>PKMM01007549.1:11796-50480 GCA_002933915.1 Eutrema heterophyllum | reverse complement strand
TTCAATATTATCTCTTATTAATGTACTCCTTCTGTTTCAAAATATTATATGTTTTAACTAAAAACACAAAGATTAAGAAATTAATTGTTATTTAAAAAACATCTATTTAATATTTAATTTAAAACAACTAAATCAATCATAAAAAAAACTGCAGAATACAAATGGTCATAAAACACTAAACACATTTAAAATTTGCATTGAAAAGTAAGAACATCTTATATTTTGAAACAAAATAAAAACTCTAAAACATCTATTATTATGAAACAGAGAGTACTAAACAATTTGTCTCTCTCTAATTAATACATTAAAACTATAAAATTAAAACTGAATTTTTATTCACAATTATGCATTGAAAACATAAAATGATATTTTTTATGAAACAAAAATAAAACCTTACTTTTTATAAAACGGAGGGAGTATTTTACAATTCCGGGTTAATTGGTTATCCAATAGGAGTTTGAGTAAAAAAAATTTGGTAATTAAAGATTCAACGAAAAGAATCTAATTTATACTCTCTTATTTTTTGGTGTAAAGTAAAAAAAAAATGATGCAACCGTGCGGGCGACAGGTGTAAGGCGGGCAAAATGGTTTGACAATACTTTACTTTAGGGTTTCTTCAAAAGTACTCTGAGAATTTGGGGGATTTTGGTCAACACTGGGAATTGTGTCGATACTTCTCATTAATTATCTTTATTAATGAATAGATCGATCAATTAAAGTGTGAATATAATCATCATTGTTATGTATCTTAAATGCAATTGACTAGTTGACAAAATAATGCAATTGAATTGACTAGATACAGTTGCATTGTAAAACGCAAAAAAAAATAAAAACGCGTCTTTAAGTACTAAACAACGTTTCCTTCTTTTTAAAGCAATCAGAGAAAAAGAAAGAATAATATTTTGCAATATCTTATAACTAGAAGTCTAGAGTACTCAATTTTGAAAAGGTTTGTACATTTGATTTCAATCTCCTTATTAGTTCGTTAATTTTTTATGTGTGGCCATATATAAATTAGAAACAGATATATAACCAAAACTTCAACTTATTTTTTTTATGTTTGTTGATTTTGTGAAAGACTATGGGAGGTTTATTCAAACTAATATACGGTAGGATTCGGAAAAATTTGAGTTTTAATAACTTTTTATATGATTTGAGTGAATTAGGTAATTTGTTATGATTTGTTTTTAAAATTTTATGAAATCTTACCTAAAACCATGAGATTTTAATTTTTTATATTTTTAATTAAAAAACTCTTCCAAATCATCTTCAAATTACTAAAAGTTCCTTAAAATTTATTACTTAAAATATTTCCAATAACAGTGGATTTGAATGTTCATTTACAAATCACTAGTTCAATAACATGAGATTTTAAAAAAATTTTAAAAATTCATGTTTGAATAACATAATATTTGTGATTTTAATACAAATCACTTCAAATACTACATTCTCCTATAATTGATTTTTTTGTGAATTTCCATATTTATATTCAGAATAATAGCACGGTAGTATAATTGAGATTTTGCATAGAGATTTTTACAAAAATATTCACTTTATAAAATTTATTATAAAAACAGAGACTTCAAATTTTCACTACTAAACAATTAAAACCCTAAAACAACCTTATAAATCCAAGAGGAAACAAAATATTATTGCAAATTATATGCCATAGTACCTTAATTTTATTTTTTAAGTCTTATTTTCACATTCACTTCTTCTTTTTCACACCTTTTGACATTATCTTTTAAAGAAATGTTTTTTTACCTAAAAAACTTTGTGCATATATTGCTATAACCAAATAGTTAAAAAAAAAAACAAAACAAAAAAATCTAAAATCAACGACAAATTTTTTTTTTCAACAAATCAATTACAAATTAAATGCTCAGTCTCGACCGTACTAGTGAGTTAATGTTACGATTTGTATATATAGCAGTAAATAGGAGGATATACAGAGTCATGATGATAAATTATAAATATATGAATGAGACTTGGAGAGAAAGCCTCGAAAGAGCTAGTGTGATGTTTCATGTTCATGTTGTATTCCGTTAAGCTTCTTCCTACATCAAATCCTTCCTTGAATCTTGATACTGACAGTATATCTCACATTCCACATCAATCTTCTTTTCTTCCAAATTTTTATTATTTATATACAAAAGATTTTATGTCAAATATATGTTACAATTCTTTAATTTTCTTTTTTATTTATTAATTATATTTAATATTTTATCCGTTCTACAAAAAGTGTCATTTTACAACTGTTTACACATATTAAAAAATCTATTAAAAAAATTATTTTACATAATATTAATATACTAAAGCAATTTTATTCTCTAATTAATACACTATAATAGTGAGATTAAAACTGAATTTTTATATAAAAAATGCATTAAAAATACAAATGTTACAATTTGTGAAAAAAAAAAAGTTTTAAAATGACATTTTTTTTGGAACGGAAGAAGTAAATTGGAATTTTAATACAAAAATTTATTAACTTGTTAAAGAACACTATGGTCTAATCAACATAAAGTAGCAAACATATTTTCGCCGTAAAAAAGAACAGAAAGCGATTGCGGATTATCTAAAAGAGATGCGATAGCAGAGTATTTAAGAGAAATGCGATTGAAGATTATTCAAAATAAGTAAAAGAGAATGGTAAGATACAAGACGGTAAAAAAATTGTACCATTTTGCTCTTGTTCAGTCTTAACTTGACGATAAGGATTACCAATTACTTACTATAAAACACGAATCTACATGGTATATTTCATATTCATTTTATTTCATCAATTCCAGATTTTTTAAGTCATCAAATATTAAAAATACTTTAGAAGTCTGGTATTTACCATTTATTTAAAATCACCTTAATATTAACTGAAATAAAGTATATGATTTCATGCTGGAGATATATATGTGATATATATGATAATACGGAGGATCCTATTAGAATAGACATGCATATTTGGAATTATAAATATAATGCAACTATATGTGATAAATTAAGAGAACAAACAAAAACCGTTGTCCATGAAATTAAAAGAAATACAAAAGTGACTATCATTATCATTATCATATATCTAAGTGATAATATTAATAATAATTATAAAAACTTAAATTTAATGTCATCAAGAGAGACGTACCGCACGATTAATTTTTTTTTTTGGTTTTCCTTCCACATCCATATATAATTTTTTTTTAAATCATAAATTCATCAGTAATCAAGCCAAGATCAACGACGATCATGAACCCACCAAAAACCCTAAATCTCAAGACGGATCAACAGTACGGCGACCATCATCTCCGGCCGCCGCTCTCGGCTGCTGAAACTGAGTGATCTGTCCAATCGCAAGAATCCCTCCGTCGTAGTTGTTACCGGCGGGAACATCTAACCCACCAAACATCTGTTCTCTAGGGAAAAACTGGTGGTGATGATAGTGATGGTCTCTAACCGTCGCCGTCGTCGTTCCATCGGCGGCGGCGCCGGCGAGAAGGTTAATGCCGAGGCTCTGATGCGTGGCGGCGAGGATATTGAGGCTTTGGTACTTAGAAAGCTCCGATTTCGCGCAGCTGAGATCGATCTGAAGCTGACGAAGCTGATGCTGGAGAAGAGAGATGACTCCGACGCAGCCGTAGACTGGATCACGGAGACGCATGTCGGCTTCATAGGCTAAAGAGTTGACTGCGTCTTCACGTTGTGAAGGGTGAAGCTCGTTGAGTAGCTTCGTGACGTTGCTTGCTCCAAAGACTTTGTGAACGTTTGCGAATTTCTGTGGCTGGTCCGGTGGGAAATACGGCGCGAATACACATTCCGGTTGGCATTTTCGCCGGAGGAATTTGCAGGCTGCGCATGGTGAGTTTGTTGATGAAGATGCCATTTTTTTTTTTAATGAGTTTGGTTTATGTCTCTCTCTCCCTACACAAAGCCGCCATTGAAATTGAAAAAAAAAAAACAATTAGGGTTTTTGATATTTGATATTTTTTTATTGGTATTGGAGGAAGAAGTTATATATATATATATATATATATAGGGAAAGAATATATTATGAAAATCAATTGTGAAATGATAAGATTTGGAGAATTTTTTTTGTTTAAATTTTGAAATATTTTTTTTGGTAAACATAAATTTTGAAATATGAAAGAAATAATTTAGAGACGTTGATGAATCTTCAGAATAAGAAAGATTTTTACCTGCGACTAAATTAAAGGAAGTCCTCTTTGAATATGGTTTCTGTTTCTCTGAAGAGGAAAGTAAAAGGAGATCCTCTCTGCTTTTTCTCTAAGCTCTTATATGGGGTTGCATATAGAAAGCTGTAAAATAAGAGAAACTTATCAAAAAAAAAAAATAATAAGAGAAACTTTTGTAATTACACACACACACTTGGTAGTATATATATATATATATATATAGTTTTATATGCACTCGAACCTTCTTGTCAAACTGTTGAAAACAAATAGGGAAACAGAAGAAAAATAATGAGCAACACGAAGGTGCTTTTCTAAAGTCAAACAAAAAGGTATGCAAGAAATATAATATATGCTTGGAAGCTATAAAAGATCATCCCAAAGACCTACAGCTATGTGTATATTTATAGAGCGACTATGTAGCTAGCTATATGATTGCTAGTCAAATTTGGGTAACTAGACCTAAAAAGTGTAGAGACAACCTGAGAAATTTAAAATGTTTGTAAAAGAACAACAAAAAGAAGAAAGAAATTTAATTTTTGTACCTTAAAGATGGAATGCGTAAGGATGGATTGACGAAATATAAGGAATAAAATAGATGGGATCAATGGTGTTCTTTGTGCTGCTTAGATAGGTAGGTGTGAGAGAGAGAAGAAGAAGAGAGAAGAGAAGGAAGAAGATGTAATTAATAACTAAAAAGCAAAAGATTGGATCTCGTGAAGCTAGAAGAGACTTTTGGGTTTTGAGGCTCTCGATGGGCAAAGCTCATCTTGTGCTTAGATTTCATATATTTTACTCAATTAAATATATTATTAATTTTGTAAGAAAAAGGAGCTCTTAAATATGATAAGACTAGTAGTAACTAATGTAATTCTTTAATTGATAACTAATAAATAACTATAAACATACCTTCAATAGTAATAAAATTTGGTGGTACTAGAGGTAATTGATTTCCATGTGAAGAAGTTGAGAGTTTCCAAGATGAAAAGAGAAGAGAAAGAAGAAGGGATCTTGAGATGAACCATTGGACCCTAGCATAGACTCTAACACCAATAATAAGAATAAATGTAATATTATTAGTATTATTAACTTTCAAATTCATATAGTATATATAAAAAAGTAAAAAAGAAAATAAAGGAAATAAATGTGAAAAGGAGAGATGGGAAATGAGAGATGGGTCTGACTCTGACTCTCCTGATGGATCTTGGGATGAAGAATTTTGCTCTTTTTATTCTTATTCTTTTTGTCTAGGGATTTACATACAGTAACGAAGCATTTTGTTATCACTATTATTATACTCTATAGTAATAATACGATTATATTATATGATACGGTTGACAAAAAATCACATTTACTGAAGAATTAAAAAATAGTAATAAATTAATGACAGTAGAAAAGTTGGTAATGAAAGTTTCTACTAGCCTCAAGTTTCTTCGGTCAAACCCTTTTTTTTCATGTTTGTTTACATAAAAATCAATAGGAATCTACTGCCATATTCTTTCTTATCTTCTCTCTCTTTCTCTTAATATCAATATATTATATTAGGCTCATGCAAGTATTTTAATTTTTGGACTCGCTAGTTTTGCGCAAAGTTAAAAGAAAAAACAAAAAAAGAAAATAAGTGAAAGAAAAGAGGAAAGCATAGAAAGATGATGAGTTTTTAGGATCAGTACTATCTCCCTAAGGTGTAGGGAGATAGAGAGAGAAAATCGCCCAGATGCAGAGGCTAAGGAAACGGAGAGAAAGAACAACTTTTATGGTGTGTCGATAGAGAGAGAGAGAGAGAGAGAGAGAGAGAGAGAGAGAGAGAGAGAGAGAGAGAGAGAGTAATCACAGACTCTTTCTTCTTTCTTATAATCTCTATATCTTAATGTTATATACTTCTCTATATATACACTTTCCTCTACAAGAAAATTAGGACAGAGACCAAGAACATTGTTTGTATAATGATATTAAACATCTTCTTTGTTATTTGTTCAAAAAAAAAACATCTTACATTATTAAACCCTTAAGATTAGGTTCTAGTACTTTTTATGCTATTTAGTTTGTATTTCCGCAAATAATTAAACTATAAAATTAATTAATATGGCGGTTTTGCAGTTCTAGCTAGTGACTATTTCTTCTATATTTATATCTAAAGGCTTCTCTGTATATACACTTTCCTCTAAGGGAAAATTAGGAAATAGACCATGAACGTTGTTTATATAATAATTAAACATTTTCTTTGTTATGGAGTTTGAAAGGTTTAACCTAATGTTACTAAACCCTTAAGATTAGGTTCTATTTTTTTATGCATTTTAGACTGTATTTCTAAATCTAAAGAAAAAAAACATTTAAAAAAGCATGAATTAATATGATGTATTTGGGTTGGGAACAGAGGCACCGTTTTTTAGATGCTTTAGTTTTTAGTCATTTCGGTGTTAATAATTGAGGACACATTCAAGAACATCTCAAGACACACGTACGAACCAATTACACAATTAAGTTGTCGTATAGTCTATTTGCTTCTTTTTTTTTGTTTCCTGTTAATCGAGTATGGATATTGATTTACAGTTTGTTGCATATCTTGAAATTAAGAAGTCCTAGTAAATCTTATTATAAGAAAACCCATACATGTTCTCTTTCGTATAACAACATTACCACTTCCTAGTATTCTTTATTCAAACTCATTTTACATATTCAAACATTAATGTGGTGTCTTTTTTTATATTTGAATCCTCAACCAATAGAACCAAATTAAACCACTACAACCACTTTCATTAAATTTGTATTTGTACCTTATGTACTACCACAAATATTCTAGAAAATTGGTCTAAAGTTATATGCGGTTTAAACACTCGATTAGCCATCCCTAACTAAACGGTTTAGGTGGTTGTTTAAAACTATGAATTGAAATTTAGTTGGTCTCTAGATTAAACCGATATAACTCATAACTTCTTACGTAGGACCTAACCTAACGAAGAAACGTGCAAAGAGAAGAAATGGTTGTTATTATCTTATAACATTTAACATTTGTCAATTTGGAGAGAGAGCGCATGATGAATGGGAAATGAATAGAAACAAGTGGGTCGTAGTTGTATATTGCATTGTTGTAATTACTGTAGGAGCAGAGTTCTGCAACACTATTTACTCGTACCCATTTTCAAACGACAACCATTCCTTTTTATTATTAAATGTTAAAATTAAACAGTTCATGTCTTCACGTTCTTTGTCTTCTTCCTTCGTTTATAACAATGGGTCCAAAAATCATAGAATTCACACCATATATATGGATGGTAACACCATTCTTCTCCAATTTAATATTCATAATAAGTATGTTTGGCTTATATCATTTTCATATAGTTTTTTTTAATTATTATATTATGTTGTATATACATTGCGTCCTCTTATAAAACTAGCTTGGATTTAAATTACAATGTTTTCCACACTTCGGGGCCTACGCTTATTACAAGGTTCTTATATATATATACCTATTTATAATTTTAGTGATAACAAAGTTTAATCATGTATCAGAAGGTAAGACTAAAAATAGTAAAATCGAATACTTCTAAGAATAGTATAGTTACACTAGAAGGAACAGTTAATGGAGCTATCTACTTTTTGACTAGTCTTAACATCCTTATTTAGAATATTCATAGACATGACAAACAAAAATTAAAATAGTTTATTTGACTAACAAAGTATTTTAAGCAAAACATTAGTTAAATTGTTAAATTTTATAGAATTTTAACTCAGACAAATTGAAAGTGATCAGTAGATATTATTTTAGATTTCTTCTTAATTTAAACATGGTATTCTTAATTAATCTCACTATATATATAATGCTTTATCTAACCATTTATCTTAACATAGTCTCTGTATAAGATCAGTTTTCAGTACAGATTGATCATAATTTTTTTGGGTTGGATCGATCATATAGAGGTAAGCTCAAATATATCTTCGGATTCTGGTATCATGTTTAATTTTATTGATTCCTAACTAAAATAAAAAAGAACGACCCATAAATTTGGCTATAGAAAAATGACTTAATGGTACACGTAAACACAAGGGAGAAAAAAATACATCTTTTCATCTCTATGCCAAATTGCAACTAACAAACAAATAAATCCTCATCTAATGGCAATCTACCTAAAAAGGTAGAGATTACATTTTCAAAATGGATCGATAGAGATTGATCGAAACGTGCTACTTTTTTTTCTATAATTTTTGCATTGATATGTGGAATGGATCGGAGTAACACATTCTAATTAGACGTGGCTCATTTTCTCCCTCCGTGGAATAAAAGTTGTATGAACAAGACAAATGAATCAATCCCCAAATTATGGTTTTCATAACACTACTTAAATAAAAGAGATACAAAACAAGATTCTTATGGCATGAAAATTGCAATTAAAATTGGTTTTTATTTTACGTGAAGAAAACAGGATTTTCTTACCTCCCTAAACAAGAGAAGTCGGTTTTCTTAATTGAATCTTTGAACAAAAATATATTTGGAAAGTGAGGCCCAAGCCGAATAATGAATAGCAAACATAACTAATGAAAAGCCCAATAGACATTTTGATTTTTCTTCACCAGATATCGAGAAGACCAATTTACCTCGGCCTTGTGAACAACACTATCGGGATACTTTGCAGTGGGTAATTAGGGACATAGAAATTAGGTAAGCTAAAAGACCTCAGCTTTTGGTGAAACATAGAAATTAGGGACAGAATTGATGTGTAGTTTTTAACCTGAGTATAGAACAACTGTTATATTAGAGTCAAGATCAGAAAAGAAGAAATTGTGTTCACTGAATTTGGATAAAAAGCAAAAGAAATAACTCATTTACAATTGTGGAACTTGCTTGTCATTCTTTTCCTTTTGTTCTGCTTCGAATCAAATCAATATTTCCATTTTCATTTTTACTTTTGGTTAATTTGCCTTGTTACACAAGTTTGTAAATGAGTTATTTCTTTTGCTTTTTATTCAAAATTCTTTTTATTTTTATTTTTATATTCAAGTGTTACCACGAGAAGGTTAACGTTTCTGTAGTTAGGTTTGACTATTGATCCTCTCATTATTGCTCTTGCTATGTATAATATTTTAGATACTCATTGAGCATAAACCATGAGATAGCTTATTAAAAAAGCATATGGGAAATAAACATTCTCCTACAAATCAGAACAGTTTCATTATTTTTATTAAAATCTCATTGTATACGAACATTTAGTTGTTTAATTAAGTAAATATTGAAAAAAACATTACAAGAAAACAGACGATTATCACGAGATGTTCGTATCTACCCATCAAATTAATTTTATGTAAACTCGGTACCCTAAATTGGTTTACTGAACCGGTAAAAGTACTTAGGCTGTCGACAAAAAAAAAAAAAAAAAAAAACACGCGATTTCCGATGGCAGTTCCCGTCGGAAAAGGCCTTTCCAACGGATTTCCGACGGGAAAAAGGCCGTCGGTTCCAGCTCGTCGGAAAGTTCCGACGGATTTCAGTTGTCGGAAACTAGTCGGAATATTTCCGACAGATTACCGACGGCCGTATTTCCGACAGATGTTTGATCGGAACTAAGCGTCGGAACGTTGTCGAAAAGTCATCGGAAATATTTCAGACGGGCTTTATTTCCGACAGATATTCCGACGGATCTTTGTTGGAATATTTTGTCGGCAATTCGTCGGATAGCCATCAGAATTATTTCCGACGGATTTCCGACGGAATTCTATAATTTGTATTTTTTTATATTTTTATAATAACTAATAAATTAATTAAATAATTCAAAATTTTGAATTTTTTTATAATTATTTAAATAATATATAAATATAATTTTTAATTAAAAAATTCATTAAACATAAAAATTCTTACAAAAAAAATGTTATAAAAAAAAACAGAAAATTTATTCGGGAAAGAGATGGGGAAGGCCGCCTTCATCGTCGCTTTCAAAGTGGTGAGCTCCTGACGGGTTGAGTTGTGTGCGGACTCCAACTCCTCGACCTTTGCGTCACGGTCTTTCACCGTTTGGCTGAGCCTCTCGATTTCTTCTTTATACTCTGAAGCATACCGAGGTACCGAGGAAGATTCTTGGATCGGAAGTCCGCCTAACCCAGCGAATCGACCTTTGACTTGTCGAGTTTCCTACGAAAGTTTATAAAAATTATTAATGAAATTACGAAATAAAAAAAAATTAATGAAAAGAAATCAAAATTTACAGCGAGAACAATCTCGTTGATCTCTTCCTAGGATAACTCGTTTGAGGACGACGATTGATAGTAAGATTTTTGTCTATCTAGATATCAATTCTCTAGATGCTAAGTAGCATAAGAGGTATAAAATCCAATAGGTTAAGTTCCAAAACACGAAGAATACATAGAACTATTCAAGTTAAGCAAATATGATTGGTTTTGGGATTAATTCTAGCAATCTAATTCAAAAGAAACAAGAAACAAGAATTAGAAATATTAAAACGAGGCTAAATGCAAAATTAAAAGGCGAATCCAAGGATGAGGTTATAGAAATAAGATGATCTCTTAGCTAATTCATGATACTTAATACTCAAACAATGTTAATCCCTAGGTAAAGATCATTAATTATGACTAATCCTCTCTCAAGGTACTAATCACTTTGCTAATCACTAAATCAAGAACAAATTCTCATTTGTGATAGAATGATTAGCAAGCATTAAATTCAACATTCAAATCAACCTATAAACACCCTAGACAACTACTCTCATAGGTTAGGAATGTTTATTTCTTACTAAGTTTTTTGGAAAATTTCATCAAACACCTTGTGGGTATGAAATTCCCTAAAGCCTAGATTGATTAATTATCTCTAACCTAATCTAGCATTAAGCACACTTAGAAAGAAGGGAAATTGGTAAATCTAACCCTAAACATCATGAATCAACCATTGGATCACCTTAAATCTACCTCATCCTAAGATCCTAAGAGACTACTCACTAATCAAGGAGAACCCAACAAATCCTATGAAGAAGATGTTAAATCCCATGATTAGATGATGATTTGATTAAGAAAGAAGAGATAGAATATATAAATTAAGAAATCCAAACTTAAATTGCATAAATAAAAGAAAATGTCTCTTACAAATTACAAGAACACTTAGAACCCTAAAAAGAAGGTTTTTAGCTTAGAGAAAAACTTGGATTAAAGAAAATTAGATTTAGAGTATTTATAGTTGTTACTGGGCGGACCGGGTCAATCCGGGACAAACCGGGTGTTGACCCGGCCAAAACAGGGTCGAGGGTTTTACACCGGCCGGTGGTGGTCCGGCATTGCGGGCCGGTATGGCGATCTTTGGGCGAGAGCTTTCGTGCTGGGTCGAGACAGGGCGGTGTGGAGGGCCGGCATTTGCCATGTCGGCGTGTTGGCTGCGTACCGGACGGTCATACCGGTCGAGACTGGCCCGGCATCCCGTGTCCTGAAGTCTGGCATCGGTCGATGCCCGAGAGGTACTGCGGGCAGGTATTTGCCCTGGCCGAGCGATAGTGCTGTACCGGATAGTGATGCCGGATGAGAGAGGACCGGTGCTGCACGTCCTGAGGTTCCACACCGGATGGTGGTGGAGGGGTGCTGCGGGCCGGCATTGAACATGCCTTGGCTAAAGCATCAATACCGGTCGGTGCCGGTCCAGCGTGGTGGGCCGGTATGGCCAGTCCGAGTTCTCCATTGCTTCTAGCCATTTTCTCATCATTTTAAGCCAAGTGCAAGCTCTCCCAAGGCCTTCAAATGTCTCCAAAGTACCTAAAAACACTCCCAACCATGCAAGACTCTCTAGGACCTAGTATGAACTTTCTAAACTCTAAGTGAGACAAAACAAATAAGAAATGCTATGAAACTATATGCAAATTAGACGAAACCTAGGCTAAATGAATGCTTCAAAGATGTAAAATATGAGAATATCAACGATCCTTCGAGAGTGAGTTGCGACATTGAAACTTCAAGTTCCACCTTCTTCTTCTTGCAGGTCTCTAGATGCTCACGCATCCCCAAGTCCTGGATTACACCAGTTTTTTTGTTGGTGTGCCTCTTCTCGATGACTTTAAGGTAGTCATGAGCTTTACCTTCTGTCTTCGCATGTGAAATTTTGTTAAGTAAAATAATAATAAAAAACGAAATTAGTAATTAAAAATGAAAATTAAACTTACCATTTTCATCGCCTCGCGTTCGACGGTCTTTGCGCCCCCGTTGTGAATGTAGACCCCCTTCCCTCCTTGCTCGCTCTTCCGGTTCTTCGACTGTTTTTCGGAGAGCGTCTTCGTCGCATGCCTACTCCAGTACTCACAGAAGCCCTTCCAGACGTCTTCCTCAAGGTCATTCGGCTTGTCTTTCTTCTGCAACCACTTCTGCTTCCACTCGTACATGTGTTTCGAATACTGGCGCGCGGCATACTGATCGAAAATTCATACATAGATGTTTATCCACAACTGTTAGATAACCATAAACGTCTTCATCATCATAAATATATATAGGAAGACTGTCATTCACTAGCACCGGAAGGTAACTCAATTTCAGCTTCGTCATATATTCAAATACCCCAATCTTCCTGCATATCCTAATTACTAACAACTTATACGTTATCTCCTCTATAGATGATTCTCTAAACATTATCGCGTACATGCGCTGGTCTTTTGAGTTCCATCGGAAATCATCACCGGTATTATATCCTCCAATAGAGAAATTTATGACTGTGGAACAGTTGCTCATTGTCTCCTGAAAAAACAATTAAAAAGCTACATGACCACATACTGTCTTGTATCAGTAATACTAGTTGTTCTAGTTTAACAACGTATCTTAGTAATCCTAGTTATTCCAGTTATTCCATTTCTCTAGTAATACCCAGTTGTTCCAGTTATTTCACTTCTCTCAGTATTACCCAGTTGTCCTGAAAGAAGTGGAATGATTAGAACAACTGGGTAATACTGAGAGAAGTGGAATAACTGGAACAACTGGGTAAGATCTCCAGCTTCGACATTCGGACCAAAAACACTAATGAGGTCCTACGATTCGATACCATTCAACCAAACTTATGTCCTTATCGACCCAGAGAACGGAGATGGTTACCAACCCAATGTCTATTCATTACGAACACCAAAATTTTCTTTTCTATTGAAATCCCTAAATTGCAAATACCAAAACGAAAATCGTTTCTATATCAAAATCAAATAACATATCACATTTATTTAAACTAAAACACATTTCTAGGCCTATAACTAACCTGAATTGAGATGAATCAGCTTCAATGGTGGTCACCGGCGAGACACAGACGGACGTGAGCTCAAGGGTCGGGTAGTCGGATCCCTCCCGTAATATCCTTTTGATTGGCCCATTTTTTTTCTCTTTCCTAATTAATTTCCTTGTTTTATCTTAATTAATTAATTGTATTTTCTTTTTTAATTCAAATTTTAAATATTAAAATGTCCATTAAAATGGTTCATTAAGGGTAGAATGAGAATTACATGAAGGACGAGTAGGGAAGAATAAAAGAGAGTACGGTGGAGAAGATTTTGATCATTAAGAGCATTTCAGCCATTACTTCGAGGAAAACGTGACATTATGACCCGAGGAGAGCTTTAGAGTTGACTACTTCATCCAAATCATGGATAAAGCTCTTTACTCGTTTGGGACGAGAATTGAACAGTATTAGAAATATGAACAAATATTTGGTTTTTTGTTTGATTTGAAAACACTGCAATCGGCGAATGATGATAATTTGATGGTTTTTTGTGCCAATCTTGAAGATGTTCTAACTCTTGGAAATCATTTAGATATTGTGACGGTTTCTTGTGCCAATCTTGAAGATTCTATAACTCTTGGAAATCATTTAGATATTGTTGATAATTTTTTTTTTTTTTTTTTTGGCACTTAAAGTTCGAAGATAAGCTGTACCAAAAGAAGTTTAAAGGTTTATTAAGGTGTTGGACTTTTTTGCATTTGCGGAAATGAGTTTTTTTAAAACTAAAGCTAACAAAATTTTATCTTTGTTCGACTATGTAAGACTGAGTGATTTGGCTATTATATCGATCGAAAGAAAGTTGCTAAGTAACGTTAATTTTGAAAGTTTGATCAACGATCTTGTAGAAGAGAAAGAAAAAAAAATTATGTTTAAGAATTACTTTTCAGTTTGTTGATTTTTTTAATTGTTTTTGCTATGCGATGATGTTATTTATTATTGTGGACGCTTTTTCTTTATAAACAGAGACATTTTTAAAAAAAATCGCTTTCAGAAGCCGCCAATGTTAGCACGACTCTGACCATATACAACCATATGAAACACACTAACCATGCGTTTTGGCTTTCTTTGTAGCTTTCATTACAAACATTGAAACCAAACTAGGCTTCATATTTCAAAGTTCAAACCACGTCATCATTTATCAAAACTTTAAACCAAACTAGGCTTCATAAGTCACGAAGTCGCATTTTCTTGATTTTCAAAGAATCTTAACGTGTTCAGAATAAATAAAAAATGGGACCAAATTAAAGAAGACATCTAATGATAATCCAGCTTGTCCGATATAAATTTCTAATCTCATATAGCAAAAGAATATATATTAATAAACCGAAATTATTTGAATCAAGTCTTCAAGAATTATCAAAAGTAATAAATATAAAAAATTCGATTCCGATTCTACTAGAATATTGAAACACCTTCCCCATTTCCTAAAAACCCTTTTTAGTCAACTCACTTTTTAATAAAAACCTCTCACCCATCATAATCAAAATTAAATAACCTTCTTCTGTTCCAAGGAAAAATCAAAACTCTTTGGTTCCTTTTTTTATATATCTTCTCAAAAAAAGAAAAAATTCATCCAATTCTGAAAAGCTCTTTAGAGAAATGCATCCGGGGAATCTATGGGGCGGCAGGCTCGACGCCGTAGATAGCGACCGAGCCGCGGCCGAGGAGGAAGAGCGGCTGAGGAATATGACGGAGTGGGACAGAGGAGCTCTCCACTCGCAGCAGCTAACCGCGGAAGACCAGAGGAACCAATTGGACGAAACGCAACAAAGCTGGTTACTTGCACCACAAGATAGCTGGAAGAAGAAGAGAAAGAAGTATGTAAACCTAGGTTGTGTTTCCGTGAGCCGCACGGTTTGTATGTGGACCGTTGGATCTATCGTCGTCTTGTTCCTCGTCGTTGCTCTTCCGATCATCATCGTCAAGTCGTTGCCTCGTCATAAGTCTACCCCTCCTCCTCCTGATAATTACACTCTTGCCCTCCACAAGGCTCTTCAGTTCTTCGATGCCCAGAAATGTAAGTCTTTTTCATTTGTTTTATTTTCCTTATTGTTTTTTATTTTCGTGCCAACTATTTTTTTATTATTTATATCTTTACATTTGCATCTTCTTTTCCCGCATAACATAAAGATTGTTAATTTCAACTCTTCCAAAATTAGTTTATTTAACTGTGTATGTTAAACAAGATGACAGGTTTTTGTTTTTTATTTGGTAGAAAAAAGAAAAAAAAAAGATGACAAGAGCTCTAAGTTATCAAATTATATATTCAATTTCTTGCAAAATATTCTTGCGGATTCATTTTCATCTATTTCTATTGAAAACTAATGACTCAATAAAGAGAATGTTTTTTGAATGTATGGAAAATGTGAATATAATGTTTTTTGAATGTATGGAAAATGTGAATATATATTTGTAAATTTAGAAAAAGTTGAACACTTGCTGATTAATTCAAGTAACTGATAAAAAGTCAGATTTGATTGTCAGGAAACTTTGAATTGTTCCGTGTTCACAAGCGCATTAATTTGTTATTAATGAAAAAAAAAAGTGAGATTAGTGATAGGTGGTGATAGATTACTTAACACGTTGACATTCCAATAAATTACCAAAATCTGTATGAAGCACGTTTATACGACTAATTACTTGTAGCGTCACATTTTCCCATTTTGTTCTTGTGAGCTGGCTCTTGGTAATGCTCACATCTTGTTTTGGCTTTCCAAGAACTAAAAAATTATTTACGCGGTTTTGATATTAATTTCTTTTTTTTCTCTTTTTTATATTAATTTAATAAATTGTAGAATCTAATTAATCCAAGGGCTCGTTTGTAATTGTGTTTTTCCTTACATATTTTATTTTTTTGGATTGAATTTAAAATTTATTCAAACCAAAAAAGTGTTTTATAAATTGCATTCTTATTTCAAAAAAGATCAAGTTCAAAGATTTTAAAACTGGGATAGTCTTTAATCTCTAGTCACGGTGTGCTTGTAGCAAACCAAAATATGAAATATAGTCTTCAATGTTTTTCCCTACATTGTATACAGTTATACACTTTTTCCCAATATTTTATGTATATCGAACTTAGAAGACACGATTAAAATCGAAGTGGAGAGTAAATTGGAATACTCTTTAAATCATTGAATCGATAATTTGGTAATCTTCCTTACTAATCAAATATATACATTTTATATTATTTTCAATTCAAAATGAAATATAACTCTTGATTTGTTCAATTAGGTTTTTTAAGCTTATATTTTTCTAAGAAATATAAGTTAAAATAAAATAGAAAAAATAGTGAATCGGTTAAACGAAAACTATATTCATATCAAACAAATTACATCGAGTTAATAAAAACACTAAATATAGTTTCACATTTTATCTAACATAATATTCAAGAATATTGTTGTGATTGAAATGTCTATAAAAATATTTGTATTGATGATGATATCAATACGATGCAGCGGGTAAATTGCCGAAGAACAATCGGGTTTCATGGAGGGGAGATTCGGGGCTGAAGGATGGGCTACCGGACGTGCCCGGAGGATTGGTCGGAGGGTACTACGACGGAGGAAGCAACATTAAGTTTCATTTTCCGATGGCATTCTCAATGACAATGCTAAGTTGGAGTCTCATTGAGTATAGCCACAAATTCAAAGCCATCAATGAGTATGATCACATGAGAGATGTTCTAGAATGGGGAACTGATTATCTTCTTCTCACTTTCAACAATTCTGCTACTCGCCTTGATCATATCTACACTCAGGTCTTTAATACCTAACTTTGTTTCTTCATTTCGTTTGTTTTCTATATTATAATATTTTCATTTGTCTGTTAATTTCTTATTGGAAATATGAGGAATATAAACTCACTTAGCTATGTTACTTATTTTATACTAAATACTTTCGTAAATACATATATAAATTGTTGGAAGTCTTGGATGATAAAACTGTAAAAGAATTGTTCTTTGGTGCTATATATATTTCTTCAAAATAATTTTCCCAGAAGGAAGATAGTTACTTTCATTTGTCTCTTCGAAATATATTAGCACTTTTAGTATTTCTGAAAAACTAAAAACCCTAGCAAGATTCAATTAAACAGAATTCTCGCGCATCAAGAAACTGACATCTTATACTTTCTTGCGCATAAAGAAACCTAAAACTTACCCATTTTGATCGAGGCCCTGTTTCCATGATTCCTAGGTTGGTGGAGGGCTTAGAGACTCAGAATCACCAGATGATATCTACTGTTGGCAAAGACCAGAAGACATGTCATACGACCGCCCTGTCATTTCCTCAACTTCCGCCACCGATCTCGGCGCAGAAGTCGCCGCCGCCTTAGCTGCAGCCTCAATCGTCTTCACCGACAGACCAACCTACGCCAAAAAGCTCAAAAAAGGCGCAGAGACACTATGGCCTTTCTTTAGAAGCAAGAACAGACGCAAGCGCTACTCAAACGGACAGCCAACGACTGAAGCCTTCTACAACTCAACCAGTATGTTCGACGAGCTCATGTGGGCTGGCGCGTGGCTTTACTACGCCACTGGGAACAAGACTTATATTCAACTCGCCACGGACCCGAGAGTGCCTCAAACGGCTAAAGCTTTTGCTAATCGACCGGACCTGATGGTCGCGAGCTGGAATAACAAATTACCTGGTGCTATGTTGTTGATGACGCGGTATAGATTGTTCTTAAATCCTGGTTTTCCTTACGAGAACATGCTCAATAGGTACCACAACGCTACTGGTGTCACAATGTGTGCTTATCTCAAGCAGTACAATGTGTTTAACCGGACTTCAGGTGATTTAACTACTCTGTTTTGTGTTTGTGTGTGTGTCTTGAAAAAGATTTTCAATTTGTTTTGTTGAGAAATTTTGCAGGAGGGCTTATACAATTGAACATGGGGAAACCAAGACCACTTGAATATGTGGCTCATGCTTCTTTCTTAGCTTCTTTGTTTGCTGATTATCTGAATTCAACTGGAGTTCCTGGATGGTACTGTGGCCCTACCTTTGTCTCCAATCATGTTCTTAAAGATTTTGCTAAATCTCAGGTAAGAATCAAGCTTTATTCGATATATATATACACACACGCACGAGGACCATGCTTAGGATTTTAGAATTAAAAGTCTCTTTTTTTTTGTCTAACAGAATAAAGATCTAAAACGATTCAGAAACCCAAACCGTTCAAGAAAAAAATTAGAAATCTCATGCAAGAAAAAATTAATGGGATTTTTATATGATAAAACATTTCATAAAAGTGATATTTACACAAATTTCTTAAACATATATCGATACCACAAAATAGAGAATACAGTTTTGGTTTATGGGAGGTTCATAGTGAAAAAAAATCTTCAACCGTATTTAACATTTGTAAGTAAATATGTTATTACTCAAATTAAAACGTAAATATATATAGATAATAAATATCTTTTTTAACCATTTTTATGACAAGAATTACAAGATTATGATCCTGTTTCTTGCTAATATTCCGGAAGTACCAAAAGACCGCTTGTGTTTATGTAAACTCAGTAGCAAATTCTCTTTCTTTAATTGTTTTTCTTTTTGGTATTGCTTTGATCAGATTGATTACATTCTTGGAGACAACCCTTTGAAAATGAGCTACGTGGTTGGGTTCGGCAACAAATTTCCAAGACACGTTCATCACCGAGGAGCCACAATCCCAAACGACAAGAATAGAAGAAGCTGTAGAGAAGGATTAAAGTATAGAGACACAAAGAATCCAAACCCAAACAACATCACTGGAGCTATGGTTGGAGGACCAAACAAATCCGATCAGTTCCATGATATACGAAGCAATTACAACGCGAGCGAGCCTACTCTGTCCGGGAACGCAGGGCTCGTGGCTGCTCTTGTTTCCTTAACCAGCAGTGGTGGCTACCGAATCGATAAGAACACGATGTTCAATGGTGTTCCTCCTCTCTATCCTCCTGCTCCACCACCTCCTAAAGCCTGGAGGCCTTAAGAAATGTTACATTGACACTTTCAATCACTTGGTTCCTTTTTGATTAAATTACAATGATGTTACAAATGAATCAATTACTGGCAATTGATTGTCGAGGAACTAGAAAAAAATCATATAAATATTCGTATTTTCACTGAAAAAACGTATTATTTAAGAAAATGCTACTCACTTCGTTTTATCACCCTTTTACTTTTTTTTGCACGTACTTAAACAAGTATGTAAATTTGTATAAA
This sequence comes from Eutrema heterophyllum, assembly GCA_002933915.1. Classification (NCBI taxonomy): domain Eukaryota; kingdom Viridiplantae; phylum Streptophyta; class Magnoliopsida; order Brassicales; family Brassicaceae; genus Eutrema; species Eutrema heterophyllum. The sequence goes on along the minus strand of PKMM01007549.1, from coordinate 30,855 downwards.
AACCTATATAAGTTTCATCTTCTTTAATCAATAAGCTGTTCGTTTTATTATCATTTTACTATTTTTTGCACGTACTTAAACAAGTATGTAAATTTGTATAAAAATCTATATAAGTTTCATTTTCTTTAATCAATAAGCTGAAATAGTTCTAATAAAAGTGAACTTCTTTTCTTTGGCCAAACAACAAAATTGAGCTTTAATGTAGAAATTCGCATTGAAAATAAAAAATTAACGTTCTTTATGAAACAAAAACAAAATTTTAAAAATGCACTTATGATGAAATGGAGAGAATATTATTCTACTTAAAACAAGAAGAAAAATCTGTAATGAAGACAAAAATATAAACTAGAGAATTAAATTCTTGTTTTATAAATGGGATCGAGACCCATAATTGAGTAAATTTTTACTCTTTTCTCTTGTTTTTAACAATTGCGAATGTTATTTTGTAAAATTGAAACGTAAAATAATGACAAAATAATTTACGTCTCTAATTAAAATATTTGAACTATTTATCTTTGAATTTCACTGGATTGCAGGCTGTCGCTTGTGCTCACTGAAAGAAAAAGAAAAACTTAGATCGATTTTAAACTAGATTTCATTCTCTCACTAGAAAAGCCCCTTACGGGATACAATTTATTTATACAAACCAAGAAGAGAAAACACCAAAAACCCTAATGAAACTTAACCATAGTTAACAAAAGACTTAATCACGGTTAATCCTCTTCGGATAAGAACGCCAGTGTGTCAAACCGATTTTGGGTTGAAACAGTGCAAGCTTTGGGAAACTCCATCAATTTCTTTTCTTCTGCTTTTGTGATCTGCTTTTTCAGCATTGATGATGTTGAAGACGACGGTCTTGGAGCTGATACTGGGCCTTTTATGACATTGGCCCACGCTTGCTGTATCTGAAGTTGTGTCGTTTTCATCAATTTTCTGCTCTGCTCTATTAGCCCCTCTCAAACATGGCGACAGTGGAACATCGACTCCAAGTTTGAACCTTAGGGAGAAGAATGGAACCGCCGGCAGAGATTTGGTGAAGATGTCGGCGATTTGCAACTGAGAAGGAACATGATTAACCACAAGGGAACCAAGGGCAACTCGTTCCCGAACATAATGATGATGAGTTTCAAAGTGCTTTGATCTTTTGTGATATGCTGGATTCACTGTCAGTTGCACGGCAGAGAGGTTGTCACAGTAAATTTCAGGTGTGATATGTAATGGAATGCCCAGATCCTTCAATAGATTTCCAAGCCATGTGAGCTCAGATGTTGTTTCAGACAAGGCAAGATACTCTGCTTCTGTGGAGCTTTTTGCAACTGTGTTCTGCTTCTTGGAGGACCAGGAGATGAGATTGTTACCCAAATATGTGCAGAAACCACCAGTTGACCTCCTAGTTATAGGGCAGCCAGCCCAATCAGAGTCACTGTATGCTCTTATCGTGAAATCTGTATCTTTTCTGAAGGTTATACCCATTGAGATTGTTCCTTTAATGTAGCGCAAGATGCGTTTGAGCAGCTGGAAATCAGAAACAGTGGGAGCATGCATCTTTTGACAGACAAAATTCACAGCAAACTGAATATCTGGGCGAGTAAGAGTGAGATATTGCAGTTTACCGGCAAGACTTCGGAAGTAAGTTGGATTTTCAAAAATCTGTGCCTGATTTGGTGCTCTATGCGGTTGAAGTGGCAATGGTGTAGGCATAGAAGAGCAGTTACTCATTGCAGCAACAGCAAGGAGGTCTTCTGCATATTTTTGTTGTGATAAGAAGAGCCCCTCTTGATGAAAGTGAGCTTGGATTCCTAAGAAATAATGCATCTGGCCAAGATCTTTCATCCGAAAGTGTTTGTGGATATCAGCAAGAAATCTTGTCATTGCAGATGATTGGTTACCTGTGATTACCATATCATCAACATAAAGAAGCAACATAATAACATCTCGGTCATGAGTATAGACAAATAGTGAGGGGTCAAGTTTGCTGCAAACAAATCCGAATTCCAAGAGATAGTTGCTGAATTTGTCAAACCATGCTCTTGGAGCTTGCTTGAGACCGTATAGAGCTTTGTGAAGCAGCCAGACATGATCAGGATGAGCCTTGTCAACAAATCCAGCCGGTTGTTTCATATAAACAACTTCATTGAGATCACCATGGAGGAAAGCGTTCTTCACGTCCATTTGTCTGATGTCCCATTCCATTACAGTTGCAGCGTGAAGAACAGCTCTAACTGTTGCAGTTCTAACCACTGGGCTGTATGTTTCCAAGTAGTCGATTCCCTCTTCTTGGTCAAATCCTTTTGCTACTATTCTGGCCTTTAGTTTGTCCAGAGAGCCATCTGCATTGAGTTTGGTTCTAAAAACCCATTTACTCCCAAGAACATTCATGTCAGGTGAGTAAGGAACTAGAGAAAAAGTTTTTGTTTCTTTGCAATTTCCCATTTCTTCATTCATTGCTGCTGTCCAACCAGAATCTTTGAGAGCTGTAGCAACGGTTGTTGGTTCAGGATATGACACTTTATGTGTTAGAAGTGCATATCGTGGGTTTGGTTTGGAGATTCCTAATTGAGACCGAGTGATCATTGGATGAAGAGGAGGAACTGCATGAGTTGATGTTGCTGCATCAGATGAGTTTGGAGAGGTAGGTACTGATGCAGATTCATTTTCAGGTGGAGATTCATCTAAAACTGCAGGTGAGTGACTTATATTAGGAATGACTATCCCGCTTGATGAAGAAGAGACACTGTCGCCTATAGGATCATGATCAGAGCATGCCGTACGCCCAGAATATCCTTCTTCATCAGCAGTAATCATTGCCGGTGTGCCCGAGACATCAAAAGGTGTAGCAGTAACCACTGGTGGAGAGACTGCAGAAAGTAATGGAAAATCATCCGTAGGGAACAGTGAAGAGGTTGGAGTGTGTGATTCATGCAATGATCGTGAGAGACCATAACCAGCTACATCGGAATGGGAGTCTGATGTTCCTGTTGCAGTAGACTCGAGTCCCTTAAGCCAAGCAGAGTGTATAGGAGAGCTGGTCTTTTGGTGCAGAGAGATATAAGTGTGTTTAAAAGGAAATGATTCTTCATCAAATAAAACATGACGGCTCAGATAGACACGACCAGTAGGCGGATATAGACACCGGTAACCCTTGTATTTTGCAGTATAGCCAAGGAAGACACATTTCAAGGACTTTGGATCAAATTTATTTGCAGAGTATGCTCTGAGAGTTGGAAAACAAGCACAACCGAATGTCCTTAGAGCTGTATAGGCAGGTGCTTGACCATACAGCTTCTGGTATGGTGAAATATTTGACTCAAGAGCAGTTGTTGGAAGAAGATTAATCAGAAAATTAGAAGTGAAGAAAGCTTCTACCCAGTATTTCCGCAACATACAACTCTCAAACATCATGGACAGCCCAAGTTCAACCAAATGTCTATGCTTTCTCTCTGCCAAACCGTTTTGTTGCGGAGTGTGAGGGCATGAGACATATTGTTGAATTCCACATTGTTGTAGGTGTGATAGGAACTGATTGCTTATGAATTCTCCTCCTCCATCACACTGAAAAGTTCCAATTTTTGTATTGAACTGATTTTCGACAAGCTTCTGAAAGGCAATAAATGTTGAGTAGAAGTCTGACTTATATTTCAACGGATAAAACCAACAAAAGCGAGACCAATTATCAATAAGAATTACATAGTAACGAAAACCTTGCACAGATACAACTGGTGCAGGTCCCCAAAGATCACAATGCACTCTTTGAAGTGGTCTAGATGCAACAAAAACTGAATCAGAAAAAGAAAGTCTGGAGCTCTTTCCGAGTTGACAAGATTCACACATCAAGCTGGTACTCTTACTTATGAAGATAGCCTTAGAAGAAGCCAACTGATGCAAAACTTGAGCATTTGGATGGCCCAATCTCCTATGCCAAACAACACTGCTTGCAAAATGTTGCCTAGAGGAGTAAAGCACTTGAGGCTTGGGTTTATTTGAATCGTTCAACATGTAGAGGCCCTCACTGTTTCTTCCCAGCATTAGTAACTTCTTGGTTACCTTGTCCTTAACAACAACCCCATCACAGTCAAACTCAAAAGAACATGGATAGTCTTTTGTGACCTTAGAAACCGAAAGCAAAGATTTTGCAATATCTGGACATACAAGAACATCGGTTAATGGTAACATACCTGAGGAAGAGCCAATGACTGCAGATCCAGTATGTGTAATAGGCAAGAAGTTCCCATCAGCTACCATAACAGCTTATGTACCAGTGTAAGGACGTGACTGTTGAAGATGGTGAGGAGAGCTTGTTATGTGAGCACTCGCACCAGTATCCGGGAACCATTCCTGACCCGATTGTTCAGTGATATCTGTGATTCTTAGAGCAGCCATAACAGCAGGAGGATCACTCATCTGATATGTGTTGTCAAATCTATGCCAGCAGCTAAGAGCATGGTGTCCTTTCTTTCCACATATTTGACAAATGGGACGACTTTCAACATCAGATGAAGCAGAGGAACCTTGAACCGATGATATTTGCTGGTGAAAGCCACGACCTTGTGTAGAGAAGGAACCACGACCTCGACCTCGAACTCCTCTTTGATAGAACTGACCCCTTCCTCTGTTGTTGTAGAAGGTGGAGGGAACGGTGTTAAATGCAAGATGAGGCGAGATGTCCGATGAGGCCAGATAGCTTTGTAGACGATCATCACAAGCAGTAAGACGAGGAACAATGTCATTGAAGGTCAGAGGTGGAGTAGAATCTATAGAGCCTTCAACACTTGTCTTAATCGGTTCAAACTCACGTCCAAGACCATGAAGAGCAGCAAAGATCTTCATCTTTTCTGAAACAGGGTTTCCAATGGAAGAAAGTTGATCACAAATGGCTTTGATTTCTGACAAATACTCAGACATTGGCTTTTCTGCTTTTGTAATCGTTTGAAGCTTACGTTGAAGCTCAAAGAGACGAGAGGAGGAGACTTTGTTGTAATGACTGGCAAGACAGAGCCAAACAGCTTGGGAAGTTTTGCAGTCAACAACAAGACTCAGAAGATCTTCAGAGAATGAGCCAAGAAACCAAGAGCGAACAATTTGGTCTGTTTGTGCCCATTTTGTAGCTGCAGGATTCGGAACTTCTGTATTGTTGTCGTCAAGAACAACATCTGCTGGTTTTGGAGTAGTACCAGTGACAAATCCAAGAAGGCGTTGTCCAGAAAGGAATGCCTCAAACTGGGACTTCCACAGAATATAGTTTTTCTGAGTAAGAGTTACAGTAACACAGTTGGAGATGTTGAGAGAAGGAGAAACATAGGAATCCATGGTTTGATCAGCCATTTGCTCTGATACCATGAAAGAAAAAGAAAAACTTAGATCGATTTTAAACTAGATTTCATTCTCTCACTAGAAAAGCCCCTTACGGGATACAATTTATTTATACAAACCAAGAAGAGAAAACACCAAAAACCCTAATGAAACTTAACCATAGTTAACAAAAGACTTAATCACAGTTAATCCTCTTCGGATAAGAACGCCAGTGTGTCAAACCGATTTTGGGTTGAAACAGTGCAAGCTTTGGGAAACTCCATCAATTTCTTTTCTTCTGCTTTTGTGCTCTGCTTTTTCAGCATTGATGATGTTGAAGACGACGGTCTTGATTTGTTGGGCTTGGAGCTGATACTGGGCCTTTTATGACATTGGCCCACGCTTGCTGTATCTGAAGTTGTGTCGTTTTCATCAATTTTCTGCTCTGCTCTATTACTCACTGCGCAGCCACGGTACTGCTGATTGTAACATATTCTACAATCTAAACCATTTGGATTGTCACTGAGCGAGACAGGAACCTGGCTCGAAAGGCACGACTCGTCCACCGCCAACCAATGGTGCAGCTGCAACCCCTCTTTGATTCAACAAGCATCTAAAGTGAGCCAACCTAGTCGTTACCTTGTCAGGATTTTTAGCCAACTTTGCATAGGGTGTCCATAACCGCTCTATCAAACACAAAATATAATGTTAATCTTTGAAATTAGCATACAATATGTTATAAGATACTCCCTCCGATAAGATGTTTAGGAAAAAAATTGCAGTGATTAAGAAGTTGTATACATAATCTCTACATTTTTTTTTATAATTAAACCTTTTGAACGGTACTAGAAGACTGAAAAGATTAAATAATATTATGAAGCAAAAATAATATTTAAAACATCTTATAAAACAGAAAACGGAAAGAGTATATGTTGCGAGATTTGTAAGAAAATGTGTGTATATGTTACCTGCAGCTGCGGCAGCGCGAGGCCAAATGGTCTGTTCAATGTCAGAAGCATCAATATTTTCACCCCACATGCAAACCTCACCACCAAGTACTAGACTTTGTTGCTTTTGATCCTTTATGTTTTCAAGTGGCTCGTTCGAGTAAAAGTTTTGCCAAGGTGAGTCTATATGGTCCAAATACCATTTGTCTTGGTTACTCACTATACACCTGAAACCGGACGCTGTCACTTTCTCAACAACTCCTGTACCGAGCCTGATTCACCAAGTAAAAAGATGAGTATTTTCCATATTGTGTCACTTCTTCTACATACACAATTTGAACTTCTTTGTTATGGTATGCCGTATGCATTTACCAATTGTGAACCACGGTTTTTGGGTTTAATTTGCTTCCAAAGTTGTTGAAGGTTTCTTCCCTACAAAATAACATTAGAGAAAAATGTAGTAAGACATAGCCACTTTGATTAGCTTGTCTGTTTGTTTTTAGTGTGTTTTTAATCGTCTAATGAAACGGTTTTTAATTACCAGTTGATGATTTCATATCCGTGAGACAAAGCGATTTTTTGCGTCCGAAGTACGAAATATTCATAAGCTTCTGCTTCACTCTTCCGATGTTTTTTTAGCCTGTAAAGGTTAGATAAATCAAGTAACATGAGGGAAAACATTTTGGAGAACTTTCGAAATGTCTAAATATCAATACCATTGGGCTATTCGCGGCGTTGTAGACCAGCAAGCTGCAACGAAATACATGTAAATGAAATTTTAGGGAACTAACACACTATAGAGATGAAGTATGATAAACAGAGGAGATTTTCATTACTTGTATTGACTTCGTCACCTCCCAAGTGGACAAATTTAAACTTAAAGATTTTGCTGAAATCTGAATAAAATATTTCCATTAGAAGTTTGGAAACATTTGGTTATGCATATATATGATGAATGTTGAACGAAAGAAAGTGTTTTTAAAGATTTTACCAGAGAGAATGCCATCAATGACCTTGAATGTAAAGTCACTACTCACGTCAAGTGGTTCTTGACAATTCTTGGAGGGCCACAAGGAAGGATATCCTTTTCCCCTATATTTATTTATAAGAATGAATGAATAGTTATTATAGTTGTTATTGTCGAAATTAGAGGTGAAATTTTGGGAATATAAAGGAATTTCATTATGAAGAAGGTTAACAAATAAATTACCATGAAAGAGCATGTCCTGGAACATCAATCTCAGCCAAGACATGAATCCCTCGTCGCCGAGCATAACTATATATATATACAAAAGTTTATTAACAGCCGCAGAATATCCAGATATATTCAGTTCATATTATTTAGATTCGATTCAGTATTTGCATAAAAAATTTTAAATATCGTTTATAAACTAGTACGAATATCAACATACTTGACGATTTCCGCAGCGTCTTCGAAGGTGTATTTTTGAGAGGAAGAGTAAGCCCCATTCCATAGCTTTGGATAAGAAGGAATCTCTAACGGAAATGACTGTGAATCCACAATGTGCCAATGAAGCACATTCTGCACCCAAACCAACCAAATTATAATAATCTAAGTGATGAGATTCATCAACCAACCAAAATGAATCATCAAAAGTCACTTAAGAGCTTACGAGTTTGGCATATGTCAAGGAATCAATCACGTTCTTCATAATAGGAAGTGGCAAATAATGTCGGGATGTATCTGTAGTAACAAACAATATCTCATATCATATACTCTATCCGTTTTATAGTAAAAATGTCATTTTAATAATTTTCAAATGGATTAAGAAAACTTATTACCTCTCCGTTTTATTACTGTGGTTTAAAGATTTTTCACACATATTAAGAAAACCTATTAAAAATAACTTTTTTTGTTGAAATGTGAAATTATATCAACAACAACAAAAAATATTTACAAAGTTTGAGGCTTATTAGGACAGTTCTTCATATGTAGAAGCAGAAAAACACCAAAACAAAAAAAAACAGAGAGGGACAAAGCTAAAACAGAGCACAAATAGAGATGGAAAACCTATTAATTTTTTACTATACAATTTATTAACATCTTAAATAATTTTATCTCTCTTATTAATATATTAGTAATAGGGTTAAAACTAGAACTTTGTCTAAAGACTAAAACTCTGCATTGAAAATCTAAATTGACACATAATTTGAAACAAAAAATAATAATTCTAGAGCGACACTTAATCTAAAACAGATGGAATACCTTAAAAAAGGTAACTATAGTATAGTGTTCTAGTGTTAATTCAAAACTTGAAGTTAAATTAAATATTTTATGTTAAAATTTACATTGTACATCTAAAATGCTACTTATTGTGAAATAGAAAAACAATTCTAAAATGATGTTTAACCAAGGAAGTATGCGTTATAAGTAATTAGATAAGAGTTAGAATAAATTGAAAACTCGCTTACCGATCAAAAGACCACGGTAAGAGAATCTGGGCTGGTCTGTGACATTCCATGGAGTCATAAGAATCTCTATAACCTTTTTCTTCATATTAAAATTGCATAACTGGCTGAATGTCTACAATTATAATTTTATTTATTTATTTTCTTCAGTAACTAATTATATTTCTTTCTTAAAATGATAACAAAGTTGAGAAAACAAAATAATAAACACAAACCTGTAGGCCATGCAATGCACCGTAAACGCTTTTTGCCTGCGTTGTAACATAAATATCAACGAAGAAGTTCACGATTGTATTATTATTTTTTGCATATTTATTTGATTAAACACAACAGACCAACACTAGTGGAATCACACTACTATATCTTTTCATTTTTTTGTACTATTGTCTAAATAATGGTCTGTGTATGCATTTTGTAGAAAAAACACTTCGGGAAATAATAATTGACAAATAAGCAGCTAACGACTTGTGCTTATGCACTTGTATTCTAGTACATGAAAAATATAAATATAAAAAAAAGACCACAGTAAGCCCATCATGGTTAATGCAGTTCACGTGGAGGCAACCATCTCAGGGCCCTACCAATGGTTTTTTTTTTTTTTTTAAAACTTCCACCAATAAATATATATATATATTTAATAACTATGAATTGATCCAGAATTTTACTACCGGATTAATTTTCACATAGTGAGTGTAGCCGTCGAATAACCCACTTAACGGATTTTTTAATAGGTATAAAACATGACACAATTTCTACTAGCTAAATGAAAGTAGTTAAATAATTCCACATTTGAGAAGAATGATTTTTGGCCTAGACCAACAAGACAGTTACATACTCACTAGTATATCTAGGGAAAATTACCAATTCATGTCTCGGTACTGAGTATATCTATAATCTCTTAAATAAAAAAACTAGAGCATGTTAAATTAGTCTTGTTTTCAGTTGCATGTGTTCGAATTTGGGACTTTCCCGACTTTAATTTTATGGCTAAGATAATACGTTAGTTGAGCTACCGTTGCTGAATAAAATTAAATACTTAAATTTAAAAGAAAAGAGTAAAAATGCCACATGAAATAATAATAATAATAAAAAAAATAATATATATATATATATATATATTTTTTTTTTTTCAAATGTATATTGTTGTCGAATTTTATATGTCGAACTCAACTATAAAAGAGAGCAAATGAAAGGAAAACCAAATATATAAAGTTGGTGTCTTTTATGGGTTATAAAGCTGAATTTACATTTAAATTCTTATGGATATAAGTTGTTAAAGAAAATGATAAAAGGTTAGTTTAGTTGTTGAATGGGACCTACTAACCTCAAGTTGTGCATAAGCCGGCTTCTCTCGGGATGCAACCACTAATTTGTACGACTCGTCTGCTCCATACTCCAACTACACCACACGAATCACACAGATTTTTTTTTCTTTAAACAATACTTTTTTTGGTTTTTTTATACAAACAATAGTTTTGAAAAATTAGTAATATTCAAATGATCAGATGATTAATCTTATAACCAGAACATCAAAGAACTTATATAAAGTTTAAACCTTGTGAGTCACTATACATTATCGAAGTCAAAAGAAACAGATATAAGATGAAGCCATTATCATCTTTTTCTAATATTCAAGTACTGTATTCTTAAACTTTCAAATCTTTATAATTATAAACGATGGATTAAGGAACAAAATCTAGAATAATCTTTTAGACTTGCACTTGCTAAAAAGAATTAATAAATAGAATAATTCCCTATCTTCAGCCATTATGAACATTAGATTACTACCACTTACTTATTGATAACTTTATAGATTTTTTTTTTCACTTAGTTCTACTTATTTTTGTTATTTCTATCACGTCACGTGGATTCTAAGAAAATGATATGATCAATCTTGGAATGTAATATTAAAGATTGGATGGATCCTGCAATGTCATCCTTGATTTTTTCGTATTATACTATTTAAATCAAACTGTAATGCACAAGCATCGATATATTATTTTGGGCTTATTTCTAAAGCAAGTAATGAATTAGAATCATTTTACTAATGTGATTTACTTGCAGTAATGACATGAATCTAAATAATTTACTAACTAAAGGGTACTTTTATAAGTACTATTTCAAAAAGAAAACAAAATTCTTCTAATCATCCATGCGATAAAACATTAGGAATACTATTTTTTTTAAAAAATCTCTATAATTTCTGTAAAGTAATATACAGAGAAATACGTAGAAAATAGAGTTCCAAACAAAGCAATTCTTTCAAAACTCATTTAAAATATGTTTCCCCATTTTTGTTCCAAGAGTAAGAACTTTAATTAATTAAAGAGGATGTCCGTGAGTTCGGTGGACCCACCACACAACCAACTCGCCAGACACCCATCAGCAAAGCCAAGCAACAAAAATTAAATTAAATAAGAAGTTGGAGAATCGATACATCTACGCCCAAAAATAATAATCTATATTTATGGAGTTTTACAATAAGTCTTAAGGATCTACCAGTTTTTGTGGACATCTCAAGGACAAACTTGCATATACTAGAGATCCAATTTGTCACCTTTTTTCTACAATAACTCTATTTTAAGCAGGAGGAAATTCTTCTGTCAAGAGTTGACTATACAAAAATCAGTTATAATTGAAAACAGGAAAAAAAAAACAGTTATAAGTAAGGTGTGAATGGTGATGAACATATTAGAGGAAAACAATTGGAGTGAAAATCTTATTCTTTTGTACTTAGCTATCTATTTTTTTTTTGAAATTATTTAGCTGTCTATATACCAATCAGAATATAAAAAAATGAACAAGTTTTTCAGGTTAATTCGATGGAAAATGAGAAAAAAAAAAAGCAGAGGAAAGTTTTCCTACACAAGACAAAATAAACTTTTTCTTCTTCTATTTTTCACCTTTTTACTTATCATTTTATTAGAATTCAGTTAAAGTCTTAAGAATATCGAAAAATACACCAAATTATGTTCAACTTCTTTTAGTTTTGGCATTAGTTTTTTTCCAAAGTATATATTGAACCAAAACCAAAATTCAGTGAATGATGAAAAAACTCAGATTTCTCCTAATATTTTAGACCCAAAATATTTCTATATACTTTCAAAACTTAAAATTATATTTTTATAAATGGGATTTCTAGATATTTTTATATCAAAATAAATAAAAATTCACTTGTACCAAATATATACTGAACTAAACGCTAGTGTAATTTCCATGATCATATATTGTCAAACTAATATGTTTAAAGAAATAAATATTGTCCACAATATCAAACTATTTATTTCTTCAAATAACTCTCCTAAGATAATATAGGGATATTCTTTTTTTTTTTATGAAAAAAATACAAGTGGAGTACTGGTAAACTTTTTTGGGAAAAAAAGGAAAAAGAAAAACTAATATGCTGCAAGTTTTGTGAGAAACTGAGAACGACATTTCTCAAAAAAGACGATTCCATTTATAACCCATAAATATAATTTTTTTTTGAACTAATAATTATAATATATATTCGTGTTTGATTTTGTTAACACTGAGATGATTGCAAATAATAATGGCATTACTCTAAATTCATAAACTTGAGGAAAGTATTAATTTTCATTCAAAAAAAAATTCGACTCTATTCGTTGATGTGAATGGAATCATGAAACTAACCTCATCGGTAGAGGAGGAAATGATGACGTGGAGTCCCTGAAGCAGAGAAGATCCACCGGAGCCTGAAGAATTTCCGTCGCCGGAGACGACGTGGCTCAGCCTCACAACTCCGAGCATTCTATCGAATCCTTCTTTCAAAATCCCTGAAGGGTCTTCGTATTTGCTTCCCTCAGTAACAAGCTTGAAATCTTCGCTCAGAAACATTCTCCGGCCACCGTGGCTAACTTCTGCCGGCAACGGCCAAATCCTTAACTTTTCGATGTCTTCAAAGGCGGAGATTGCTCCGGCGATGAATAGCATAAACAGCGGCGCAACGCCGGCGATCTTTGTTGCTATACCTCTCATTTTCTTGCCTCTCAATAGAACACGGAGATAGCAAAAATGAAACTAGCAAAATGGTTTTTTAATCAAAGAAAAGAATTGTAGCAAAAATGAAGGAGAATCTCCGAATTCAGAACATATAAATCTCTCTCTCTTTATATAGGCATACCACTACTATTTCATTATAAATGTCTTTGCACATATTAAGAAATATATATAAAGTTATATGATACTTTTAATTAATATATATCCAATTTTTTTTCTATTTGATAAGCTGAAATTATAAGTATAAAAGTAGCATTTTGTTTAAAAACTGATTTAAATATACAAAACGACATTTTTTATAAAACAAAAATAAAATTTTAAGATGACCACTTATTATGAAACAAATGTAATATAATATATGGATGTATAACTATTATATATACACATTTAAAATCTTATTATATAAAGCTGGATGTTTTAAAGTTGTTAACTCACATTATTGTGACACGTGTCAAGTTAATCGATCAGATTTTGACACGTGTAAAAAATTATGAATTAAATTTTGTCACATAATATTAACAATAAAAAAAATTATAATCGATTCCAAATCCTAAAAAGAAAAGTTATTAAATAAAAAGGAAAAGTAGAAAATATAAAGTTATCATAAAAACCAAAAAAAAATTGAAAAAGGAAAAATTAAAAAATCATAAAAATTTATAGCCGATTCATAATCTTAATTGGTAAAGTTACTAAACAAAAGGAAAAATAGAAAATTTAAATTTATCCTAAAATTCATAGTTAATTAAAAAATTATAGCCGATTCATAATCTTAAAATGTAAAGTTACTAAATAAAAAAATAAAAAAATATATATGAGTAGCTAAATAATAAAAAGTAAATTTAATTCAAATATGAATGATAAAAGGCTAAATATTTTGAAATATGTGATTAAATTTAATCAAAAACATAAATGAAAAATAAGAGAATCAAAATAAATAAATAATTGAAACTTTATTAGACTTCTCTATTGCTGGGTGATTTCATATTGTAATTTTCAAACTTATTTTATTTATTTTTACCGGTGATCTAATTTTGTTCTCTACTTTTTTTGTTTTTGATTTTTTTTCACAGGTTGTAAAATACTAAATTATAAATCCCGCGTATACGCGAGGCCTAATCTAGTTATATTTAAACTCAAATGAAAAATCAGTTTTCGCCTTTAAATTGGCGGAATTTGAAGCTCTTAAAAAAGGTTTATGAATTTATGCTAGTTCATAAACAATGTGCTAGAAATGCAAGAACGGATTTTCTTACTCATGATAGAAATTCTATTAAATTATTTTGTAAAAAAAATTGAACCGTATTGGTTAGCTTAGCTGTTGATAGAGTTAGCTAGTATGGTGATTAACGATATAAATGTGTGTTTGCTGACAAGAAAAACAAAGAATTATAAGTACATCACATCAAAGAAATTAAGATGAATGGGGAAAAAAAAAATCAATGATATAATGTTATGTGATATCTAAAATTTTGTTTTAAGTAACATTTCTATGAAATTATAGATAAAAAATTGTACTCATTTTAGATTTACAACAAAGAAGCGATAAGTGTAGGGAAAAAAAAAGAGGTGAATAATTGAGGACTGTTTTCGTTTTTTGTTAGTGATTTTGGTGAGAATTTGGTCAAGTGCAGGTAATATTGATATCGTGGATGTGATTTTCATTGGTTTGGTTAACTGGGACTATGTTAATTAATACTGTTAACATATTATTTTATTTTAAAATTGGATATAAATTGATGATAGGAATAGTCTTTTATTCTGCAGTGTTACGACATTTTGTGTATACTTTAGTTGATTAAGTGATAAATATAAATCATAATAATAAAGAGCGAGGTATACTTAAAGGCACTTATACATTGATTTTTTTATTTTTAAAAAGAAGCATTTTGTGTGATTGAAACACTTTGTGGACTGTACAACAAATTTTAATATTATTGCACCCTCAGCTAAACGCGCGGTAAAACAAGTTAGACTATTTACAATGAGTTGTTGAAAAAAAATTCAAATGTTGAATTGCTTCGATGCATGTATTGAAAAGGGTATTGAATCTGATGTGGATTAATTTGAGTTGAATAGATTCAACATATTGAATCATGCATGGAAGGAGAGAGACAGTGCCATGGACCGATTGATTCACTGCGCCAAAGTTGCTTAAGACAAAATCACCCGATCGAATACCCGATCCGACTTCAAGGATTCTTAGCCATCTCGATTTTAATGCTTTAGAAACAATGTTTTTATTTTCATTCATTCAGATTTATTATCTAAGAGACATTATTTTTAGATTTTTGGTAAGCTTGGAAGAAGATTTTACTCCATAAAATCAATACTTAGAGAACATTTATGAATCATGTTGCTATTTTATTACTATACAATCATGTTTGCTTTAATCATATCTTTTGCTTTGTATATTAATATATGTGAGTTTCAAGGAAAAATATGGATTGATAGATTTAAGATGTTGAACTAGAGATATCTGCTTGATTTCTTCATATTCGGGTGTTTTTAATGCTATAATTGGATTGAGCATCTAGTTTTAGAACTCTAGGTTAATTGCGCACCAAAAATGTTTGACAATATGCATGGACATACCTTGGATAAGCAATATTTTTCTACGCAATGAAATTTGATGTAATGAATTATTGTGAACTTCTCGCACTTAAAATCAAGCTTGTTTGAATTCTTAAACACAAATGACATTTTAGTGATTCTTGATCTCGAGCTTAGAGACTAATACCTTGAAAAAGAATAAGTCTAATTTTGTGTTCCAAGTTCTAAAACGATTTTGATTGTACCCTAGCTTGTCGATTCATTATATTTTCATTTTTCTGAATTCCTTCAAATGGCTATATGACCCAATGTTAATTTGATTGATAAATCATCTACTCTGTTTTATTTCATTATTTGATTTTCTTCTTAGCTTTAACTTTGTGTTAGTGACTGCGACAATCAAACAATTGGATCTTAGCTCAACTCTTGGAGATCCACTATGTAATATTTTGTGTTTGTGTTTCATATGATATTTGCCCTTGTTCTAAAACGGCGGCGTCTAGCCGATTAGGCAACCGCATAATCACCCATCAGAACTCATCCACCATTTTGAGCAAATCAGACTAATTAAACGTTGGCCGATTTATTCATGCTAGACGCTTAAAATTAGTATTAAATCCGATTTAATTTGTTTTATAAAAAACTAGATTAGGCTCCGCATATACGCATATTTATAATATAAATTTATAACTCGTGAAAAAAATTGAAATCACACGTGAAAATAAATAAAATAAGATTGAGAACAACGACACAAAATCACCCACCGGTATAGTCTCAAAGATGAACAATTATTTATTTATTTATTTATTTTTGATTATTTTTGTTTTTTTCTATTATATGATTTCCAATTAAATTTCGTACACATGTTTCCAAATATTTATGTTTTCCTATTCCTATTTGAAGGATGTTTATTATTATTTTATTATTATTACCTCTGCTTTTTATGATAAATTAGAATTTTTATTTTTATTTTTGTTTAGTAACCTTACCTTTTAGAATTATGAATTGGTTATAAAATTTTCTCAATTTTTAGTTTTTCATTTATTGTATTAACTTTAAATTTTATGATAAATTGGCATTTTTATTTTTTGTTTTTGTTTAGTAATTTCACCTTTTAGGATTAGGAAACAATTACAAATTTTTTTTCCGTAGTTACTTTGCCTCTTAAGATTAGGAATCGATCTAGATTTAGTTTTACTATATTTTTCTTTTTTTATTAACTTTACTTTTTAGGATTAGAAAACGATTACATTTTTTTTCCTTTTTATTGTTAATATTATATGTGTCAAAATCTAATTCAATTTTTTTTACATGTGTTAAAATTTGATCGATTAACTTGATACATGTCACGATCAGGTGAATTATCAACTTTGAAACATTATGTTTTATATAATTAGATATGTGTTTGCTGAGCTTAGGTCTTTGGCTTTGTTTGGGATTTGAGGTTCTTGGTGGGGTTTTCTTGTGTGCAAAAGTTCCGATGTTTGGAATCAGAGAGTGGTCGAGGAAGCACACGGGTTTGTCTCTTGCGTATGTGATTCATAACCCATGATGTATCTCCAGTTACAGCTTAGTCTTGCAAAAAAGTCTTGGATTTTGGATCCTGTGTTATAGTTTGGCAAATATATTATAAATACTTGTCTTGATCAACAACATTTCTCTTATTTGAAGCCAATTGTAACTTTCCTATGGAAATTGCTTGGCATTGTGAACTTTTGTCAAAAAAAAGAATCAATCAACTCGTTTTTTTAACATGGTAGCATACATTTTTAAATTATTGTATTCAAGCTAGTAAAACTATAAATACATAAAATGATATATGTTAAAAATATACACTTTTACTCATTTTTACTTTACAGTGCATATTACAGCAAGCTGCGATAGGCTTAGCCATCCGTCACCTTCTAACTTCTGTGTATCGCAGCTGTTACGCTCAGGTTTATTCGTGCATAAGAGTAGAAGGTGACAGATGGCTTGAACCGTGCCTACAAACAAGAAGAAAATGATAAACTTTTTCCTTTGGAAAGAAAGTAATCACAACCAAAAACTGAGGATAGTGCAGAACCAAGTCTTAGCTTAGCTCAATGGGGAGCCTGCGACATAAACGAGGACCAAGTTCAAAGTCTTCTGGGTACTAAGTCTCGACAAGTGTCTGGTAATTGAGAAGGTTCATGTGTCTTAAATGACACTAACGGCGTCGCTATGCTCAGTTGGCAGATTAAAGAATCGGTAAAGATTCTAAACTCTTTATCTAAGAAAGATCTAACCCTTTTAACCAATATATGTTCTTATATGAAAGCTTAACTCTCTCTATTTTACCTAAATTTTTTTTATATATATATATATATATATATAAGAATTATCAAGTTTCGTAAAGATAATTGAAAATAAAGGTTTCTCGGGTAAGGTTAGAGATCAGATGTTTCATCTTCTCTGCTGGGCCTACGTAGGCTCTGACCTAGTCAGTGTCAAGTTGGGAAATAATCATATTTCTCTATGTCCCTGGTTATTTGCGCATATTGCGATCCTTCAATCACTTGGAAAAGATGAAAGAGCTCAGGAACCTGATGAGAAGGGATGTTGTGCAAGAGCTTCAAAATCAACCAATATGGGCTGATTTAATTCATTATTAAGAATTGTTTCATTCATGTGATCATATTTACTAACGGTCCCAAGTCACGAAACTCTCAAGTCATAAGATATTAAGTTGTGGTAATAGAGCTCACAAATCTCTTGAACGAGTCTAGGGACAAGTATCAGGCTCAATTTCAGGTAGAGGCAACCTTGAAATTTAAAAGGCTATAAGCAAGAAAAAAATATTGTCCGTGCACTAATTTGAACATTGGATTTTGATCATTCGTTACGCTTAACTAAACTATATTAACCAATAAATCTATGAAAAAAAATTGGCATTCCAATAATTTATAAACTCAAAGGTTTGAAACACATGCTTGATGACACATGGAATTCTGAGGGAAAATGTATGCGAGTTTAACTGCATGGATCACCATCCTCCAAGTGTTGAGGAACCGAAGAAAAATAAAAGGTTTTCGAAGAATGGCTTTGCGAGAACTTCAAAATCAGCCAATAAGAGTCGACCTAATTCACTACTCAAGATTTTTTGAGTCACGAAGTATAATTTATCATGGTCCCCTTGTATGACTCTTATTTGGTCGGATATCACATAGTGGTAATAGATGGCGTTGAGGAAAATAATGGACATCTCGTCGCAGTATGTAAAATGAGCAACGGTACTCATCGAGGTGATGATGGATATGTCTTTGTTTCCCTAGCAACTTTGTACTTTCCTGTGGGTGTAAGTGGTGAACAACAACACTTTGTTCGGAGTTTATCTCAGCCCAGCCATATGCTTTCTAATTTCATGACCCTAGAGCTGGATGTGAAAGAGGGTGAGGAAGAAGAGGAAGGAATAAGATGAGAAAGAAGACACTACAAGAAAACAAGTCGTTTACAACGGACAGAATCGATGTAAAATCGATGTAAAACAGACTTTGGGACGGATTAGCGACGATTGCCAAATCGTCGTAAAATGATCGTCGTTACTCGGGAATCGTCGTAAATCCGTCGTAAAACCCAGGACGAATACAAATCGTCGTAAATAATCCGTCGTAATGTCGTTGTAAAGTTACATCGATTTTACGACGAAAGTCACCTCGTTGGTATTTCGTTGTAAAGACGTCGCAACATTACATCGATTTTACATCGATTTCTCAAATTTTTAAATTGGTAATCCGTCGTAAAATCGTCGTAATATAAGGATGTACATTCGTTGGTAAACCGATGTAAAATTAAATCGATGTAAATT
>PKMM01007508.1:155478-191310 GCA_002933915.1 Eutrema heterophyllum | reverse complement strand
AAAAAAAAAAAAAATTTCTTTAGTGATTTAGAATTTACAACAACAAAAAAAAACTTTATGTCCCACATTTTGCAGTTGGTGTTCTGTAGCTTGTTGTTGCTGTCTTAACCTGACGAGTTCTTGCATAAGAACTTTCTTATCCCGCTTAAGTCTTTCCACTTCTTC
Organism: Eutrema heterophyllum; assembly: GCA_002933915.1. Classification (NCBI taxonomy): domain Eukaryota; kingdom Viridiplantae; phylum Streptophyta; class Magnoliopsida; order Brassicales; family Brassicaceae; genus Eutrema; species Eutrema heterophyllum. Next base: position 191,145 of record PKMM01007508.1, on the reverse strand, counting down.
TTCTATTCCAAACTTCCCCACCTCGACACAAGCACCAACAGATGAGAGTTCTGAACTTGAGTTGGTTGCTGATTCAACAAATTATGAATTTTGTTTTACGTCTTGGTTTTTGGTTTGAGTTATTTTTCCAAGCCACCGATACAATTAATGATTTTTGGGTTGCTTCATAAGAGAATTGTTTTGGTGACCTTTATGTAACAGGAAAACCAAAGAGATAGATCCTAATCTAGGGATTCTCTGTGAATCCTAAGAAAAGGTAAATCAAAGTCTAGGAGATGATCACAAAGGAAGAAGGATCAATCCCGAAGAACAAAGATTCAATGATGGATGATGATAGATGATTATCGTGAGAGAGAGATTGAAGAAGAGGATAAAAGTTGTATTCTGATTAGGTTTCTCAAATTGGCAAAATGCCTTACATATAACGAGACAAAGAAAGATAATTGAACCGGAAAAAGCTAAACCAAGACAATAAGATAAACCAAGAGAAATATCATAAACCGAATGATTAAAGATTGTGATTCCTGTCACAATACTCCCCTCTTTAGAACATCCTTGTCCTCAAGGATGATATATGAGATGCTCTTTGATGAGATATACTTGGTATAATTTCCGTGTACCTTGGTCTGGAGGATGCACTTTCCAATAAACAAAGACTGTAGTGACAACTTGGTTGTGGATGGACTCAGAGCTGCAACAGAGAGAAAGTGTCCCAGAGTACGGACTTCAAATGCATAATGAAAAGACGTAAAGCAGAGCTGATGTTGTCTGAGATTGGAGAGCATATCTTCAGCTTTACATGTCATTGTCACCAAACATGGAAAAGCATCACAATCTGGTTTTAAGCATCGTGTATCAGCATGAGAAGCATGATTCTGTTTAAGAGTTGCTATTCTAAGCTTCCCATCTTTAATATGCTCTAAAGCAACACCCTCTTGTGGTTGTGGCGACCGAAGGGAGCACTGAAATTTTCTCAGCTTATGTAGCTTATCAAAATAAGACAAAGCAAACCAAAGTGATGTAAATCTTAATGCTACATATCCATATTTATAGCAAAACTCTCCATGTCTTGGAACAGAACTTGATGAGGCGACTCTTTCACAAAAAGGTCAGCCATTTTGTTGAAAAGAACTTCTCTTTTTTCAGCCATGACCACATCCTTGCAAACCCGATCAGAATTTGATCCACAACTACATCCTTCCATGTTCCATGTTTACTCTGTTGAAACACAACTTACTCAGTCTCCCAATAATTGTCCTTCATCTAACCCATATCGATTTCTATTCCTAAAAATAATTGCAATATCCTAGATCTCCATTTGTGTTTCAAGTGGAACTTTGACATTTCTCTAGACAAACTTTGACATTTCTCTAGACACCTTTCCGCTATTACTTTGACATCCTTGTCAATTCTAGCCTGAGTTTGCTCCTCACTCATCTGAAGAAACGGATGTGCAACCGAATCATCAAAGCCAATATAAGATTGCAGAGTATCCTTGTATGGCCACGATTCATTCTCAGCATTAGCGTCAACGTCCTTTAACTTCTTCTGTCCTTTATCATAAACCAATCCTGACTGCATCTCTTTTCCTGCATTTACCAGCTCTTTTCTGTATGCCTCGCAACCAAAAAATTCAACAATAGACACATCTAGCAGAAAACGACTAGTCTCTTGAGGCTTTTGGTTTCTAGAATTATGATGCCCTGAATTATAGATGTCTAACTGTGCTTTAAACTTCATGTTATGAACACCTAAACAGAATGATAACTTCCTCAACATCTTTGTGATTCGAGGATCAAGAGGTCGCTTATCGTTGGTACAACCACCATTCAAAAGATACAAAGCATCGTTCACACACCTAAGAGTACCATTTTGAAATATTATCCGGTAATGCAATCAGACACTGTCTAGAACTTCCTATCACCTTGTTGTTCTCACAATCTTTGGGAGCAAACCAGATCACCTCTTCAACCTGAGAAACATTTTTTTATTTGGGAGCTTATCAGACGGCGATCAACAACAGCGAGATCCATATCCTCTCGCCGGAGGACGCCGTGGAACGCGACGACCTCGTCTTCCGCTCTTACGTTGCCCTCGGTAGCTATCATGTTTTTTTACCTCTCCATTCATCTCGATAATGTCTTCTTCTTTGCAGATTTGATTTCGTTTTCTTTGATCTGTTCTTCGAATTTTGTGTTCAAAGCTTGTCATCAGTGAGATCGATGAAGCAGCCGCCACTCCACTACAAGCATTCAAACTCCTCGCCATGTATCTATCAAGTCCTGCAAATAAGGTAATTCGGAATGTTTCTTATACGGCTCTCGTTTTGATTTTCAATTCGGCTTTGATTTGTGTTCCGAAACATGTATGCATCAGAATTTTGATTTTTTTTTTGTTGCAAAGAGACTCCAATCCTGACATGGAACGACTGTTTGATTTTGGTCATTCAGATCAATCAATTAGCTACTGTATATATTTAGGAAGAGGATATGTTGTTTTTTGTAACATATTGGTGCACAAAATAATGGACTGTTGGTGTAAACAATTCAACTCATTCGGAGAAGAAGACATCTTTTGGGGAAAAAATTTCTTTTGTTTTTTGTTACTGGTAAAGCTAAATGATGAAACAGGTTGTCTTCGCCGAACAAGCTTTTGTTTTTCTTTTCATCATAGAGCCAGGTCTGCCTTTTTTAAACTCCTTGATTAGGTCTGGCGCCTATAAAATAATGTTATGTAATCTAGCGTGTTTTCTGTTTCTAAAGCCCGTGAAAGAAATTCTAAGTTAAACATCTTCACTTTTTGGTGTTTCAGTTGCTAAATCTTACTGAAGTTTTGCTTCTGTTCAAGCAAATATATATGAATCAGAGGACAGAAGAGATCAACAGTTCCATCAAGAAATCCTTGCAATACATAGAACTTACAGATGCTTGATAGTTGATGGTATTATATATTAGCTCTTAGACACATTGAAAATTTTCACAAACATTTTGATAATACCAACTGAAACAATAAATATGCTTGTGATGCATATTTATCTTATGAGAATCATTGAAAATCTTTATTGCCGCTATTACTGTTTGCTATTCGTAGATTAGGTTCATTCTGTATCTTTATGATCCAGTAATTGATTGTAATCCAGTAATCTATTTAGGGTCATTGAGTATCTCGTATTATGGGTTTTGATTTTTTTTTGTGTGTATATTATATTGAATAATGAATATTGTAGTCCATTTGGCGTATGGTTTGTCTTCTGGATTGTTTATTGTTTAGTCTAAACTCGTTTCTCAATTATGTTTTTTACTAAGAGAATAAAACAACTTTAAACCCGTTTCTTGGTTCCAAGTAATCAAGGATTACATGGTAGACATCTATCTTCTATTAGCAGTCGAACCATTTGCGGATTACGGAAGCCAAATATACAGACACATGAGAGATTACAGAGTACATTTACATCCGAATCCAACAGAGAAACGTGAAGAAGAGTTTCATGGCAGTTCAAATCGAAGTTGAGGAATCACATATATTATTATTTTTTACTAGGTGTGAGATGCGATCCACATTTGGTATTGGGCTGATGCTGGGATTCGGCCGAAGCTGAGGTGATCAGGCCCAGCAGAAGAATGCACAAGTGACCCATTAGATGAAGCTGTGTCGTTTTGGTGCTGTGTCCAAGTGCAGTGTATTCTGGTCAACAGAAGGTTGGTTGTTACGCAGGAGGAGATTTGCGTGAGCTCAGGTCGATGAGCTGGACACCTGCAATGCATAATACAACGTCACAGAAGGATCTAGAGAGATAGTGTGACAAGCAGAGAGTGAGAGAGAGATCTAAGAGCGAGAGAGAATAGGGTAAGAGACACTCATCTTCTTCATCTCGTCTTCCCTTGTAATTCTCTAAGTGTAGCTCTAGATTCACCTCTGGTTTCTTGTACACAGGACTATCTTCTAGTATAAGCCCTGAGAGCTGGCTGTTAGCTCTCCAAGACATACCTTGGTCGATGATTTAGGCCTTGGGAACTTGTAATCCCGTGTCTTCTTCTTCTCTTTTACTTTGCATCAACAACTACAACAGGAAACAAAGCATTATTGTTTAGATCGAAATGAGTTAGTAAACTGGATATAAACAAGATGAAATCACAACACTAGGAACCACATAATTAGCTCTTATAGTATCTACTGAAATATCCAAATCAAAGTTAGATTAAAAAACTTATCCTTTCATTTTGTTGAGGAATCACATGGTTTTTTTAATCACTATGAATAACGCAGTTTTTTTTATCACCATGAATCGCGTAATTAGCTTTTGTAGTATCTACTGAAATATCCAAATCAAAGTTAGATTTAAAGAACTATCTTTTGATTTTTGTTTCTATGACAAACATTGGGTAAGACACTGCTTCACGAGACAATTATTTCTCTTGTGTATCAACTAAGAAGTTTAATTACGATCAAATACGAATAGAAGAAGGAAAACTAAAAGAAAGTTCCGTAAAAAAAAAAAACTAAAAAAAAATTGTTTCGCAAAAAGTTTCCGGATAAAAACCCGCGGATCGCGCGGATACTCACCTAGTACAAATAAAAGATAATTCTAGACAAAAAGTCAAAATTCTGTTTCACGAGTATGTGCTGAACCAATAACATCCAACTAATAATATCTAATCTATTAAACAGAGACAATTTTGTGTCCAAACAGGAATAAATGCATATAAATCTATTCTTTTTCTGGATAGTTTTTAACCTTTAGATTTTTGTGGATAACTATCCCTGTTTCCAAACAGAATAATTTTGTTCAATTAAAAATTCATTTTTTGGAGATAAAATTTCAAACACAAACCGTAATCTTCAATCTTTATGAAAATATTCGAATATAAGTGACGTCCAATTTGAAATTATAAATAATTTTGTTCAATTAAAAATTCATTTTTTTGAGATAAAATTTCAAACACAAACCGTAATCTTCTAAACCATTGATATAACAATTTTTTAATTTTGGTATCTAATACAATTGAACCATAATTACGGTTTTGAAGAGAAATAGATGTTACAAAGTTTAAAACCAAATATCAATTTTCACTTGGACACAGCTTCAAGAACTTTACGGTTTGATGGAAAGTTACATAAATCATACGGTTCTTTGATTTACAGATCATTGCAGATCGGGTATTTCATAACATCTACAGCACACCTCCAATGTCTGATATATCCAGTGCCAGGAACACGACCTGCATTGATATGTAAAACCTAACCTAAAATATTTTTGGCAAAAGTTTGGACCATAAATATATCATTCAACATGAATTTAATATAACCAAAACTGTAAATCCATGTTAGTTAATCACGAAACTTCATATATCTTTAAGAAAATATTCGAATCCCTTCAAAATCTGAGGTATCTACTCTATCTTAACGTCTTCAGCATATTCGGTCATATCTTAACTTCAGATAAGATCTAAATTAAACAACTCAGATATATTTGGTTGAAAAATCACAAAATTAATTAATAATGAATTTTAACGTAAGAATATACTCCTAGATCTCCTGAAATCCGATTAACATCTTTAACCTCACCTATCGCTATAAATACGAAGACACGAAAATGATTTCTCATCACGATTAAGTGAAAAAACTCTTTCTCAAATCTCTAAAAAACAAAATGGTTTCCCCAAATACATTTTTCACCTTAAAGATGTTAAGCCTTACAAAACGAGCTTGTGAATCCAAGTGAAAGTCTTGCATTCGTGGAAACAATACACATCCCAAGCTGGAGAAACATTAGAGCTAATATTAGCAGATGAAAGTGTAAGTTACTATCAATTTCAGAACAATTGTGTAATTTTTGCAAGCATTTGATTCTGTTTCTTAAAATATACTCTTATTTTGCTTTTGTAGGGTGTTAAAATCCATGCTTCATGTAAAAAAACATGGGTTTTACGTCTTGAAAAACAGCTTGCTGTTGGAAAATGAAAAGTTATTGAGAACTTTCCTTAGCTCTAGCAAATGGTAATTTCCGACTAACTACCCATGTCTACAACATGAGTTTTGTGAGCACCACTTCGATCACGCGGTCTTTGTTAAAATCAGATGACTACTTTTTGTCATTGACCCGTTTTGATCAGATTACAAGTGGTGATCTCAAACTCAGTACTTGATTGGTAAGTTGATATTAAAACATACTACAAGATATTTCATTACGCTTATTGATTCTATCCTAGAGACCGTTTTAAAAAATCAACTAATGCATAACAACAATGCTAAAACAACAACCATCGTCTTTATAAATAAAAACATACTATAGTGAAAAATGTATTATGGTTTAGTTGTGAAATTCATCGTGAATATGAAGAAAATATGGGTTAGTTATGCTATTCTTCTATCTAGATTTTCACCCTTTTTAGTTTCTTTTATAGATGTTAATATATTTTAATCTTTTTACATGCATTTGTAATTTTGCAGATGTTATTGGCCAAGTGGTTGATATGGATGAAATCTCTACTGTTCAAGTTAGTGGTAAAGACATGAAGAAGGTTGAGTTTCGTCTAAGAGACATTGAGTAAGATCTATACTACTTTTATTTGTTTTTATCACGTTTATAATTCGACTACTAAAACATTCCTATTTATTATTTGGTTTAGGGACAATCGTATCCAATGTTGTCTATGGAGAAAGTTTGCTGATCAAATCACTACATATTGCCAAGCAGCTGGTGATGAAATGGTTATTTGTTTGCTCAGGTTTGCGAAAATAGGCTTCTATCGAGGTTAGAAAACTAGCACCAACTTTTTCTGCACTTACGTAGGCCTAAATAAATATTGTATAATACTTGATTTGGTTTTTATGCAGGAGAAATCCAAATCACTAATGCTTTTGATGCATCGCCTCTGCTGATAAACCCTCCCATACCTGCAGTGGAAGAGTTTAAGAATAAGTAAGTTATAATACTAGATATGTAACATTATTTTCGGCCCTTAGATTTGCACACTAATTACATTATTTTGCTTCACAAAATATCAGGTTACCACAAGATGGTCTTGCTCTAACTATCATCGAACCCAATGATGAAAATTTTGAACTTCAGATCAACAAGGAAAGGGAAAAGTGGTCTCAACTTCTCAAAAAATCAGTAGCAGACTTGTTGAATGCCACTGAGGTTTGTAACTCTAACTATCTATATTGATTGTTACTTTTTATACAATAATTTACTTATCATTTTGGCAGGTTGAAAAATGCAAAGTCATGTGTACCATCTACGCTATTGATACCGACTTTGGTTGGTATTATTTTGGATGTGACAAGTGTAACAAAATGGTCCAAAAATTATAGGAAAAACCAAAATTACTAAATCCACATTCAAATGTGAAGTTTGCAATGATTTTGTCACAGACGTCTCACCAAGATATCATAGTCTGAATCATGCGTTTAATATGCACATTTGAATGACTTTTACTTATCTTAATATTTTTTTCTTAAAATTTTTTATTTGAAGGTTTAAGTTGCATCTTAAGGTCATGGACGATACAACAAAAACAAAGTTTATGCTTCTTGACAAACCTGCACAGCGTATTGTTACACAATCTGCTGCTCAACTCCTTAATGGTTCATTTGATGAAGTATAGTTGCTTGTTTTTGTTTAACTATGTAGTTTATACGGTCATATAACAAAAATTTTATATTATTATTAATTCATATTGAAGATCCAGAAGCATTATAAGCTAGTAAAGATTTGGTTGGAAAGACTTATCAGTATTCAATTTGTATTGCGAAGGGAAATGTTTTCTATGGATATGAAACATACAAGTGTTCACAGGCTTTGGAATGGTCAGGATCTGATAAAGTTTGAATCTTCAATTAGACACTATGGCCTCAATTATTTTTGGTGACGAGATAACTTTCCATTGTAACTTAGATTGAAAACAAGAAATAATTGTTAGTTTCCTAATATTTTAACCAACTCTTTAATTGATACCTAGGTTTCGCTAATTGGAACTGTAAGTCAAGGAACCTCTGGATCACTTTCTACTCATTTTGGATCATTTTCAACACCTTCTACTAAGCGTTCATCAGAAGAAAATGACAATTTACCTTACCTAAATTCAACCTCTAAGAAGCAATGCACCAAGATCATCAAGATGGAGAAGATTACGGATGATGAGAAAGAGAAAGCGAAGATGGCAGAAAAAAGAAAGTAATGCATAAAGATGCTCGGATTAGTTTTTTTCTTTGCTTTATAAGTTTTAGGAGATCCTGGATTCTAAGAGGATTGACTACATTTGCAATTTTTTGGTTTTCGTTTGTTTCATTTCTTTGAATTTTAGTTTTTGCTAAGTTTCCAAACTTAATAATATATTTGATTTATTCTGGCATTAAAAGTTTTCTGGTGTTTTTAGACGAAATGGAAGTCGAAATAAAGTATAGATTAAATTCTAACCTTTCAAATGATTTACGATGGTATTAAAAGTTTCTTCAAGAAGATCAACCTCACACTTATGTCGCCACTCGCCATTATCAACCTGAAAATTCTAAAATATTTTAATGTTATTTTATTTTATTTTTTTTCAACACTTTCTTCATTAACTTGAGAGAATTAAGCATCCTCTTAGATCACTACAACACAAATTCAAAGCGATAAAACTTAAAGCAGATAGATCATCATCTTGAAAAATGAACAGTGGATTTGAGTCAAGCCTCAAATGCGTCAATAACTTCATGGCAAATTAAGCTGGAGAGTTTGCAATTTGCCACAAGTGATACTTTGATGGTGGACCTCTACCTCCGATATTCGTAGGAACGAAATTGTATGTCTCTTCTGGCCCCATACAGACCGCTACACAAGAAGATATGTCGGTAAAGACGTTCATAAAGTTTTCCGCCATAAAGATCGGGATGAAACCACCTCTCAAAGAGAAGGGAGTTGTTGAAATTGCCATTCCCAAAAAAGAAGTAACCGTGACTATCTTAACGAAGCGACCAAGAGAGCCAACAGAAGATTTAGACCCGAAGGAGGCGGATGAGGGAGACAGCTTTTGACGATGGCTGAACCGGAATGGTGATGGAGCGGCAGAGGCAGATGAAGGCGAAAGCTTTTTACGATAGCTGAATCGAATGAATGAAAGGGTGGCGGTGTAAAACTGTAAAGGTGTCGGGCCGGCTAGCCAAACAAATGAAGGGCTAAATACCAAGAGGGTCATATTGGGCCAGGCCCACGATGAAGAGAAGCCAGAACTTCTACAGGCTCGGATGAGAAAGCCTAAGGTTTCTTTGACCGGAGAAACACCGGAAGGGAACGTCCTAAAAACTGCAGGGAGGTGAGAGTATCCGGCGGTGTACAACAGAGCATAAGGCGGCAGATCCAGAGGATCAGTCGGGTCCAGAGGCTCTGATGGCGACAGCACCGGAGAGAACAACACGCGGCGGTAAGAGGGAGACTCGGTTAGATCTGCCGGAGCCGGCAAAATGATGTTCCTTGGAAAAGTCTCAAACTACATGGAAGAGAGGAGGAGAAGTGATATGCTCAAATTAATACCCTAAATAGTACTAAAGCAGTTGTCGTAGTATAGTTAGGGGTCGAACACAAGGACTCCAGAATTCACTCAATAGATTATATAGATCAGAATTAAGCTAAACCAAGCAATGTAATTGAAAGCAGATGCGTAAATTAAACGAGTTGTAAAACGATTGGAAAGAAGCTAGGTTCAGGGTATTTCTCAGGAATTCAACGAATGTAGGTAAACTAACTAACAGGATTCAGATTTAGCGCAGTTCTTGAACTCAAATCACTAAAGTAAAGCCAACCAACTCTCGTTGCGAAAACTATCTAAGTCTAAATCTTAGAATCTCAAATCTCTTTGCGAATCCTAAAGTCTAAACCAGCTTTTAATTTAAGTTTGATATGTTCACAAAACAACTAAACCAAATCTCTTTGCGAATAGTTATTTTGCTCACTCTAGGTTCTGTCAGGTAATTAATCGCACTCTCGTGCCTAACCAATTATCCTAGGATCTAAGTTCCAGGTGATCAGTCTAGAATTAGCTTTGGGAGCAACCTAAGGCGAAGAACTAGTTTAGATGGTGAATCCTAATCATTCAATTAACCTAACATTCAGGGAAAACCCTTGTGAGAACCCTGAACCTAACGAGAGAACTACTCAGACATGATAGTTGAAAGCATAAACATGACTGAAATAATACTCAAATAAATCATAAAAAGGAGAGTAACAAAGGGTTCGAAATCTTCTCTCGGACGAACAGAGTTTCAGACTTGTCTCCCTCAGATAGCTCTCTCCCCAAAACTCAGAATTCAAATCAAAGGTAAAAGTAGTCTCTCCAGCCAAAGTGGCTTAAAACCCTAATATAACTCCTAAAACACGTTTTGGATTAAGTTGCAAATAATAAAGTCTTCTGGGCAATTCTGCAATTCTTCAACTCTTGAGAAAAGTCGCGCCTCGCGTCTGATGCAATGAGTATCGACCGATACTAGGCAGTATCGATCGATGCTGAGGCTCCAGATCGGGTACTCAGCTTCACGAGTTCCTGTCTTGCTCCAAAATGCTCCAATATCTCCAATCATGCTCCAAACGTGCTAAAACCTGTAAAAGACTCTAAAACACTACGAAATAGTATAAAGACTCTATAAAACGGACCTATATCATGGCCTAAAAGGGGTAAAAACCATGATATATCACGCCCCCAGACTTAGCCTTTGCTTGCCCTCAAGCAAATAGAAGACTAAACCTGAGAGAGAGTTTGAAAACACGGAGACTCACCTGTTCCTGAAACGTTGCAATGACCCTTTTCCCAAGCACCCAAATGTCACCTAACCAGATCCAAATCTAACCACCATGTACTTCTCCGTAGACATTCGCAGCTTCCCCAGACTACACACATTATCTCACAACATTGTTCAATTAAAACCCTTCATCGCCAGTTTCATCGCTGTGGTTAACACCAAGAACCTTCTAGATTCTTTCCCATACAATATCATGACAAGGAACCACCCAATTTCACACTTTTTGTATCACTTTCTCTCCCCCAGACTTATTTCTTATTTTGTTCTCTTTTTTTTTCTTTTTGATTCGCATATACACATCAAGGTATGAGACGCGAGTATTGATGGTGTTTGCCACCGAATCCCCGGTTCTTCCCTCTCAATGTATCAAAGGGTGTAGGCGAATAATGGCATCATAGGAAAATCCTAGCCTCGCTTCCAACCTTTGTGTGATCATTCCTCACCAAGTAGAATAATGGGATCGCTGGAAATTTTCCTAGCCCTCTACTCAGAAGAAAATCATTTCATCTTTTATGCTCTTTCTATTAACTTGTAACAGGGGAGAGAGATACTATCACTTTCAAACACATGGGTTCCTTTGTCAGATATGAATGAGGAATCAAGCTCTATGAATACTAACCACATCGATGAAGTGGAAAAATTTGGCTCAGGCTTTAAGAAAACTCTGCTGGAAACATGTGTGTCTTCTAGTTGACTGGTCAGCCTTTGGATTTTTCATTAGTCGATCTGTAGCTGATTCTGTAACAGTGGTCACTCAGAAGCAAAGTCAAAACAATAGGGTCAAGAACACGATCATAATCTCTCACAAATTTTTGACTCAATAAAACAAATTTTGACACAAAAAACGACTGACTCTAAGAAAAACAAACACAATGTCAGCGACTACCTCCCCCAGACTTAAACGACACTGTCCCCAGTGTTATCAAGCCCGAGGTTGGTGACAGAAATCAAATGAACCAAGTGGAAAGTGAAAAACAAAGAGGTTACCCGAACTGGTGTAGAGTGTCGACCGATACCAGACTGGTATCGATCGATACCAGTAGGTGGTCGACATAAATCCTCTTTGTAGCGATAGTTGTGCTCGAAAGGTGTGTCAAACGATCCAAATGTGTTAAAGGTAGCACTGTTAGATCACTCAAACACAAGTCAAAAGCAACAAAAATCACAAAAGCATAGGTTCCACAAAGTACAAGACGAGACGAAAACTGACACAAGACGCAAAACAACAAAAGTCCAAAGGAAAAGAAAAAGAAAAAAAAAAGGGAAAAAGAAAAGCAAACGTGAAACCAGACAAACGGAGGACTAATCCTCCTCAGTGGCGTCGGAGTCATCGCCAGGAGTGCCAGACGGGCCAGCAGGAGATGGGGAAAAAGGGGGCTGCGACGCCATGCAGCTGCAGCGAGAGATAGCGCTCCAAATGGTCTGAAGACTTTCAACAACGTAGCGCTGGAACGGATCCATCTCCATTGCAGGTGGTGGAGGAAGAGAGGCTGTAGGAGCAGGCGTGTGGCGTGCGCGTGATCGACCCCTAGCAGGGCCAGAAGCAGGCGGACGGGTGCTAGTGGTGGAACCGCGACGTCTAGTGGTAGGTGCAGGCTCCATGTCCTCAGCAGCAGGAACGAAGAAAAGCTGGGCGGGGTTGCCACCAATGTCTGTCAGGGCAGTGTTGGGGAGCTGAACAAGATAGTCCCCAACGGAAGTGCTAAAGACCCAACGCCTATCAGGCTTCAGCCAGCGAAGATGCTCCAGGTGAGCTAAGTCCATGAGGTCGCGCGTAGTCGAGATCGAACAACTGGCTGTGCTGATCCCAAAATGCAGAAAAATCGGAGTGAGTAAACTGCCAATCGTCTCTGTCTTCCGACGACTCGTGGCTGTAGAGGTTCTGCTGCGTCCGGTGAAAGGCTTCACCTTCAGCGACTCCAAATGGTGCGCAAAAATTGCGCCAAAGTTGACCGCAAGGTCCATCTCAGGCCACTCATATGCCTCATCCTCAATGATATCCCCAATCCCAATGGATAACACTATCAGCTCGGTCACTCTCATCTTGTTAGGCTCCATCTTGCACAACAAGGTGTTGCTCAAGATCCTAACAAGACAGCGTAGGACAGGATGTCGCACGTCCATCTGCGTGGTAGTCTTGGAGTCGTAAACCCCATGCCCGAAGTGAGACCAGAAGGCATCAATGTCCAGGAACTTGCGCGGAAGCTCGCATCTCGAAAAATCCCTGTTAAAACCGTAGATGTCGCACAGCTCCTGGAAAGAAATCCGATAGCGCACTCCACGGATCAAGAACGTCATCACACCCTGCTAGGCAGTCACAGGAGGCTCGCCAGTGTAGTAAACGCGGACGGACGCGAGGAACTGGCGGACTAGGTCGGGGAATAAGTCGTATTGCCGTGTAGGCATCGTCCCCAGTCCAATCTTCCGGATCAAACTATCAAGCTCTCTATCAAAACCCAGTCGCCTCATAGACTGCGTATCCACAAAGCGAGTGGGACGCACTTCAACGTCCTGCCAGGCGTTGTAGAAAATGGAGTCATAGTCATCCCACTCTTCTGAAATCGGCCTGTGGGTGCAGGCTCTGCTCTCAGTGATCTCCTTATCGGAGCCCTCGTAATCATCTCTCAATCTGATCCTGGCCTTCTCACTGATCTTGGGCCAAGGGGCTCTACACGCAGAGCTAGGAGCGGCCGAGGAAGAAGAGCGACGTGGAGTAGGCGGAGGAATAGGGCGCAGGGAAGTGTGTGGAAGATCAAGATCCGCCTCCGCGCCCGAGATCCTCACCAAATAGCGATGGTCTAGAAGGCAAGCTCTCACAATCCCGACATGCCAAGTGAAACCGTCGAAAATCTTCACATTTGTCCCCACAATGTACTCAATCGGAGGCTCACTAGATGGGTTCGAGCTAGAGGCGTCAGCAGCTCGTGGCCTCTTCCTTGGTGCCATCTGCATCATAAACAAACATAGAACAAGGCATAAATCCAAAATCTCTCTCAAACAAAGCAAAACGGCTAAGGCAGATGATTAGCATCGACCGATACCCTTTGGTATCGATCGATACTAAGACTAGTATCGAGCAGACACGAAGAACACAGATCCAACAATTTCAAATTTTGCAAACCAAGGGTTATGAAGCGTAAGGCATGGTTCGACTAGGCCTAGAACACAAGAATCAAGTGGTAATCAACGAATAACACGAGTTCTAAGAGCCTAGAAATCGAAAATCCAAACTTGGTGCATGTAATCAAAAGTTGGAAATTCGTGTTACATACCTAGCAGATCGTTAGAATGAATGAGAGAAAGAGATTGAGCACGAGATATCACACGGAATAGACACAAAAATCACGCAAAAGCGTTGAGAAACGAAGATTTCGAGATTTGTGGTAAGAGAGGGGCTCGTGTCGGTCGATAGAGGAGGTGGGATGAAAAGAGAAAACCCGTAGGGTTTTTATAAGGAAACTTACCTGGGCCGTGAGTATCGACCGATACTAGAGAGTGTCGATCGATACTGAGAGCAAGTCGGTGCAATTAGGCGCATGGAGGGTGTCGATCGACACCAAGTGGTGTCGATCGATACTGCCCGCCCAAATCTGGTTCACATGACACGACGAAACATAAAACTAGAAAGAAGAAGAAAAAGAAAAGAATGTGTACAGACTCACCAGTGGGTTGCCTCCCACTAAGCGCTTGTTTAACGTCATTAGCTTGACTGTGCTCAGGTGATCAGTCAGGGTGAGGTTGAGAGCTTACGCCCATGCAGGTTCCACAACCAGATACTTGCACACGCAGAGTTCTACGCAACATGCTCTCTATGACCTCTTTTCCTTTCTCTTTCAGCTCCGGAGTAAGAATGATTCTAGCCTTGGGGAATGGTCTCGAGGCTCCTTTGCATTTCACCTTGTACGAAATCGAGTCTCCATCACACTTCTGAGGGATCAAGGTAACTGGGGCAACACTATCAACTTTCGTGCTCTTCACTTTCTTCTTTGTTGCCTTTGCCTCCTTGGCGATGCGCGGAGGTGCATCCGAGACAGTCGCGGCTTTCGGCTCGTAGTAAGGCTCATCCAGCAAGTCAATCATCAGTGTCTCACCGGCAGCAGTGGTGAAGCATGAGATATGTTTGGGTGCTCTTCTAGCAGGGCTGGCGTCATAGTAGACCTCGTCGTCAATGTAAGAGAAAGAGACTCTCTTGTTCGGTGTGTCCATGATCGCGCCAGCAGTAGCCATAAACGGTCTTCCCAAAAGCAAGGGAACTCGAGATCCTTCGCTCATCTCCACAACCTGAAAATCAGTAGGAACCAGACAGTCTCCTACTTTGACCAGCAAATCAAGGATCGTGGCATAGGGAAGGGAGCTGGTGGAGTTAGCGTATGTGAGAATCGTGTTGGGAGATTCCATATCAGCTTTCAGTCTCTCCGCAATCTCCCTTGACATGAGGTTGACACTAGACCCTGAGTCAACAAGAGACTCCTTGAACTCGACTCCAGAGATGGAGCATGGAACAGAAAATTTCCCTGGGTCTTCCCTCTTAATCAGCTGCCTAGGCGGTAGTGGTCTGGCCCTTGCCTTGTTGAAGAGTATTTCGATCTCTTCGATGGTTTCTCTGCAATCCTTGAAATGGCTAAGTAAAGGGCGGTACTCTAGAGCGTCTTCAAAAGTCAGCGTGTGCGGGATCCTTCGTACCATCTTCTCAAAACCAAGCAGCTGCTTCGGAGTAATAGGATCTCTGAGATTTCGAGGAGTCGCAAGCTGCAGTACCTTAGACCTGTGAGATCCGACAACACTCATCCTTGGTTTCTTGCCGACCACTGGGTAGGCATCGATCGACATAGGGTGGGTGTCGATCGATGCTTCCTGTTTTGAGACGTCCTGGGCGGATTCTTGGCATGGTGTCGATCGATACTCGATGGTGTCGGTCGACACAGAAGCGATTTCTGGGTCTTCATCGTCATCTTCAGTGAGATCAACAAAATTTTCTTCAGTAGGGTTGTTCTTCACTCCTGTAGTGACTTCCTCTGCACTGCTCGAGATGACGGCATTGATGTGCTCCCTCCGTGGGTTTTCTCCTCTACCTGGAAGAACTCCCTCCTGCCTTTTCACGGCTTCTGAAGTTTGGGCGATCTGAACTTCCAACTTCTTTTGACTCACACTCAGCGCTTCGATCCTTCCATTCAAGGTTGTGTAAAGATCATCCAGCTTCCCATTGAAACTCACTGTCATCTTGTCCTGCCCTTGAACCAGCTGTTCAAGCATAGCCTCGATCTTACTCTCTTGAGTTTTGGGTGGCGGAGGTTGATAGGATGAGTTCCCATAATTCCTTGTGTAACCACTACCCTGGAAAGATTTCTGGCCGAACTGACTTGACCCTGAACTACCTTGATTTCCCTCAGACTTAAATCCCTCTTGCTGAAAATTGTTGTTGAAGTTTCGGTTGTTATATTGATTCCTCTGACCTTGAAAACCAGAGCCACCAACGTAGTTAACATCCTCTACCTCTTCCTCATGAAAAACCTCTACATCATCAGCAAAGTGAACAGCTTTCTGCTGCTTGCTCATCAGCAAATTATGCACCGAATCCAGCTTCGCATGCACTTCAGCAATCTGAGAGCCCTCTATGCCACCAGCTAGCTTCTTACGCTCCATATCAGCGCTCTTTGTGCTATTACTCGATGCAAAGTTCTCAATCAGCTGGTAGGCATCCTCAGGAAATTTGGTAAAGAAATTACCATTACTTGCAGAGTCTAATGCCATCTGGTATCGCCAATCTATTCCTCTGAAGAAGAAACTCAGCAACTGTACCATAGTATACCCATGATGTGGACAATCCCTCTGATACGACCTAAATCTTCCCCACGCAGCCTTGAAAGCCTCTGTCGTCCCCTGAGAAAACTGAGAGATCTTATTCCTAAACTCCTCTGATCTCGCATCATCGTAAAAGTTGTTCAGGAAGGCAGTCTTGGTTTCATCCCAGTTAGTCAATGACCCAGCTGGTAATTGCTTGAGCCAATAAGAAGCATCTCCACCTAGAGAGTAGGGGAAGAGCTTACAGAATAAGTAGTCGTAGGATACTCCATTGCATTTGATGCTAGAAACCAAGTCCTCGAACTTCTCAATATGGTCCATGGGATGTTCATGAGGAAGACCATGGAAAGTGTGCTGACCCACAAGGGTGTAGTACGCGGGCTTCAGCTCAAAGTCATTCCTCTGGAAGGTGGGAATACGAATCGCTGATCGATTTGCGTAGAACTGGTCAGGTCTGTTGCATTCACCAATTGTCCTAGCTCGATTGACCACGGCATTCCCCTCGTTGTTGCGCGCAGCTCGCGCAGCATTCTCATTGACAGCTGGTGGAGGGATTATGACGTTTCCCTCTCCATCGAGTCGCTGTCCAGCTTCATTGCACAAATGACCCTCTCGGTCTCTGAAAGCGCCAGCCTCATCCTGAACCAAAATTACTGGATTGTTGTTCATCTCGACTGGCTTCTTCGCTTTTCTTAGCGTGCGTTCCAAGTGTGCTAGCTGCTCGTTTGATAAATCAACTAGCTCGATGTCCTTGTTTCTTCTGGTTCCCCGAGTAGGCATACACCTGAAACACAAAAGACAAGAACGTAAGTAAAAAAAAACAAAAAAAACGTGTCGGGTGTCGACCGATACCAAGGGGTATCGATCGATACTCGACGGTTTAGACGAAATTCTTAGCTAAAATCTAATGGCGAAATTGAGTCCCCGGCAACGGCGCCAAATTTGATATGCTCAAATTAATACCCTAAATAGTACTAAAGCAGTTGTCGTAGTATAGTTAGGGGTCGAACACAAGGACTCCAGAATTCACTCAATAGATTATATAGATCAGAATTAAGCTAAACCAAGCAATGTAATTGAAAGCAGATGCGTAAATTAAACGAGTTGTAAAACGATTGGAAAGAAGCTAGGTTCAGGGTATTTCTCAGGAATTCAACGAATGTAGGTAAACTAACTAACAGGATTCAGATTTAGCGCAGTTCTTGAACTCAAATCACTAAAGTAAAGCCAACCAACTCTCGTTGCGAAAACTATCTAAGTCTAAATCCTAGAATCCCAAATCTCTTTGCGAATCCTAAAGTCTAAACCAGCTTTTAATTTAAGTTTGATATGTTCACAAAACAACTAAACCAAATCTCTTTGCGAATAGTTATTTTGCTCACTCTAGGTTCTGTCAGGTAATTAATCGCACTCTCGTGCCTAACCAATTATCCTAGGATCTAAGTTCCAGGTGATCAGTCTAGAATTAGCTTTGGGAGCAACCTAAGGCGAAGAACTAGTTTAGATGGTGAATCCTAATCATTCAATTAACCTAACATTCAGGGAAAACCCTTGTGAGAACCCTGAACCTAACGAGAGAACTACTCAGACATGATAGTTGAAAGCATAAACATGACTGAAATAATACTCAAATAAATCATAAAAAGGAGAGTAACAAAGGGTTCGAAATCTTCTCTCGGACGAACAGAGTTTCAGACTTGTCTCCCTCAGATCGCTCTCTTACTAAAAACTCAGAATTCAAATCAAAAGGTAAAAGGTCTCTCCAGCCAAAGTGGCTTAAAACCCTAATATAACTCCTAAAACACGTTTTAGATTAAGTTGCAAAAAATAAAGTCTTCTGGGCAATTCTGCAATTCTTCAACTCTTGAGAAAAGTCGCGCCTCGCGTCTGATGCAATGAGTATCGACCGATACTAGGCAGTATCGATCGATGCTGAGGCTCCAGATCGGGTACTCAGCTTCACGAGTTCCTGTCTTGCTCCAAAATGCTCCAATATCTCCAATCATGCTCCAAACGTGCTAAAACCTGTAAAAGACTCTAAAACACTACGAAATAGTATAAAGACTCTATAAAACGGACCTATATCATGGCCTAAAAGGGGTAAAAACCATGATATATCAAGAAGCAGCAAAGTCGAAGTCGAGGACCTGAACAACCGTCCTCGAGCTGAGCAGAACCAGGGCTAAGACCCGCAACGCTTACATAACCAAGTACTCGCAACCCGAGCAAGAAACTTTCCATGAAAAGGTGACAAAACCAGGGAACCCAACGGCGAAGCACTCACAAAGGCTTGACAAAACCTCCTATCCAACCCCAAAGAGAGACACCGTCCTCCAGCATCAGACGAAGGGAGAGGCGAGAGAGGCATCGACGAACCCAACCGAGCAACAACTTTGACGAACCCAAAATGAGGAATGCCACCAGCTACAACGCCAAAGACGAGCGAATCGAAGAAAAAGATCTAAAATTAAAGCCTTTCAATCTCGCAAAGCTAACAACCGAGAGGAAGGAAGAGGTATCGAGTGACGAGCACTGGCTTTGAGTCGCCAAAAAGATAGGAGCGGGCCAGGCGGCGACGGATCTGCTCATCAAAGTCAGAATAACGGATGAGTAAGTTAGAAAAGGTGGCTCCGGCGACCACGCTACGAGAAGGTCCGGCGGATCCGGTGGCTCCGGCAGATGCGCAAAGCTCAGCGGCGCCAAATAAATCCTCTTTCGGGGGGCGAGAGCCTGCTGAGGCAGGGCGTAACCGGAAAGAAGAGCTTTCTTCGACTCGACAGCACGGAGGGTGACTACGTGAAGCCGGTCATCGGAGCAGGATCAACCGGAGAGAGGCCAGAAAGCATCACGTCGGCAGCGAGGAAGCAGCCCGACGGAAGGAAAACAGAGGGGTCTTCCGGTGAAACCTTGAGACAGACCCGAGGGAGAGGCAGCTTCGGCAGGCGGGGCTCGTCGGAGGGAGAGCAACGCCGTTGAGAAGAGCGTTGTGCGGCTACCTCGGGCGTTGTGCATGGGAGAGAAAACACCTAGGGCGAACTCCTTCTTTTGAGTTTGTCTTATTTTATTTCTTTTAATGTTATTCTCATATTATCATATTCTCATACCAAAGTAGTATAGTCAAATGTATTATTGGAAGATAATATCTTTCAACGAAATAAGTAAAGAGATGTGGTTCATAAGATATGAGCGGTATTAGAGTCCAATGAATAAAGGAATGTAATGATTGCCTAAATTCGACATTTGAATCAAATGGTTAGAAAATATTGAGGTATGATAGAATAAGCTAAACTAATAATCTGAGCTTGAGTTTTTCAACACTAGATGGACCAGATAGGCACTAAGTAGAGAAAAACAAAACCTTGACGAATGCTGAAAAAAGAGAGCCACTAAGAATCTGATCATGATTTTAACAGTCAATTCAAAAGTGAAGTTTGTAACAATTTTACTATATTATTAAATCTATAGTTTATATTTTTAATTTTGGCGATTTTATAGTATTTGTTAACTGTTTTTTAATGGAAAATCTAAACAATTTTATATATTCTCAAAGATTTTCAAAGATATTAATTAAAACTTATTATTTACTATATCTTAATACGACTCTTATTTTTAATATTGAAACTGACGCGTCCAATCTAAACATCCATTAGAGTCCACAAACAGATGAGAGACACTCATTATTCAGAAAACATTTCTTCAAAATCAGATGCAATGAAGAACAAAAAACCTGTACTTGTACCATTGACCTTAACTTTCAATAGAGTTATAAGAGATCTCAAAAAGAAACCTGTTTTTGTGAGTGGACAGTCCCAATCTCAAAGAAATGTTTTCATGCCAAAAACTGTTACAAACAAGAGAAAACCAATAAGTGGTAATTTCTTAAAGCTTCTTTTATCTAATACTCATCTAATATATTAAAAGGTACAAACCTTTGCATTATAGATTGAATGATGTTTTTTTGATAAAACTATCCCGTTGCTGCTGACAAAGAGAATGCTTTCAGAAAGAAACCACATACAAACAAAAGAAAAACGATCACTGATGAGTTTTTGATCTTTTTATTTTTATTAGTTAAACATGTACTAGATAAGAAAATCAACCATATGAGAAATTTAAAAATGATGTGTACACCTGATTGTCTAACATATCTATGCAGTTGTTGCAAAGAGAATGGTTCGACGAGAACAGAGACCACCTATTCTTTGATTGTGAATACTCAAAAGGCATATGGAAACACTTCACAACAGGTGCTCAGATTTCTCCCCCAAACAATCTCAATGATATTCTACTATGGGTTCATACAGCTTAATTCTGCAGATAGAAAAGTTTCAATCATATGCAAGCTTTTCCTTCAAGCCGCAATGTACTTTAATTTATATGGAATCAGAGGAATGCAAGACTCCACCGTAATGAATCCCGCCCTTACACAACTACTCTCCGTGATATCGATCAAATCATGAGAGCAAAGCTTCTTGGTCTAGACCGTGAGGGAGCCTCATATCCGCCAACTTCACATAACCAAGGTGACTCCTTTCTCATGAACTGGTTCCGAATCACTCAACCTCAATTACTCCCTATGTTTCATGCTTTAACTGCTACTACTCATTAAAACTTCTCAAAGTGTCTCTCTCGAGTATGTATTTTCTGTAATTTTCTGCTTCAACCAAGACAATTATGTAATATAGGTATCGAAATATCCCAGTTGGGAAAGAAGGAAATAAAATTTAACCATTGGCAAAAAAAAAAAAAAAAAAAAGATAAACACAAATACACCGATAATTACCGAGGGTAATTTAATTAAAAAAAATAATAATGAGATAATAGCAAATTTTCTAACTACAGTTTCTCATTCCTATTGATATTTTAAAATCTAAACATATATAATCGTTATAAGGATCTTTTCTAAATCGAAACTAGATTCTAAACCCGTGCGCCCACACATAAATTTTTTGTTTGTTTATCAAATTTTGTAATATATTTTGTGTTTATTTTTGTGTTTAGATATATTTTTTGTATATTGTTTTTTTTTCATATGAGACACATAATTATTTTGGTGTTTAGTATAATTTGTTTTTTCTAACCCGCCCTAGAACGGGAGTTCAATATGAAAAGTAACAGACTAATGGGAATTCATTATGTTGACATAATCTTTTTCTAATCCGCCTTAGAACGGGGATATGTTATAATTTTTGTTTTCTGATGTTTAGTTCAATTTTTTTGGACAAAATGTATTTTGTGGATGTAAAAATTTGAGTTGTGTTAACAGTTTTATTTTTGGTATAAAATATATTATATAGTTTTCTAAAATTTTAATCCACAATGAGGGCATGCAACAATTTTTATGTGTTTTTGTTTTTATGTTTTCTAATTTGTATGGGAAAAAATATTTTTGGTATGACATGTATGATTCAAAATTAGTGATTTTAGCTACCCAAATTTTCCGATTCGTTTTGTTATATATATTTTCAGTTCTATATTTTATTTTAAATATATTTTTAATACCTAAATTATCCATTCAGACTCTTATCCATTGTTTTGTTGTTAATTTGTGAATACATCATAATCATAAATATTTTATATAATCAACATAAATATCATATCATTTACACCTACAATTCATCATAAATATTTTATATCCAATCTTTAATACTCTTGAAATATTCTTATAATTTGAGTATAATTGTAAATAAATATAATATCAAAGAAACGGGTAAAGTAATATTAAAAGTGGAAAAAGATAAATACAAATCTTGAACGTAGTTATAACTTACCAAAATAATAGCACAAAGATCATTTTTATTATTAGTAAATTTTAATTGAACCAGTTTTTTCTCTGTTTGGTAACATGAATAGGAGATATCCAGAAACAGAATAGCCTAAAATGAAAGATTCACTGTTTGGACACAAAAATTGTCTCTGTTTTAATAGTATAGATAGATTAATGAAAAATGAAAGTATCTAAGCCCAATTTTTTTTATTATTTCTTAAGGAGTCTAAAATAGAAGATACACGCCAAAATATAAGAACCTCAATGGAATTAAGTTAAACACTAAACAACCAATAATTACCGAATGAAACTAAAAAGAAAAGAAATAATGATGAGATAATAGCAAATTTCTTGAATATACAAAACTGAAAATTATGAATATTCTATATAGATTCACTTTAAATAATAATAAAACGCCGCATAAAAAAAGGAAAGATAAATCCAAAAAGGACATTTTAAAAAACTAATATCACCTTAACAAAAACAAAAAAACAAAAAAAAAAACTAACAGCAGCATACCTATAATATAAGAAATATAGGAACCGTGAGAATTTCTTGGCCAAGTGCAGCAAATTCCTGCACGTAAAACATATAATCCAGGTGAAACGAAAATTTAAAATTTGCTTGATCGATTAATCAATACAAACCCACCGTTTTTGCTCATTCGATGGTTAATTAGCGTCAGTGAATTAATCAACGATGGAGAGAACCCTAACCAAAAAAAAAAAAAAAAAAAAAAAAAACCTAACCATTGGAAATAATCAAAGATGGCAAAAGAAAAAAATTAGCGAAACTGAAGGAGCAATGCTCAGAAAGCCTATAAAATCTTAGTAAACTGATTTAAATCTTAGTAAATGCTTGACCAAATATAAAGTTTTTCATGTTTGGAAAGTTATGGACCTTTGACCAATAGTCACGTATGATCCATATTCAGACATTAAATCCTAAATCCACCATCAATAATAGCTTTGACGTTCCAATTGGGTTAAATGACCTCCCAAGAGTAACTTCATACTCAAAACTCGGATATAATAAACTGAAAACGTTTGAGTATATCATACTTTGCAAAAATAATATATGAAAAATTGAAAATGATTCTTTTTTCTTTCAAAAATCGAAAATGAAAATGTTTCATACTTCAGAAATGGGGTTAAACTTTGTGTGTGTGTGGTGTTTTGGTAGGCAATGTTGTACGCTGATCATAGGAAACGTCCAGTGGCGGAAGCTGTTCTTGGTCACCGATTTTTGAACGGCGTTGTTAATTGAGAAGAGATGAAGATTATGTCATTAACGTAATTATCTACAATTGTTAATCGTCGGTCCATTTTTCTGAAAATACAATAATATATGGTGGGTTCTTTTATATCAGCAATCTGTTTTCTACACACAAATATATATATATATATTAATCAAGAAAATAGTTTAAAAAATGGAAATATGGAGGTACGTACTCTTGGAGAGGGCGTCGCTGGGGATTACAAATGGCGTCACAATGCAACCGACACGGGTAATCATCTATGCGGCATTTGATAATGCACTTTTTGTAACAGTTTTTTTTTTCCTCCATTACTATCCATTCCATTGCGTTAAAGTAGGTTTACGGACTTCCAACTCAAAATCAATTGGTAATAAATGAATTGGTTCATATTTTTTATATATTACTTCACAAATTCTCCAACTACGGATGGAGACTTTCACAACACATTGCATGTTTTTATACCACATTCCATTATTACCAATACCATCACCACCATCATCATCATCGTACACATTTTTCCTACTATTTTTTTGTTACAACGTTTTGTTTCAACAGAGATAGAAAACTCAAAGTAAAATTGATGCTTGTTGTTTGTTTGATATGATTTGTGTGGGTATATATATGATTTAAGGAATTTTTTTTTTTTTGGGTAACTCTCGAGGAAAGTTTATATAGCGATATTATTACTTCATTTCTAGTCTTCGTGTTTTCAACCCCCATTAAATTATATTTATTTTTTTTTTAACTTTTTTGCATTAAATATTTTTTTTGGTATTTTTTTTTACAATAGTTGTAATAAACCGTAATTGAACCAAACCATAATAACCCAAAGCGTCTGGTTAAGAACACTAAACCAAATTACAATTGAAACCGAAACCAGAACTAAATCAACGACGAACCGAGCGCGAGAACCGGACCACAATCAGAGGCGCAGAAACCCTAGCCACCGCGACCGACGCCTCCAAACGAACCACCACCACCACTCAACCCCACCACTCAGACATCTCTATAGGAGGGAGCCACGACCGAAGGAAAACCACTCAGACAACTCCATAGGAGGGAGCAACAAACTTTCAAACTCTATAGGAGGGAGCCACAAACCAAAAACTCTGAATCTCTCGCTGCAGACCAGAAAACCTCCGCTTCGAGCCACCGCCGCCTCACAACCGGAGCAGAACATGACCTCTGCTTTTGACGAAACGGAGATAGAACACCACCGCCGCTAAGCTCCAACAACAAGGAGGAGAAGGAAGGACTCACCAATACCCGCAAAGAACCTCACCGACACCACGAGAGAGACCAAGGGAGGAAGACTCAAAGAGAGGGGATGGAGCCGGGAAAACTCCGCCGCTTTGCACCATTGTCGTCCTCAAGGCAGATCGACTACCGCAACAGCGACATCCAACAGAACCCCCTTCCTCGAGCCAACTCGCCGCCGCACAAACCCACGAAACCAGATCCGCCGCCTCGATGAACAAAGGAAAACCAAACTAGGGCTGTAACCGCCGGAGCTCCGGGAAGAAAAGCCTTGCCGAACCACATCCTCACAGGTCCACTACGAGGAACCTCCACCGTCCCAACCGCAAATGACAGCCTTCCTCACCGCCTTAGAGCCAGTATACGGTTCCAACTTTCACCGATGGAGTGCTCCCTTCCACAGATGAAGAGCCGTTGGTCCGCAAAAAGGGGATGGTTCCCTCACGGCGCCGGCTTCACCGGAGGGAACCACCGAGAAGAGAAGACGAGCGGAAAAACCGAGGAGAGAGTTGAGAGAGAAGTCTCGGGCGAGTGAGATCCACTCGCACGAGATTTACATTTATTATTTTAGTATGAATTGAATAGAATTTACCTTTTTCTACGTTTAAATTGCAATCCCTTTGACTTATTCTAAACAAATTTCCCAAAAAAGAACAATATTATTTCAATTAAGGAATTGACATATAATTTTTTTTTTTTTTTGTAAAATGATTGACATATAATTGCTCTTCAATTCTCTTAATATGTTTCCTACACATAGGGGGGGTGTATTGAACTGTGGATTTTAATTAGTTTAGTGGATTTCATTTTTTGTGGGATTTAGGGTGATTTTTAGGTGGATTTGGAGGATATAGGGGGATTTGGTGAGATTTATTAAAAAAAGAACAATAAAGTCACGTGGGATTTGGAGGTGTTTTTAGGGTGATTCATAATTGCTTTGATGATTTGGTAAGTGATTCATAAGGCTTAAGACCATCGTGACTTTTTGTCACAATTATACATGTTTATAGAATTCAAACATATACTCATACACAATGATCGAATATCATTACGGATCCGAACCATTATTTTGTATCATTGTCAAAACTAGTCGAGATTAATCCATTATTGTCGTAAAAAAAACAATGTATAACGAAAAAACAAAAAAGTTCAAAAGCAATGGAAATCAACAAGCAAAATAAAAAAAATAAAAAATCTAAAAACTTTATTGCATCAAAACTCCATATCCATAGCATCTGCCCACGTGGTTGCTGCAATACTTGCTCTCCAGTTATTAGCATTCAACATTTGTTGTTCCTGTCTACCATTAGGAACTTCAGCAAAATTATTTTCGTTATTACCTATCTCTTCATCATCGCTATCGCTATCGCTTTCTTCTTCAGGAAGAAACACGTCTGAACGACATTCCTTACGAAGATAATTATGTAAAACAACACATGCAAGTACTAACTGTGCTTGTGTCTTATATGGAAATGGTGATGCAGATTTGAAGATGAGAAATCTTGATTTGAAGATGCCAAAAATCCCCTCGATTACATTTCGTAAGCTAGCATGACGAAGATTGAACAACTCATTTTGATTTGTGGGATCTTTTCCTTCTCCCCTGAATTCTTGCAGATGATACCGAGTACTTCGAAATGGAGCTAGAAAACTACGACGGTTGGCGTATCCACAGTCAACCAAATAAAATTTGCCTAAAATTTTTTGAAGTATACAAATACAAGTGAGATCAAATGCAAAATGATAACACATAATTTTTTAATCATATGAAAAAACTAACCTTCTGGAACCGTGAATCTGTTACTATTTCTTGTTAAAGCATCATTTAATACTTTTGCATCATGAGCTGAACCTTCCCATCCACTTAGAACATATATAAATTCTAAATCAAAATTGCATGCAGCTAAAACATTTTGCGATACTTGTCCTTTTCGGTTGCGGTAGATAGCCGGATCTTTTCCAGGTACCATTGCAAAAATATGCGTTCCATCAATAGCCCATTCAAAGCTGTTAAAATTTTCTTACACTTGAAAAATACAAATTAAAAAAATTTCATACCTTAAAATAAGGATAATATCGTGTGCTGTTTTTTATTTTTGCGGGTACTACAGTTCCGGGTTTAGCCATGTATGTAGGAGCAAGTGCACATAACACCTTGAGAATTGTGTTAAAACTCGTACTTATGGAGAATCTTGACTTGTTGAATCTATCTTGCGCCTGAATATACTTGGAATTTTGACCAACGATCAACAAAAACGTGGCAAGCATTTCTTCAACCGAAACATTTCTCGTATCTTTTACTCCCATCTCTTTTCTGATAATAGTGCATAACTTCAGAAAGGCTTCTGGATACATACGATATAGATGTCAAAAATGGTCACGATCGTTAACCAACGCATTTTGTATGTATTCATGTCCAAGTCTTGAAATTGGTCTTCTAATCTGG
Source organism: Eutrema heterophyllum (assembly GCA_002933915.1). Classification (NCBI taxonomy): domain Eukaryota; kingdom Viridiplantae; phylum Streptophyta; class Magnoliopsida; order Brassicales; family Brassicaceae; genus Eutrema; species Eutrema heterophyllum. The sequence continues at coordinate 163,836 of PKMM01007508.1, read as the reverse complement.
CGTATTTGCGGAGCATTCATTTCTGTAATCACATAACGAACCCTCTCGATGTTTGACAAAATCAGTAACAAAATATCAAAGTCCGTCTTAAAATTTTTCATTCTTTTTCTTTTTCTTCTACCTCGTATCTCTTCATTTTCGTGAACAATGAGATTCATTATTAAACCCTATACAACGAAATAGAAAATTTCATAAACATACAGAATCCTAGAATTTGTTCTAATTCAACTCTGATTCCAATAAGGCAAGTGAGATCATAAGATATCTCTAATTTTAATTAGGAAAAAGAGTATTTGAATCTTACAGAGAATTCAGAATGCGGCGTTGTTGAGAGAGCGGTGTATCTTGAGGGACGAACACACTCGTCGAGATCTCTGGTCCCTCCATCTTTCTCTCGCTCTAAGTTGTTGGTCGCCGTCCTTTCTTATGAGAAAGATGAAACTGTTTTATCAAGTAGACTTTATACACCTTATTTTGTTTTAGCCGCCAATTTTTTTGTCAATAGCCGCCAATTTATTTCCCACCATGTGTATATTCTTCCTGCCATATATGTATATAATATATATATATATAGATAAAGAAAGAAGAGTCGTTGTTTAGATGGAGAATGAATTAACTAATCAGGCTGATAACAAACTGAAATTATAATGCGGATCACAGTTTTCTTCTATATTGCTTGGTTCAAGTCTTGACCTTCAAGAAGACCCGTTTGTTTAGATGAAAAAAACAACTATTGGGTCTGATTTCAAATTGAAACTAATCTCAAGAAAAGAAGAAGAGTAAGCTTGTTAAAAGCACTAACTTGAAATTGAAAATAAGATCCATAAAAACGAAAACACAAAAGTGTTGGTAAAACTGAAACAAAAACCATAATCTTGTTCATAGTAATGATAAAAACTCTAAGAACTTTCAAATTAAAAAACCATCTTCAAGACTTCATCCACTTGTTTTACGAAGATTTCGTTTGATCCATCCACAACGGGCTGCTATGGACATATTCACGAATCCAGATTTCATACCCAAACTGTGAACAAGCGTCATTGCTTCATAACGGAGATCTTCGTCCAAATCGGGAATTTCTTTGATAGCATCCCACACATTATTAGCTTTGTTGTCTGCTTCTTTTTCTTCAGCCTCTTGTTCCCATCTTTTCTGTAACATGCCAAATATCTGACTATTCATTGCATTCAATTCATCACAAACCTTGGTCACAGTAGATTCCTCAATTCTAGCTTTCTTTCTTTGGGGAAGCTTTTCTCCCATGCTTTTTCCTGCTGAAGACACAACTCCATGGTCAGATGATAGTTCACTGATGAATCCTTCTGCATCATCCACCATTTGGACATAATTTGTGTCGTTTGTCTCCTCATTGTGTCCAACTTGAGAGGGCTGTACATCAATGTTATCGCCTAAGGTCATAGCATTCTGCCCTGTTGTGACATTTTGTCTAAATATCATTTGCAAATCCTCGAAATCTTCAAATGACTCATCACGCAGATGTTTATTACCTGGATGAGCCTATTTAACAAGAATAATATAAGAATTAAATTAAATTTCGTAATTAAGCAACACAAATGTATTCATAACTACTCATATTATAACTTTGTACCTCCAAATAGACATTCCATACTTCATCATTTGCAGTGAATTTCTTCATTACAGGGTCCCACCCAAACCCAGAATTACAACGAAGAAAATCTGCAAAGCTTTGGTACCTACCCTTCAAGATCTTCATCCTATTTTTGTACTGCTTATAGGTTTTAACAGTTCCAAGCTCTTTGGTTAGAGTAGACAATATTTTTGTCTCCACTGTTAGTTTGCTGAATTTACCACTAGCATCGCGGAAACCCTGATTAATTACTTCCACTAGTAGGCGTAGCAACATTTTGTGTTCAGGATCAGACCACGCACCATATGGACCTTTACCTTTTGGATCATCCATCGTAGTGTAGGTTGTTCTCTATAAACATTTGCAAACAGAAATCAGATGCTGAACGCAGGACAACACAAACCATAGAGAAACCTCAAGAATAACAGTAATGTCAAGCAGAAACTAAAATATATCGTATCGAACTGACAAGAAAACGAACCAGAGATATTTCTTCTAACAAGGTTTAATTAATAACGTCATGCACAAAACAAATAGTACTTATGCTAACAAAACTCACAACTAACAAAGTTCTTTTACTCTGTCTACCAATTTTTAAACAAACTCATAACTCATAAACACATTGGTCCTTTGGTTTTTCTAATAGAAAAATTAAACAAAACGTAGACAGAAGCAAAATTAAATCGACAAGAATGCTCACTTTGACAGAGAAACCTTGAAACCTCGGAAGCTAACCCTAAAAAAAACTAACCCTAAAGTACTTTGATTGTCTATATATGCACGTACACCTACAAAGCTAACCCTAAAAAAAACTAAAAACAAGAAGCCCATATTAACCTTTCTAAACGAGCAGCCCATAATTGAAGGACATATTTATCCAATTTACAATATAGATCACGGACAGCTTTTGCAATCCTATACCAAAATTGAAGGATTGTATTTTGCAAACCTTTACCAAACGAGAGCCTCACTGCTACAATCACAAACGTATACAATAATGTTCTTTATAGAGCCTACTCTGTATAAACTTTATAGAGCCTACTCTAGTATACTACTTAACAACCTTTATACCAAATCGAATGTAGAGTGACAGTGAGATAGCATGTTTTTCATCTGACAGATTAAGTTAGCATCAAACAAAGAGAAATTAGACGCAGAAAAATCTTAACCTGCTTCTTTCCATGTTTCGAAAGTTCAGCTGAGTGAGCACATCCTTGAGCTCTTTTATCAAAAAATATGAAAGCTTATCCTGCCAACACAGCAGAAAAAAACTTTATCCTCAACATGAGCAAGATAAAATCCACTGACATCAATCATGAACCAGAAATCCAAAACCCTTGTGAAATAGAGCATCGTTTTAGCTCAGAAGTAATCACAAAATAGAATCCAGATCAAGACATAGTTAACACATGAAAAGCTCTTTCAAACATCCACTCAGTATACCAATCGACACAACATAGCAAGTTCAAATTAACAAAGATAAAGCAAAAGAGCACATCTTTCGGCCAATAATACCTTACAACTAGCTTCCAAATCCATGTCTTTAACCCAGAGAAAGACAAGCAAGCTCAGTTCAAAACACGCAAACGTAAACTCCAGCTATTGATATATCATGGTTTTTACCCCTTTTAAGCCATGATATAGGTCCGTTTTATAGAGTCTTTCTACTATTTTGTAGTGTTTTAGAGTTTTTTACAGGTTTTAGCACGTTTGGAGCATTATTGGAGATATTGGAGCATTTTGGAGCAANACATGAAATTTGCATAATCGGGTTTCTGCCCAAAATCTAGGATCAATTTGATGGGATTCGGAATCGAAAGATGTGAGTATTATCGTTAAATTGATGTGTGGTACCTTGAAGAGTTTTCCGGAAAAGTGACGGGCGTGGAAATCTTGCCATGCCTGTGAATCTGGTTAACCAGAGGTGAAATTGATGACGGAGTCCGGCAAGAGGCCGTTTGAGAGGCCGTACTAGGGGAGTAGTTCGTATATAGTGGAAACTGAATCCGGATCGGGTTCGACGACGGGAAGGGTTGTAGTAAGGAGGGTGAGAGAGAAGAAGATTGAGAAATAGAAATCGTGGTAATGGAGAACAGATTGTTTGAGGTTCGTAGTAATGGAGAAGGAGGAGAATAGAGTAATGGAGAAATCATAGAGGAGAATAGAGATAAGAAAAACACTGGTTTTTTTTTTTTTTATAAGTAGAAGATGAGAATCGTGAGTCTCTTTCAAATTACACCCATATAGCTGTTATTTGTCTCAACTCTATTTTCAAGTAAAAATGCATCTCAAATCATCTACAATCCTATTCATAAGTGATTTTCATACAAATTTGTTAAATTTCGAATAACAGCAGATTTGATATGATTTATTAAACTTCTTGTTTGAATAACAAAGGATTGTAAGTGATTTGAAGTGATTTTACTTAAATCTCATGTTGAATAACAGGGGATTTTAAAAAACAATTTAAAATCATCAGTTCAATAACAGGGGATTTTAAAAAGAACTCAAAATCACTTACAATCCACAGTTCAATACACCCCCCTAAGTAATTACTTCGACGAGGCATTTAATGTGAGAATGGTAATGACCAGCGGGCATTTGCTAGGTTTTTTTTTTTGCGTTCTGATTTTAGGGCTTGCGATGTAGTTTCGGCTTATGAGCCCGTCTTGGTTTCAAAGAAACATAACATAATATGTTCAAATATCTCATACTAAGTGATGTGTTTAGTATTGCTTGTTGAGATGTCGAAGACCAGTATGCTAAGAAGCGAATGGTTACTGGGTTTTGGATTTTACTTCAGTTTTAGGGCTTGTGATGTAGTCTCGACTTACATGCCCGTTTCGATAGTAATTCTTTAAGTGGTTTGGTCGAGGTATATCCTTCCCTTCCTCTGGTCGAGATATACCCGCCTTAATTTATATAGCCTATAGCCAGATGTCGATGTGTATCGGAGCTATGGGCTTCCACACTTGCCAGTCCATATTTCACGGAGCTGTTCATGACCATGTCTTGTGCTCGACCGCAACTCTTGTTCTCCTTCCGAAAAAGCAGTGAGTTGTTCTTCTTCTCGACACCCCAGGTCTGAAATTCGGATGAGAACTCGTCTCTTGTAGCGGCCAATAATCATATGAAGTTCCCTATAGATGAACCCTGTGAAATTCGTCGTCCTGTACACGGTTTGGTATGTTTTATGCATTTTCAGTTCTTAAAGGGAAGGAAGGAAAGGGTGCTTGTGATATGTAACCCTAGCACGGGACAATCCTTACCTTTACCCAAAGTGAAGACGAGAATTGTTAGGGTGAGCAGTCTTCTTGGGTGATCCAATTGATAAACAATTCAAGGTATTGTTAATGACCACACCGGTTCATGGAGATGTGATTTTTGATGAGCATCAAGTTTTGACTGTGGGAACGGGAAACCTATCATGGAGAATGATAGAATGTTTCATATCCCAATGTTATCCTGCAAAAGATGAGATATGCATCAATGGTGTTTTGTATTTTGTAGCTACGGTCAATCGGGTTAGTCGTGCGATAGTCTGCTTTAATGTTAGGTCTGAGAAGTTTAGTGTTATAAACATAGCTGAGGACATGATACTATGGAAGGATTCTTCAACTCTTGTAAACTACAAGGGTAAATTAGGTGCCCTTATGTCAGATGGGTATGGCAGTGTTATTGGGGACACTATATGTCTTAAGTTGTGTGTTCTAGTAAACACTGAGAAACATGAATGGTCGAAACATATATATGTATTGCCCCCTTTGTGGAAGAATTAATGTAGTTCCACGACCACGTGTCAAGTTATTCATCGTTGGACAGATTAATACAAATGAAATTGTGTTGTCGCCACAGTTCTATCTATCCGACCATTTCTATATTTTCTACTACAACATCGATAAGAATACTATCAGAAGAGTCGAAATCCAAGGAATGGATGCGTTTAAGAATTGTGAAGTACACACCTCTCTAGACCATGTAGAGGACGTGAAGCTTTTTAGGACTTTATAACTCAAGAGATTTTTAACGAATCATGGGATCGTACTGTCCTTAGCTATTGCATGGACTATATTCGTTTTTCAATTTTTTTTTTTTTTTTTTTTGTGATGGTGTTCAATTTTTCATCTTTCCTGGATACTGTATCCATCCGTGTGTTTACAGTTTACAGTAGTGGCTAGTTCATACACTTAAGAGGGAATGGAGTTTTTTAAAAGAAATTTTTAAGCTTTTAAAGTCAATTCTCTTCATGATTAAGCCACTTTGTGAGTTATGTGTTCATGAGTTCTCTTTTAGTCATCCACATGTAAGACCACATTGACACTACAATAGGGCCGAATCGTGGCTGCGCCATTCAATCCGAGTTGTTTAGCCACAGATAAACTGATCACGCCACTCTATCTCTGACATTTTCTCGTTTTTCCTTTTATGTACTAAGATTTTGTTCTTTTTCTGCTACTTAAAATTACTTTTATAAGTGTGTGTTTCGCATCAAGATCTTTCGAGTAAGAGAAGTGAATTACTTTCAGTTTATGTGTTTTGTTTTCTAACATCGTCTCTATTTGATATGTGATATACTTGGTTTTTACCGTTTTCTAACATATGTTTTGGTGTTTCTTTTGAGTATTTTAATTATCGAGTCAAAGTTCGTTTTTAGAGTCTTTTACTTTTTTATTTAGTTATCTCGGGTAAAAAGGCGTTTAAGAAAGAAATTGGAGTTACACGGGCAAAAACGCATGGAACCGTGCATAAAGAGCAGAATCGATCGATGCAACACCCTCATAGAAGTCCAAATCGATCAATGCAATATGCCCAGAGAAGTTCAAATCGACCGATGCAAAAGTGAAGCTGGTCGATGCACAATCGAAGCCGGTCGATGCAAGGAGTTCATCGATCGATGCAGGTCGACGAGAAGAAAAAGGAAACTTCTGATTTTCCAGTTTTGCTCTAGAAACTGCATGTTTTGACCTAATCCGCCTAGAACCCTAAATATACTTTATTTTTAGCCACTTTGACAGCACCGCTTTCTTTTCTATTCAGACTTTTGGCTATTGATATTGTAAGCTTTGGAGAAAAATCTCTGCATCTATTGAGAAGAATTCTAAACCCTTTCCTCTCTTTGATTTATATTATGAGTTCTTCATTTCTCTGCTTGTTCTCTGTTTCCATGTCTGAGTAGTTTCATAGTTAGGTTTAGGGTTTCAAGGGAATTCATGAATCATTGAATTAGACACATATAGGGATTTATCTTTTGTGGTTTTCGCTTATTGTTGTGTTTATTGCTTAGGCTAGGTTGACCGCTTAGTCTCTGATCTAGGGCTTAATCTATACCACGGAAATGTCGTAGGTTTCTAGAAAGAACATAAACGAGCGAATCGTCCTTAGCCAACGGAAGTTGATGTTAAGACGATTCCTGAACATATTGAACCTATTCGTTAATGCTGATNTTTTTTTTTTTTTTTTGTGATGGTGTTCAATTTTTCATCTTTCCTGGATACTGTATCCATCCCTGTGTTTACAGTTTACAGTAGTGGCTAGTTCATACACTTAAGAGGGAATGGAGTTTTTTAAAAGAAATTCTAAACCATTTCCTCTCTTTGATTTATATTATGAGTTCTTCATTTCTCTGCTTGTTCTCTGTTTCCATGTCTGAGTAGTTTCATAGTTAGGTTTAGGGTTTCAAGGGAATTCATGAATCATTGAATTAGACAGATTTATCTTTTGTGGTTTTCGCTTATTGTTGTGTTTATTGCTTAGGCTAGGTTGACCGCTTAGTCTCTGATCTAGGGCTTAATCTATACCACGGAAATGTCGTAGGTTTCTAGAAAGAACATAAACGAGCGAATCGTCCTTAGCCAACGGAAGTTGATGTTAAGACGATTCCTGAACATATTGAACTTATTCGTTAATGCTGATCTTGAATTATATGCCTACGGAAGTTAGGATTTTAGGTTGCTAGATTTAGTAATCAATACCACAGAAGTGTGTGAGAGCAGAATCTCACAACCTCAATTCTCGGCTTGCTTTAGGTTGAATGTACTTAGAAAAACTTAGAGGAAATTGAGAGAAAACTTGTATATTATTATGTTCGCCAAGAATTCGGTCCCTTTACAATATGGCTGGTGTTTCAAATTTATACCAGCTGAAAATGTAACTGTATAGTCTTAATTATTTACATTAAATGCATAATTAAATCTATAATCTCTATCTTTAATGTTGAGCTTGATTCTAGGATCTTAAGCTAGCGCACTTTGACTTGGTCAAATGCATGCTTCTGCTTCCAACGACCTCGCTCTTTTCCTTCGTGCTTGGTTCTTCAAGCTTGTCGACTTGCTCTACCTTGCGACCTCGCTTACTTCAGCTTGTAAACAGGCTCAACAGACCTCGTCGTGGGCCAAGCCTTCCTTGTCGAGCCCGTTTACTCGGGCTGGGCCTTGAGTGCTGAATCTGGGCCCAACAGTTGCCCCCCAGCATCCTTATTGACTTGTCATTGAGGATGCGAAGCTGCAATCTCGGGTCTTGATTGATTTCTTAGTTAATATGATCTCGCAATCTCGGTCCCTGATTGGTCATTTGCTTGCTCAATGTCGAGATTGCGGGGATCTTGTATTAAATGTGCGATATCTAAGGGAAGTGATAGGGCGAGTGGGCGGTTTGTATAAACGAACGGTTCACGTTGCTTCAGTTTCCCACGTCGCCTCAACTTCCCACTCCCAAGGTAATGATGTCCTCTTTACTTTTTTTTTTTTTTT
>PKMM01007508.1:120739-154258 GCA_002933915.1 Eutrema heterophyllum | reverse complement strand
TTTTAGGGTATTAATTTGAGCATATCAAATTTGGCGCCGTTGCCGGGGACTCAATTTCGCCATTAGATTTTAGTGAAGAATTTCGACTAAATCGTCGAGTATCGATCGACACCCTAGTGGTATCGGTCGACACTCGTCGCGTTTTTTTTATTTTTAATTTTTGTTACTTACGTGCTTTAACTTTTGTGTTTCAGGTGTATGCCTAATCTTGAAACCAGAAGAAACAAGAGCACTCAGCTAGTTAATCTTTCACTTGAGGAACTAGCACTTTTGGAACGCACAAACAGGAAAGCAAAGACGCCAGCAGAGATGAACAATCCATTGGTTTTGATTCGTGATGAAGCTGAAGCTTTGAGAGACCAAGAGGGTCAATTGTACAATGAGAGGGGACAGCGACTTGATGGAGAGGGAAACATCATAATCCCTCCCATAGCTGTCGATGAGATTGTTGCGCGAGCTGCGCGCAATAACGAGGTGAATAATGGGAATGATGTGGTTAATCATGCTAGGACGCTTGGAGAGTACAACAGACCCGATAAGTTATATGCCAATCGGTCTGCGATTCGTATTCCCACTTTTCAGAGGGATGACTTTGAGCTGAAGCCTGCATACTTCACTCTTGTGGGTCAGCATCTTTTTCATGGTCTTCCTCATGAACACCCTATGGATCATATTGAGAGGTTTGAGGACTTGGTCACTAGCATCAACCATAATGGGGTGTCCTATGATTTCCTCTTCTGTAAGCTTTTCCCATACTCTCTTGGTGGGGATGCAGCTTACTGGCTGAAGCAGTTGCCTCCAGGATCGCTAACTACTTGGGCAGAGATGAAGAACGCGTTTCTGAATAACTTCTATGATGATGCGAGATCCGAGGAGCTGAGGAACAAGATCTCTCAATTTTCTCAGGGACCGACAGAGGCACTTAAGGCTGCTTGGGTGCGATTTAGATCTTATCAGAGGGATTGTCCACATCACGGATTCACTCAGGTTCAGTTGCTGAGTTTCTTCTTCAGAGGGATTGATGGGAGGTATCAGATGGCTCTAGATGCTGCGAGCAATGGAAATTTCTACACGAGGTATCCTGATGATGCGTATGTGCTCATTGAGAACTTGGCGTCTAGCAATAGCGCCAAGAGTGCTGATCTCGAGCGGACAAGGCTGCACGGAGGTGTTGATGAATCACAGATTGCTGAGGTTCAAGCCAAGCTGGATTTAGTGCACAATCTTCTGATGGGTAAGACGAAAGCTGTTCACTTTGCTGATGAGGATGAAGTGAAAGGTGTTAACTACATTGGTGGCACTGGATTTCAAAGTCAAAGATATCAATACCCACCTCACCCACCCAAAACTCTAGAGAGCAAGGTTGAGTCTATGTTTGAGCAGCTTCTTTAGGGACAGCAGAAGATGACAGTGGATTTTAATGGGAAGTTGGATGCTCTGTACACAGATCTGAATGGGAAAATCGAAGCTCTCAACATTCATCAGAAGATGCTGGAAACTAAGGTCGCTCAAACTGCAGCAACTGTCAAGGGAAAGATGGTTCATGCACAGAATGAACAAGTCAATGCGATCACCTTACGAAGTGATGAAGAGGTCAATCCAGGAGTGAAAACTGGCCTAACTGCAAAGAATCTCGTCGATCTTGCTGAAGATGACGACGATGAGGCTCTTGAAACCGCCCCAGTATCGATCGATACCACCCAGTATTGGTCGATACCCGTTCAAGGATCTGCCAAAGACGTTTCGAACCAACAAGAATCGACCGACACCACACCTGTATCGATCGACACCACATCTGTATCGATCGACACCACATCTGAAGAGACGACAGAGAAGCCTTGTATCGATCGATACCATTCTAGTATTGGTCGACACCCCTCGCCGACTGAGCCAGAAACTGTGAAAACACCCAAGATTGTCACGGAAAGGGTTTACAAGCCTAGGGTGCCATATCCTATACCACCTAGACATCTCATGAAACCCATAACTGCGGAGAAGTTTATAGCTTTTGAGAAGATGGTCAGGAGGATCCCCCACACTATATCTTTTGAGGAAGCTTTTGAGAACCGTCCTATAGCGTGTTACTTCGAAAATTGCAGAGAAACTGAAGAAGAGATCAAGGCACTCTTTATCAAGGCCAGAAGTACACCACCTCCACTGAAGCAGTTGACTAAGAGAGAAGGCCCAGGAAAATTTTCAGTTCCATGCTCTATTTCTGGAGTTGCATTCAAAGAGTCTCTCGTTGACTCGGGGGCTTGCGTCAATGTCATGTCAAGGGCAATTGCAGAGAGATTGAAAGTTGATATTCGACCGCCCAAGACATCCATCACATACGTGAACTGTATCACCTCACTTCCGCACGGTACAATCCCTGATTTGATGGTCACAGTAGGAGATTGTCTGGTTCCTACTGATTTTCAGGTTGTGGAGATGAGTGCAACATCTAGTACGCAGCTGATTCTTGGACGACCGTTTATGGCAACGGTTGGTGCCATTATGGACACACCCAGCAAGAGAGTCTCATTCTCATACATTGACAAGGAGGTGTACTACGAAGTCATTCCTACTAGAGGAACTCCGACACGTGTCTCTTGCCTCGATGTTGCCACAGGAGAGACGTTGGTAGCTGATATTTTGGAAGAGCCTCTTGACGAGCCCACTGTCATAGACCTACTAGATAGTCCTTCTATCATCACCAAGAAAGACATCAAAAAGGTTAAGGCAAAAACCGAGGGGACACAGAACTTGCCTCGACCAAGAAGCCCTGGTATCGATCGATATCCTGTTAGTATCGGTCGATACCCCACACGCAGTGTTCCTTCTATGACTTTAATCCCTCAGAAGTGCGATGGAGACTCGATTGAGTACAAGGTGAAGTGCAAAAGAACCTTAAAACCATTCTCCAAGGCTAGAGTCATTCTTACTCCGGAGCTTGAGTGCTGAATCTGGGCCCAACAGTTGCCCCCCAGCATCCTTATTGACTTGTCATTGAGGATGCAAAGCTACAATCTCGGGTCTTGATTGATTTCTTAGTTAATATGATCTCGCAATCTCGGTCCCTGATTGGTCATTTGCTTTCTCAATGTCGAGATTGCGGGGATCTTGTATTAAATGTGCGATATCTAAGGGAAGTGATAGGGCGAGTGGGCGGTTTGTATAAACGAACGGTTCACGTTGCTTCAGTTTCCCTCGTCGCCTCAACTTCCCACTCCCAAGGTAATGATGTCCTCTTTACTTTTTTTTTTTTTTTTTAATTGAGTTGTCTTCATTTAAATCGTACTTACGATTTTTCCTTCATCACTTGTCTTCTTCTGCGAAAAGTTCTTCCCCGATGTTTTCCGACAAACTTGCTCCTTTCATCCTCGACATTTTTTTTTTTTTTTTTTTTTTTGCTTTTCTTTTATGGCCTCCCCTTTTCAACCGAGCGCTTCACTCGCCCTCGCCGATCAGTTTGGGCCTCACTCGGGGAGCACGATCCCGGTTGGGGAGCTCAAGAATATTTCCTCTTTGTGGGGACTCGATTTTTGTAATTTCCTCATTCCATCGGATGATGATTCTCCAGAAAATCCTCTGGAGGGTTATGCATGTGGTTATGCCGTATTTTTCTTGAAGTGCCGCCTCACCTTTCCTATCATGGCGGCCATCCTTAACATTATCGGCGACCTTGGGCTCGCCCTTACCCAGCTTATGCCCAGCGCGATGGGAAATCTAGTTGCGCTCTGGGTGCGCTCTAAGGAAACCGGAGTTGTGTTCAACACTGAGGACTTCCGCCATCTCTTCAATGTCAAAGCGAACTCGAATCTTCGCGGGACCTATTATTTTCCGGTGAAGGTTAACCGGTCTGTTTTTAGGTTCAATGCGAGGGAGGATAAGTGGTGGGAGCAATGGTTCTACTTCATAATCTCCAGGAAGTCTATTGAGGGCGAGTCGATACTTTGGCGTTGATATATCATGGTTTTTATCCCTTTTAAGCCATGATATAAGTCTGTTTTATAGAGTCTTTCTACTATTTTGTAGTGTTTTAGACTCTTTTACAGATTTTAGCACGTTTGGAGCATAATTGGAGATATTGGAGCTTTCTGGAGCATTTTGGAGCAAAACAGAGATCATGTAGTTGAGAAGTCGATTTGAAGCCTGAGTGTCGATCGATACTAACTAGTATCAGTCGATACTCACTGAAGCTAACACGAGTCGCGACGTTAAATGAAGAGTTGAAGAACTTCCCACCGATGGATTGAGCTCAAATTTTGATACAAGACAGATCAATGGATTAGCTTTCATTTGGAAGTGGTTTGAGGTCATTCCAACGGTGCGATCAAAAGTTATGCCAGTTTTCGTGAAGACAGTCCAGTCTGGCGAGCACAAGAAGCAATGAACAGTGTCGATCGACACTACCGTAGTATCGGTCGATACTCACTGTAGGAAAACAGGAAACGCGACTTTTTACAAGTTTTGAGAGTTTGCACCTTGGTCCATAAGTCTTTAATAATTACAAGAAGCCCCAAAACGTGTTTTACCATTATAATTAGGTTTTTTCAGCCACTTTGGTTGGCTAGGCTTTATTTTTACTTTTGTTCTGATTGAGAGAGATTTCTGAGAGAGACAATTTTGAATCTCCTTTTACTCTTTTCTATTTTATATGATTTGATGATCTATTCAATCATGTTGCTTGTTTCAATCTTCATGTCTGAGTAGATCCACTGTTAGGTTTAGGGTTCTCACAAGGGTTTTCTCTGAATGTTAGGTTAATTGAATGATTAGGATTCACCATCTGAATTAGTTCTTCGCCTTAGGTTTTTCCCATAGCTAATTCTAGGTTGACGAATCTAGAACTTAGATCTTAGGATAATTGATTAGGCACGAGAGTGCGATTAATTACCTGACAGAACCTAGGTGAGCAAAATAACTATTCGCAAAGAGATTTGGTTTAGTTGTTTTGTGAACAAATCAAACTTGAAATAAAAGCTGGTTTAGACTTTAGGATTCGCAAAGAGATTTGGAATTCTAGGATTTAGACTTAGATAGTTTTCGCAACGAGAGTTGGTTAGCTATACCTTAGTGATTTGAGTTCAAGAACTGCGCTAAATCTGAATCATGTTAGTTAGTTTATCTACATTCATTGAATTCCTGAGAAATACCCTGAGCCTATCTTCTTTCCCATTGATTTACAACTTGTTTAAATTACGTATTGCTTTTAATTACATCTTTCTGGTTTAGCTTAATTCGAAACTATACAATCTATTGTGTGGATTCTGAAGTTCTTGTGTTCGACCCCTAACTATATTGCAACACTGCTTTAGTACTTTTTAGGGTATTAATTTGAGCATATCAGGCGTTCCTGGGCTCAGATTACCGGTCAGCATGAACCCTAGGAAGCCGGCTTGTATGCCTTTTTAGTAATTCTTTAATTGCTTTTTCTTTTATTCTGATTTGGCTTTCCTTTTGCAGAGTCTATTGATTCCTTGAGGATTGTGACAGCCGAGGTTCAACAGCTCATCAATCTTATTAGAGAAGGGAACTCCGACTGGAAGCTGTTTACTATTGCCAGGATTTTGCAGGCTCGCAATCGTCTAGTTCCCAGGCTGTCCGTTGCGGCTGCTCTCCGGCTCGCAGGTCCGTATCCCTTTTTTTTTTTTTTTTTAAGATTATAGGTTTTCCATTTTTTAATCGACGTCACCTGGTTTTGCAGGTCCTCCGTCTCCCTCAACTCAAGTTCAAGTCCTAACTCAAATTCAAGCTTCGACTCCAGCTCCATCCCTCATTCCGAAACTTGAAGCTGTTGCCAAGGATTTAGCTCTCGTTGTGGTTGGTCCTCCGGTCAAATCCCAAGTGCAAGAAACTGCTCCTGCCGCTTCTCAGATTAATCTGATTCCTGACGACAGCTCCACTGAATCCAACAAGATGGTCCCCCCTAAGAAACTAGAGCGTCTTTCGTACAGGGAGAGGATGCGACTGCGTCCAGCTCCGATGCCAGCTGGTGCTCTTGACAAGAAAGTCAAGGAGGCTCTAGGTAAGTCTGCCCACGTTGAGACCTCGCGTCAAGAGGAACCCAGAAAAGATGACCATCACGAGTCCAATGTTGACTGCGGTGATTGTGGCGGCCTTCCTACAGGTGGTGAGACTGAGGTCACTCGGCATGATGCGCGAGCTGGGAGCTCCAAAAGGTCAATCAAAGGAGCCTAGCCACTCTGCCGAGCACCAATCTCGCCTTAAGCGATCCCGCGGCGATGGGTCCGAGGTCGAGGAAATAGCGAGGACGTAGGTGGCACCTTGCTCGCAGAGCGGCGGAAGCAGCTCTCCAAACGCTTTCAGGTTTGATTTTGACGGACCTGAGGTGATTGTTGAGAACAGCTCTCAGCTTGCAAATCTCTTCAGGCGCGTTAGGCCTTCTTCTTGCTTCTTGCCATCCCTTAGAAATATGAAGAAACCCGAGGGCTACACCAAGCTTGCGAGCGCGATGGGCCAGGTAACTTCAATTCTTTTCCCCTTACTTTACTTTTTGATTTCCTTGCTGATTTTTTGAATTTCTTTTTAGGCTATCTCTGCTGCGAATGAGCTGGTTTACTCGTTCGAACAGGATCTCCGCTCCACCACCCAACCTGAGTAGGTCGAGAGGGCGGCTAAGATTATTACCGATATGGTCACTAAACGGGACGAGCTGGCGGCGAGGCTTGCTCTGAGTGAGGGGAAAGTGGCTAACATCGCCCTCCTGGAGAGTCAAGTTAAAGTTCAGGCCGACTTGGCCAAGAAGTGGGAGGACTCTGCTCAGGAAGCTTAGGCTCGCTCAGACACTCTCAAAGGTCAGATCTCCCTACTGGAGAAATCCAGTGAAGATTTGAGGGTGAACCTCCGAGCTGCCGAGGGTCGTGTTGGAACTGCTGAGGGTGGCCTACACTCTGCCAGCGAGAGTATCGTCGGCCTCAGGGTTCATGTTGAGAAAGTCAAAGAGGACTTGAGGAAGCTTGTCAAGAAGCAAAAGGAGATGGTGAAGAAGGTAGAAAAGGCTGTTAGAAAGGAGATGTCCAAGCAATACCACGCCATCTTGCTAAGGATAAAGGAGAAATTTGAGAAGAAGAAGGTTGAGGTTGACACCGAGACCCAGATCATGGAGTGTAAGTCCAACATCATTCTTCTTGACGACATTATTAATCAGACCATTAATGACTTTGAGGCTGAGAAGAAGAATATCGAGGCTGAGAAGCTGAGGCTGGATGCGGAACTCGCCATTGTCCAGGTATCCGATCTTTCCTTGGGTAAACTCGATCTTCCGCAGATATCCGAGGATTCGGTTACTTTACCTACTGGGTGGAGCGTGCAAGCACTAAATGACCAACTGGACCTTGGTTCTCAGGAGCTCAGGAAGGACTTCCCGTTGCCCCTGGACCAGCCTGTCTCAGCGAGCAAGCCGGCTGAGCCTGCCAGCTAGTGACTTTTCCCTTCTTTTTATCTCTTTTTGGATTATCTTTTGAATTCAGTGCCTGGGGAGGCCTTTAAACCCATTTCCGATTGTTGTTGAACTTGTTATGCCCTAGTGGGCCTTTTGGTTGAACTTATGCTCCTGCGAGGAGGCTTAATTTTATTTACTTTGATCTTTAAAAAATCTTTCCTTTTTATTTAGAATTATTTATCATTTTCGCCATTTAGAGGCTGACACTTTTCAATGGATCAAAGGCAGTCTTTCAGCCAAAGATCCGGGCCGTTTAGAGACCCTGCTCCCAGGTCGTTTAGAGACCTAGGGAGCTAACCAGGCGATTTTAAGACGCAAGGTCGAAGCCGTTTAGAGGCAGGCATGCAACCTAAACAGTTTAGACGTAAAGGTTATTGTCATTTAGAGACTAGAAAGGTTGTGACCTTACAATTTAGACGCAAAGTCGAGTCATGCTAGCTGGTAGCATGCTCTAGCTCGTAAGGCTGTTCATTTATGGAGTAAAAGTTTTAGCTTGTAGATAGAAGTTGAGAAACTTCAGGCTGCTATTGGCAGGCATAAGAGAAGATTTTTTATTCTAATAGTTGTACCCTTGTGGGGTTGCCTACGTACCCTGAGGAGGGATCAAGCCTTTTGTAATTCGATTTTACAAGTGTCTTTCGTTTTAATTGTAGTATTTCTTCAAGTTCACGGCATTCCATGAGTTCCTTTCAGGTGTGTTGTCGTGCACCCTGACGAGCTTATACACGCCGTTCTTTACTATTCCGGAGATCCGGTATGGACCTTCCCAGTTGGTGCCCAGTTTTCCTGCATTCCTTTCCTTAGTATTTTCATATACTTTCCGTAGGACGAGCTCGCCAACTTGAATTCTTCGTTGTTTGACCTTTGAATTATAATATCGCGCTGCTGCGTGTTGATAATTTTAAAGATTAATGAGTGCTCGATCTCGACGCTCGTCGATGACATTGAGCTGGTCGAGAAGCATTTCGTTATTCAGTTCCTCATTTAGGGACACACACCTACCCTCAAGATGGGGACTGCAACCTCGACAGGGACCACAGCCTCAATCCCGTAAGCCAAGGAGAATGGTGTTTTTGAGGTTGCTTTACAAGGTGAGGTCCGACAGGCCCATAGCACTCCTGGGAGTTCGTCAGACCATTTTTCTTTTTTAGCGTCCAATCTTTTCTTGAGATTACTCAATATCAGTTTGTTTGCTGCCTCGGCCTGCCCGTTGCCCTAAGGGTAACGCGGAGTTGAGGTTGTCAGTCTGATATTGTGATCTTCACAGAATTCGAGGAATCGATTTGAAATGAACTGTGAGCCATTATCGGTTACGATTTCATACAGGATTCCGTGCCGGCAAACTACATTTTGCCATACAAATTCTTCCACGTGTGTTGCCTTAACCACTTGGAAGGCCCATGTATATATCCACTTGGTGAAGTAGTCAGTAAGGACGAGCAGGAAGCGACATATCCTTTTTCCCGAGGTTACCAAAGGTCCTACTATGTCCATAGACCATCTCATAAAGGGGTATGGAGATGAGATGGAAGACAAATTTTCGGTAGGCTGATGTAATGTGGGAGCATGTCGTTGGCATTTGTCTTATGCTTTAGAGTGTTCTTCGCAATCAGCGACCAAGGTGGGCCAAAAATACCCTTGTCTCTTGATTCTAATGGCTAACGCCCTTCCTCCTGAACGACTGCCACACGAGCCTCCGTGAACTTCCAGCATAATCGTGAAAGCTTCGAGTCCGTGGACACACACCAGGTAGGGGCCATTCACGCTTCGTTTGTAGAGGCAAAAACCGATTATACAATATCTTGAAGCTATGGTTTTAAGTTTACGGGCTTCCCACTTGCTGGGGGGAGCCTCACCCCCTTCAATGTGTTGTATAATCGATGCTCGCCAATCAATTCTCGTAACCATTTTTTCGCGGAGGGAAACATGCCTGTCGTCAAACGGAGCTTGGTCCGGGTCCTCGGCTTCCCCTATTTCAGGAGGAGGGTTGTCCTCTATTGGGGCCAGCACTACATCCAACTCCATATTGTTGACATCGATTTCCATTAAATCTTCAACATTTTTTTCGACGTTAATGCTAGGCTTTTTTATTCCTTCCACATGAATCACTCTTTTCACAAGAGGATTCGAGGTTGAGGCGAGAGCTGCCAACGCGTCTGCGATCGTGTTCTCACCTCGTGGGATCCGCGTCAGGTTGAAGACTTCGAACAGCTTGACTAGCTCGTGGACTACAGCTAGATACGATTCCATTCTGCTATCTCTGGCTTCATATTCTCCATGGAACTGACTTGTAACAAGTTGAGAGTCACTGAATGCACTCAAGTTGCATATTCCTATTCCAACTACGAGTCGGAGACTTGCTATTAAAACCTCGTACTCAGCTTCGTTATTTGATGCTGAGAAACCGAGCCTGAAAGACTGTTCCACGACCTCGTTGGTCGGGGATACGAGGTGGATTCCAACACCTGCCCCCTGTTTTGAGGAAGCTCCATCAACGTAGAGCAGCCAGGTTCCGGACCTCGATTCAGCCATCTCGCTGCTTGCTGCAAGCTCGATAACGAAGTCAGCTAATACTTGTGCATTGGCGCTAGTTCGAGGTCGATACTCAATATCGTACTCGCTTAGCTCAATAGCCCACTTGGCTAGCCTACCGGACTGGCTGGGGCTATGTAGTATTGTGCGCAACGGCTGTGTTGTCATCACTATAATAGAGTGTGACTGGAAGTACGACCTGAGCTTGCGAGCTGACACTACTACCGCCAAGGCCAATTTTTCCATTCGAGGATATCTGGTTTCAGCATCCACTAGGGACATGCTCACGTAGTAGATCGGTCTCTGCTCAGCTCGCTCCTCTCTTACGAGGACACCACTTACCGCGGCCTCAGAGATTGCTACGTACAGGTAGAGGGGTTCTCCCTCAACTGGCTTTGAAAGAATTTGGGGCTCATAAAGGTATGCTTTTAGCTGCTTAAAGGTTTCCCCATACTTATCATCCCAAATGAATTTTTTGTTTCCCTTTAACAATTGATAAAAAGGGAGACATTTATCAGTCGACTTGGAAATAAACCGATTTAGAGCAGCAATGCGACCTGTCAGCCTCTGTACCTCCTTTGCCGAGCTCAGAGGTTGCATTTCTAAGAACGCACTGATGTGTTTAGGGTTTGCCTCTATTCCTCTTTGGGTTATTATGTAACCTAGGAATTCACCCGAAGCAACTCCAAAGGTGCACTTTAGGGGATTCAGTTTCATCCCATATTTATTTAGTAGGTCGAAACATTCCCCTAGTTGACTTACGTGATCTTCTTCTCTCAACGACTTAACCAACATGTCGTCAATGTAGACCTCCATTGACTTGACCAGGAGGCTGGCAAACATCTTGTTCATAAGTCTTTGGTAGGTCGCTCCTGCGTTTTTGAAGCTGAATGGCATCACTTTATAACAATACGTTCCTCGTTCTGTTATGAAAGATGTCTTTTCTTGGTCCTCAAGGTTCATTTGTATTTGATTATACCCCGAGAACGCATCCATGAAGCTAAGGAGCTGGTGCCCTGCGGTAGCTTCCACCAACCGGTCAATGTGAGGTTAAGGAAAGCTATCCTTAGGACATGCTTTATTCAGATCCGTAAAATCCACACACACTCGCTAGGTGCCATTTTTGTTTTTCACCATGACTGGATTTGCTAGCCAGTCGGGATACTTGACCTCCTTGATGAACCCAACACTTAGCAACATGGTAACCTCGCTATTAACAGCCTCGGTCTTGTCATGTCCGAACTTTCGACGCTTTTGACGCACGGGCTTTTGATTCGGATCGACATTGAGTTCGTGTGAGATAATGCTCAGATCAATGCCAGGCATATCGGCTGTTGTCCATGAAAATGAACCAATATTTTCCTTGATATGTATCCACGTTCTGCCCAGGATGGCATTGAATGGGGCTGGCCTATCTATCATAGTGAATTCAACCATCCCCCTTACTTCAACTGCTATCACAGGGAGTCTTACTGTTTCGAGGGATAACGTAGTTTCCCCGGAGAAGCCAGTTAATACCATCTTATCCCCCTCGATTTCGTGATCCGGTATGCCCATTTTCCTAAGAACACTTAGGAGGATGAGTTCTACAGAGCTCCTAGTGTCTACGAGCATCTTGGTGAGCTCGCATCCACCCACTTCCAGCATGATTAGGAGAGCATCATCATGTGGAGAATGATCACCTCGCTTTCCCAGAATGAAATTTGCGTGTCAGGCCCTTTGAATGGGATTATGTCTCGTATGTCAGTGTTTACCCTCTGCTAATGTTTCTTGATCGAATTCATGGAGTTGCGACACAACTGGAATCCTCCATGAAAAAAATCAATTATTTCCTTCATGCTGGGAGGAGGTAGATCCGCCTCCCTGTCTTGGGGGCGCACTCGCCTCGTTGCATCCTCAGATGAGCGTTCTCCTTATGATCATCCTCAGATGGGCGATCTCGCCTTTCGCCATCTCGAGTTGGGTAATAGTTCCTCCTCAGAGGGGGTTTCTCCAGCTCAACATTGCTCAGCTCTCCTGCTGCAAATTTCGCAGCGAGCTGCTTCTTCACCTCGTAGCACTCCTCGGTCGAATGACCCTTGATTTTATGAAAATCACACCACTTGCTGGGGTCATACGGCTTGAATTTGTTATGAGGTGGGCTTCCTACTGAGTACGAATGTAACCCCTGACCTTGTTTTTGGTCTTGGGATTCTTTCTTCCCAAACCTCTTAGGTCCCTGGGAGTTTGTCGTCTGAGCTTGCTTACTCGAGGTTGCGGGCGCCTGCTGCTTTGATTGAGTTGCACCTACCTCCTCGAGAATAATCCAGCGCGAAGCGCGATGTAGCGCATCATCTAGCGATATCGGCTCTCGGACTGTGAGTTCCTCGAAGAATTTGGAGGATTTTAGCAGTCCGTTTTGAAGAGTTTTAAGAGCCGTTGGGTTATGTAAATTGGCAATTTTTGCCTTAACGTCCTTAAAACTGTCAATGTACCTCCGCAACAAGTCACCTGGATTTTGAGTAAGTACCCACAGATCGGCCTCCGAGGTCTCGATCTGGATAAATACCGAATATTGCTTCAAGAATGCTGCTTGAAGCTGGGTGAAGTTATCAATCGAATTCGGCTTCAGGGAGGTGAACCATTCCAAGGCCGAATCCGTTAGATTTTCGGCAAAGAAACGACAGCGTGCTGCCTCGAGGTCGCCCTCGGGTAGTCGCACCTTGAAAAGGCAAATTTGAAACTTCTCATAAATGCCTTGGGGTCGGTTTCTCCATTATATCGGGGAAATCGGATGTTCCCGACATCTTCGAGCTGGGGACTCGCAATCCGCAAGGTGAATGTTGTTTGGTTGACTTCATCAATCACCCGATCTATTTCAGGAGCCGAGCTCATCCGCTGAAGCTCGGCACTGGTGTCTTCATAGTATTTCTTAATTGACTCAAACCCATGCAAGGCGCCGGATCCTAAACCGTTCTCGTTATTGCCCGGAGGCCGGAGAAGGAATCCTTCTGTGAGCTGGGCAAGGTTTCCGACCTCGTTTTCAGGTCGTGTTTCGATCTCGGGATTATCCCGAGCTTCAACTTCATTGGCGCTCGCAGAACGATCCTGACTGGCAAATCGGTTCGAGGTATGACCTATTCCCGGAAAGGTCACAATTGAAGGAATCCCTCCTTCCGCGATCTGGATCATAGAAGGAGTAAATATAGGGTATGATATTACCGAGCTGAACCGCAAGGTGGTGGTTGAGCCGACCACTCTGCTGGTCGAGGCATCGATACCGAAAAAGTTCAGCCTCGTTACTGGTGGAGGTGTAAGCATTAATCATCTTTGTCCTGGTGCAAATGGGGCTTGTGTTCCAGGTTGGAGAACAGATTGCCCGATCGCGCCTGTCCGAGCTGCTCGTTCGAGATCGTCTTGGCGAGCTACCATTAGGCGATTATGTTCTATGAGAATCGATATTAAGTTCCGGATCTCAGCTATTTGATCCGGAGCCTGCTGGTTTAAGACTGCAACTCCCGGAGGATCAACAGTTTCGTGGGTCCCAGCCGTGGCATTCGCTTCCGAGTAGGTTATAGGAACGTTTGTTATTTCATCCGAGCTCGTCGGAGCGGTGATATCAGGCTGGGATGGTGGAATGGAGGTATTCATAGTTCCGGATGAAGCAGTGACTGTTGCGCTTGTTGTGTTCGACATTATCCTCTTTCGAATGATCGATTTTGCAGGTTACAAGAAGGAAATTGTTTTGCTCCTTCCCCACAGACGGCGCCAAATTGTGAGAGTAGAATCTCACAACCTCAATTCTCGGCTTGCTTTAGGTTGAATGTACTTAGAAAAACTTAGAGGAAATTGAGAGAAAACTTGTATATTATTCAGTTCGTCAGGAATTCGGTCCCTTTACAATATGGCTGGTGTTTCAAACTTATACCAGCTGAAAACGTAACTGCCTAGTCTTAATTATTTACATTAAATGCATAATTAAATCTATAATCTCTATCTTTAATGCTGAGCTTGATTCTAGGATCTCAAGCTAGCGCGCTTTGACTTGGTCAAATGCATGCTTCTGCTTCCAACGACCTCGCTCTTTTCCTTCGTGCTCGGTTCTTCCAGCTTGTCAACTTGCTCTACCTTGCGACCTTGCTTACTTCAGCTTGTAAACAGGCTCAAGAGACCTGGTCGTGGGCCGAGCCTTCCTTGTCGATCCCGTTTACTCGGGCTGGGCCTTGAGTGCGGAATCTGGGCCCAACAAAGTGGATTGGTTAAATATTTATTTTTGAGTTTGAAACTTGTGTTTAATCATTCCCTGAATAGTTGTCTGATTCGTGATCTCTGGATTCCTGCGATTGAACCCTTGACCTAACTCCTTTCTTTTATTGAACTTACATCGTCTTTAATCACTTTCGTTACTTTTCTGAAATCAAACTATATTCTTGTCTTATCTTAGTTTCATAATTGTGAAAATTGTAGTGTAACCTTGGTCCTTGTAGATTCGATCTCATCTATACTACTGTGATTGACTGTTCTCTTGCAGTGTTTTATTTGGGTATTCTTAAAACCTCATTTCAAGAATTGGCGCCGTTGCCGGGGACCAATGGCGCTTCCTTCAATTATGAATTTGAAATTTAGTCTAAGATTTACTAACATATTCTACCTTGTTCTCTTGTGTATTTCAGGTGACCAACAGAAAAGCTAAGTAGAGTTACCAGAAGCAAAGGCTCTAAAAACCTTCGCGAGCTCAGCAACGAAGAGCTAGCAAGGTTAGAACGAACGGACAGAAGAGCAAGATCAAATCCCGTCATCATGGACGATCAAAATGACAACCAACATAATGCTGCAGCTGCCGAACTTCAGAGGTTACAATAGCAAGTGCAGCAGATGCAACAGCAGCAGCAGCAGCAACAGCAGCAACAGCCTGCCATCGGGGACCTGGACACGCCTCATGCCTTTTACCAGAATAGAGCTGGCATCCGTCCACCAGCTATTACGAGGCAAGATTATGAGATCAAACCTCAGATGATTGCATTGGTGAAGCAGCACATGTTCCATGGTTTGCCTGTAGAGCATCCAATGGACCACATTGAGAATTTCGAAGAGATTTGCAGCACTACCAAGTCGAATGGGGTACCAGCTGATTTTCTTAAGTTCAAGCTCTTCCCTTTCTCTTTGGCAGACAAGGCACTGAGATGGCTCAAGTCACTTCCAGCTTGGTCGTTGACTACTTGGGATGAATGCAGAGCTACTTTCTTGGACCACTTCTACACCAAGTCCAAGACAGCTTCACTGCGGACTAAAATCACTACTTTCCAGCAGCATGTGGGAGAGTCCTTTTGCGAAGCTTGGGAGAGGTTCAGAGAGTACCGTAGAGAGTGCCGTAGAGAGTGCCCTCATCATCGGTACTCGGATGAGCATATTCTAAGCATCTTCTACGATGAAGTTGACTGGGACTACTAGAACGCCCTTAATGCTGCAAGCAATGGAGATTTCATGACTAAGACTAAGGAAGGAGCGTACCAGTTAATAGAGAACTTGGCTGCAAGTTCTGGGAATCGATGTCCTGAGTACGACATGTCTAAACGTGTCAATAGTATGGACTCGCAGAAGATAGATGAGCTGACTGCGAAAGTGAACTTGTTGCTGAAGGGAAATTAGAGAGGTGTGCAGTCTTGTGAGGAGAGAGGAGATGCAATTCTCTATCAAGGATTAGCTGAGGAAGAGATTGATGAGCTGCAGGAGGTGAACTACGTTAGTGGACAAGGGTATGTGCAGAAAAGAGGCTTCAATCAGAATTATAGGAACCACCCGAATCTGTCCTATATGAGCACCAACGTCGAGAATCCCCAGGATCAAGTTTACCCCCAGCAAATCCAACAACCCCAGGGGAAAACATTTGTGCAAACCGCAGACGTCTCAAGTTTTTCTCAGGGTTTTCAAGGGCATAACAGGTTTCAAGGTGGGTTCCAACAGAAACAGTCGTTCAACACCTTCCAACCAACAAAACCTGCCCCATTCCAAGCTACTGCAAGCTATGCGGATAACTCTCAAGATGAGCTTAAGGCTCTTATGCAACAGCTCCTGCTCAATCAACACCATCTGCTAAAGAGATCAATGTCAATGTTGATAACATGTACAACGATCTCAACGGTAAGTACGAAGCTGTATGCACTCATGTGAAGAAGTTGGACACTCAGGTTGCTCAAACTGCCAAAGCAATCAAGAGACCGCAAGGAGTTCTTCCAGGGAAGGTAGAGCAGAATCCAAGGAACGAGTTCGTCAACGCCATTACACTCAGAAGTGGGAAAGAGCTAGAACCTGTTGCACGAAAAGGAAAGGATGCGGATGTCGTGATTGATCTAGAAGAGGTTGACGAAGAAACAGCTCCGAAGGAGAAGGTTATCACAAGTGCAGATGCTGCATATGAGCCACAGGTGTTACCCCCTACACGTGTCTACACTCCAAAGGTTCCATACCCTACTCGTCAAAAGAAGTCGCGCAAGGACCTAGAAGAAGCAAAGTGCAAGGAAATGTTGAAGGATCTCATGGTGAAGCTTCCTCTTGTTGACGCAATCCAAATGATACCTTCAGTGAAGAAGTATATGAAGAGCTTGGTGACGAGTAAGGTATCTACTGAAGACGGTGTCATGATGGTTTCCAAAGATTGTAGTGCTGTCCTCCAAAACAAGATGCCAAAAAAGCTAGGCGATCTAGGGAAGTTTGTTCTCTCTGTGCAGGTTGGGGCAATGACTTTTTGCTTGCTCTTTGTGTGATCTTGGCTCCAGCGTCAACCTGATGCCATACTCTGTGGCTAAGCGACTTGGATTCACAAAGTTCAAGCAAACTAAGATTTCCTTAGTGTTTGTTGATCGTTCTGTGAAGTTGCATGTTGGTGTTCTTGAGGATCTACATGTGTGAATTGGTGATGCATTCGTTCCTGCATATTTTGTGGTTCTAGAGCTAGATGAAGAGCCAAGGGATCCTCTCATTTTGGGAAGACCTTTCTTGTGTACAGCAGGAGCCATTATAGATGTGAAGAATAGGCGAATAGATCTCCACCTGGGAGACATTGTCATGAAATTTGAGATGGATAAGATGCTGAAGAAGCCTATGTTGGACGGTCAGACGTTCTCAATTGATGACTCACTAGAAATCTCTGACGAAGTGGTTGAAGAAATTTTAGTAGATGACCCGTTGGAAACTGTTTTGACAAGGACTGAGAGTGAGCATAGGTTTATGAGTGATGATGCGATTGGTTATGCTGAACTCAAGCCAGACAATGGGGAAGATGGTCGAGTACATTAGTTTGGATGGAGCTGCAGAGACGCCTCCAGCAGCATGTCCTCTTGCTCTTCCTGTTGACCCGTGGAGCGAGCTGAAAGCTCCAAAAATCGAGCTCAAAGCACTCCCAGCTGGGCTAAGGTACGCATTTCGTAGCCCTAATTCTACTTATCATGTGATCATCAATGCTGAGTTGAACAATGTTGAAACTGCTTTGCTTCTGTGTGAGCTTAGAAAGTATCGTAGAGCTTTAGGCTACTCACTAGATGATCTCACAGGAATTTCACCTGATCTTTGCATGCATAGGATACATCTAGAGGATGAATCGGTGACTTTGATAGAACATCAGAGACGATTAAACCTGAATCTCAAGGATGTTGTAAAGAAAGAGATAATGAAACTTCTAGAGGAGGACATTATATATGCTATCTCTGATAGTACTTGGGTGAGCCCAGTCCATGTTGTGCCAAAGAAAGGTGGTGTAACAGTTGTTAATAATGAGAAAAATGAGTTGATCCCAACTAGAACTGTTACAGGGCATAGGATGCGTATTGACTATAGGAAGTTGAATGTTGCTACTCGTAAATATCACTTTCCTTTGCCTTTTATCGATCAAATGCTTGAAAGATTGGCTAACCACCCCTACTACTGTTTTCTAGATGGTTATTCTGGTTTCTTTCAGATTCCCATTCATCCAGACGACTAGGAGAAGACCACATTCACATGTCCTTATGGCACTTTTGCCTATCGCAGAATGCCATTTGGCTTGTGCAATGCCCAAGCGACATTCCAGATGCATGATGTTGATCTTCATGGACGATTTTTCTGTCTATGGATCCTCATTTTCTGTCTGTCTTTCTAATTTGTGCAGGGTATTACAACGCTGCGAGGAAAAGCATCTAGTGTTGAATTGGGAGAAGTGCCATTTTATGGTCAGAGATGGGATTGTCTTAGGTCATCGGATTTCAGAGCAGGGCATCGAAGTGGACAAGGCAAAGATATATAGAGGTGATGACTAGTCTACAACCTCCCAATTCTGTCAAAGGGATTAGAAGCTTCCTAGGACATCTTGGGTTCTACAAGAGGTTCATCAAGGATTTCTCCAAGATTGCTAGACCCTTAACTCGATTGCTATGCAAGGAGGTGAAGTTTCACTTTGACAGCGATTGTCTAGAGGCCTTTCACACGATCAAAGGAGCACTTATCAGCGCACCAATTGTCCAACCACCAAACTGGGAGCTTCCTTTCAAAGTGATGACTGATGCTAGTGATTTCATAGTGGGAGCTGTTTTGGGACAGTGAAAAGACAAGAAGCTTCATGTTATCTACTACGCCAGCATAACCCTTGATGACGCGCAGTGCAAGTACGCTACAACTGAGAAGGAACTTCTTGCCATCGTGTTCGCTTTTGAGAAGTTTAGGTCTTATCTTGTGGGGTCTAAGGTTATAGTGCATATTGATCACGCTGCTCTAAAGTATCTACTTACGAAGAAGGATGCCAAACCTAGACTTTTGTGTTGGATACTTCTGTTGCAGGAATTTGATCTTGAGATCAAAGACAAGAAGGGGATCAAGAATGGTGTTGCAGTTCATTTATCTAGGCTGCGTGTGGATGAAGAGGTTCCCTTTAGATGACAGTCTACCTGAGGAGCACGTGTACGCGATCAGTATTGGGTGTAGTGACTACTACACGCCTTCACGCCACACCAAGCTCCCTGAAATCCCTTGGTTTGGTGAGATAGCAAACTACTTGGCCGCAGAGAAGGAACCAATTGGCTTTGTGGGGAACAAGAAGAAGAAGTTTTTGAGAGACATCAGACATTATTTTTGGGATGAGCCATACTTATACAAGCAAGGCTCAGATGGCGTCTTTCGAAGATGTGTTTCAGAGGAGGAAATTCCTGGTATTATATTCCACCGTCATGGTTAAAACTATGCTGGACACTTTGCCACATTCAAAACGGTGTGCAAAGCTCTACAAGCCGGTTTCTAGTGGCCGAGTATGTTTCGTGATGTACATGCTTTCATCTCCAAATGCAATTCATGTCAGAGGCAGGGAAATATTAGCAAGAGGAATGAAATGCCTCATAATTTCATCTTGGAAGTTGAAGTGTTCGATGTATGGGGTATTGATTTCATGGGTCCTTTTCCATCTTCTTATGGGAATCAATACATCCTCGTCGCAGTAGACTATATGTCTAAATGGGTTGAAGCGCTAGCTAGCCCAACTAATGATGCCAAGGTGGTCTTGAAGATGTTTAAATATGTGATATTTCCAAGGTTTGGTGTACCTAGAGTAGTGACAGTGATGGTGGGTCTCATTTCATCAACAAAGTCTTTGAGGGTCTTTTGAAGAAGCATGGAGTCAAACACAAAGGTAGCCACGTCTTACCATCCGCAGACGAGTGGACAGGTCGAGCTTTCCAACAAGGAGATCAAGGGCATCATGCAAAAGACAGTGAGCACAACGAGGAAAGATTGGGCTGCT
The DNA here is from genome assembly GCA_002933915.1 of Eutrema heterophyllum. Taxonomy (NCBI): domain Eukaryota; kingdom Viridiplantae; phylum Streptophyta; class Magnoliopsida; order Brassicales; family Brassicaceae; genus Eutrema; species Eutrema heterophyllum. Next base: position 134,540 of record PKMM01007508.1, on the reverse strand, counting down.
AAGCTAGATGACGCTCTCTAGGCGTATAGGACTGCCTACAAAACACCTTTACGCACGACACCATTCCATCTTGTCTATGGAAAATTGTACCATCTTCATGTGGAGCTCGAATACAAGGCAGCATGGGCTGTAAAGTTGCTCAACGTCACATGGCCTACGAAAACTCGAAGATTTACAAAGAGAAGACCAAAGCCTATCACAACAAGAAGATAATTCCTAACAACTTCGCTGCAAACGATCAGGTATTGCTATTCAACTCTCGCCTTAAACTTTTTCCAGAGAAGCTGAGATCGAGATGGTCCAGACCATTCACAATTAAGAAGGTGATACCGTACGGAGCTGTGGTGTTGTTGGGCACTACAGGAAATGAGTTTGTAGTTAATGGTCAGCGCCTAAAGTCATACCTCGCTGACGTAGAAATCGCTGGGGAAGAAACCATTCTCCTCGATGATCCGTCTCACGCCTAAAAGGCTATCAAGTCAAGCTAATGACTTTAAGCAAGCACTGGGTGGGAGGCAACCCACTGGTACGTTTTCTTTTGTTTTATCTTCTCTTCTATTTTATTTTTATTAAGTCTGTTTTGCCTTCTTCTTGATTTATTTTCACACCGAGACGGTGTAAAGTAAGTCTGGGGGAGGGTATCTATCGTTACTAACGCTATTTCTTTTGAGTCATTTTGATGTTTTCATTATGTTTTATTGAGTCAAAATTTGTTGGAGATTATGATCACGACCTTTACATTTTTATGAGATTTTGCATCTAAGTGACCATTGTTACAGAGTTAGCTTCCGATCAGACTAATGGAAAATCTAAAGGCTGACTAGTTAATCAGAGGCATCCATGTTTCCAGAAAAATTCAAAAAGCTTGAGCTAATTTCTGCGCTCTTCCTTTTACCTCATCATCGTGATTGGTGTCTTCAGAGCTTGACTCCTCATTTGTATATGACATGACGACCTGCGTGAAAGTATGGTACTCCTCTCCCTTATTTAAAATAAAAAGCATAAAAGATGAAATGATGAAATGATTCTCTTTCGAGTAAAGGGCTAGGAAAATTTCCATCGATCCCATCATTTTACTTCGAAAGAGATGATCATCCTAAGGTTGGAAGCGAGGTTAGGAAAATTTCCAGGGATACCACTATTCGCCTACACCTTAGAATAAAAGGGTGGCACTAGAATGAACCGGGGATTCGATGGCAAAAACCATCAATACTCGCGTTCCATCAGCCATTAACCCTATGGAAAGAAATTGAGAAAAGAATAAGTCTGGGGGAGGGCAAAAGTACCAAAGGTTGTGTTGTTGTCTCATCACGATATCGAAAGAAAAAGAGTCTAGAAGGTTCTTGGCACTATGATCCTCAATGAGACCCATCGATGATAGCTTGAGATTATTCTGTGAAATAATGAGTTGAATCTGGGAGGCTGCGAATGCTTGCAGAGAAGTACATGGTGGTTTGACCTGGAACTAGTTTAGCAATACGTGGATTACTAAGGTAATGGTCATTGCAGAATTCTAAAGGCAATGTGAGTCTCCGTGTTTTTCAAACTCTTTCTTCTTGCTTAGTTTTCTGTTTGCTTGAGGACAAGCAAAGGACTAAGTCTGCGGGAATTGATATACTTGGTTTTTACCGTTTTCTAACATATGTTTTGGTGTTTCTTTTGAGTATTTTATCGAGTCAAAGTTCGTTTTTAGAGTCTTTTAGTTCTTTATTTAGTTATCTCAGGTAAAAAGGCGTTTAAGGAAGAAATTGGAGTTACATGGGCAAAAACGCATAGAACGTCCATAAAGAGCTGAATCGATCGATGCAACACCCTCAGAGAAGTCCAAATCGATCGATGCAACATGCCTAGAGAAGTTCAAATCGACCGATGCAAAAGTGAAGCTGGTCGATGCACAATCGAAGCCGCTCGATGCAATCCCATCAGAAGATCCAAAATCGATCGATGCAAGGATGCATCGATTGATGCAACAGGTCCACATGATCCAGAATCGACCAATGCAAGGAGTGCATCGATCGATGCAGGTCGACGAGAAGAAAAAGGAAACTTCTGATTTTCCTGTTTTACCCTAGAAACTGCTATTTTGATCTAATCCGCCCAGAACCTATATATACTTTATTTTTAGCCACTTTGACAGCACCGCTTTCTTTTCTATTCAGACTTTTGGCTATTGATATTGTAAGATTTGGAGAAGAATCTCTGCATCTATTGAGAAGAATTCTAAACTTTTTCCTCTCTTTGATTTATATTATGAGTTCTTAATCTCTCTGCTTGTTCTATGTTTCCATGTCTGAGTAGTTTCATAGTTAGGTTTAGGGTTTCAAGGGGATCCATGAATCATTGAATTAGACACAGATAGAGATTTATCTTTTGTGGTTTTCGCTTATTGTTGTGTTTATTGCTTAGGCTAGGTTAACCGTTTAGTCTCTGATCTAGGGCTTAATCTATACCACGGAAATGTCGTAGGTTGCTAGAATGAACATAAGCGAGCGAATCGTCCTTAGCCAACGGAAGTTGATGTTAAGACGATTCGTGAACATATTGAACCTATTTGTTAATGCTGATCTAGAATTCTATGCCAACGGAAGTTAGGATGTTAGGTTGCTAGATTTAGTAATCAATACCACGGAAGTGGATTGGTTAAATATTTATGTTTGAGTTTGAAACTTGTGTTTAATCATTCCCTGAATAGTTGTCTGATTCGTGATCTCTGGATTCCCGCGATTGAACCCTTGACCTAACGCCTTTCTTTTATTGAACTTACATCGTCTTTAATCACTTTCGTTACTTTTCTGAAATCAAACCATATTCTTGTTTTAGCTTAGTTTCATAATTATGAGAATTGTAGTGTAATCTTGGTCCTTGTAGATTCGATCTCATCTATACTACTGTGATTAACTGTTCTCTTGCAGTGTCTTATTTGGGTATTCTTAAAACCTCGTTTCAATATGATACAAACTCTTGTTATTGCAAACTCCTCAAAATACTAATCACAAACACAATGTATACTTGTAACAATTTTGCTGGATCACACAAGTTTATGTGTACAATGTATACTTGTAACACTTTATGTGTACAATGTATACTTGTAACAGTTTATGTGTAAGCAAGTCACCACTGAAAATTTTGACCTTTAACGAACCTCCGATATACGGGCCCTCATTTTGGGCCACATGGGCTTTCTCCTAACGAAGCACTCAGAATATTAATAGTTACGGTGCACTTGGTCGCATTGGATGATTTGTCAATTTTCTTGGGCGGACCAATAAAAGCTTCTCTTTTGAATCCCCACAGATCTATCATCGCCATTCTTCTTCTTCATCACTCTCGTCAGTCTCGTGTTCTGCCATAATTTTGTTTCCCGTTGAAAAAGGTAAAAACTTTCTTCTTCTTCTTCTTCTTCTATCTGTTTGCCTCCCCTCTAATTTCTACTTTAGCTATTTCAAAGCAAATGGTTTCTTCTCTTTCGTGAGCTTCGTGCCGTTTCATATTCCCTTCAATTTCGAATTTTTATAATTGGGTTTTGCCCATTAAGTCTATATGTTTCGAATTGAGGTTATTATGGAGATTCTTGGTTTGCGCTAGTCACTTTTCTTGTAAACTCTTCAACCCTAAAGTTTGAAGTTTTAACAATTTTGCGTGAAGTATAAAGTGAAACAATTTTGATTCTTGTAGCTTGAAATTTCCTTTTTTTTCCCATGAGTTTCAATTGGGTTTTGTGTGGGGAAGATCTGAGCTGGGATTGAGTTATTGCTGAAGAAGTTAGATCCTGTTTAGACTGAGAATTGGTTTCTTGATAAATCCTAGCAATTATATTAGCTGTGCATGTGGATTCTGAATATTGAAATTGCAATTGTAGTTTAGTTTTTGGATTGCTCATTGCTTATGGTGTTTGCTTTTGTTATGCAGGGTATTTAAAAAATGGCAGCTTCAAGCGGCTCTGGTTTGGAAGGACAGAAAAATGACCTCAATTCTGGTAAAAGGTCCATTCTTTAGCTGCTACTGATGTTGATATGTATTCTTTCTGTTTTCTGATTTAGGAAATTAGTTATGGTTACTATTTCCTATCTAAGTGCTTTGCTTTTACGTTTTAGTATAAATAAGGAGGAGGTCTCGTTTGTGAGACCCATCCAAGTTAGAGAGAGAGCTTTGGAGGGTTTATTGGTTTTTGTTGTTTGTTGTTTGGTTGTTTTAATTTCAATAAAGAAGAGCATTTTGGTTTTATTTCTGTTTGTGATTCTTAACTCTATCAGATGTAGATGGGGAAAGGGATATAGACATGGAGGAAGACATGGATCTAACAGAAGATGATTTCGGAAATGTGTCTGGCCAGTTTGTAGGTGAAACATTGATAGTGGATGCTGTCAATGTGAGTGTTGACACCGTGAAAGTGGATGTTAGTTGTATCCTTTTCTTTTCCTCTTATGATGAAGATTGCTAATGCTTGCGTTTCTAAAACCTACCTTTTGCTCCGTTGATAGTCCTTCGAGTATAGTTCATTCAAAAACACTTCAGGATTGACGTGGAACTTGAACATGTTTCTATAATCATTTGCTCTGAGACTTCAATGCATGTGATTACGCTTTCTTTCTTTTCTTTTCCATAATTCCATGTGTCAGCTAAAACTGGTGTTAAAAGAACCAGAACAACCTCTGACGAACAGCAACCTTCAGTCCATGTTACTTATAAACACTTAACAAGGTTAATTGAAAAGCAGACTCTTAACTTGACCACAAGTAACTTTTAACATTTTAATGCTCAAGCATTACTCTCTTGATATGATTGTTGGTGTTCTATTTGTTTTAATTCTTTTGGTCCTGCATCTTTCAGAGCTAGTAAGCAGAAGCTGGAAAGTTTATTACAGCAATGGTCAGAATGGGAGGCAGAACAAAATTCTTTTTCCCAGGTAGCTAAGATTTAAGGTCTTCTGAAGTGCTTTTTATAGGCATTACAGTGAATTCGATCGTTTTGCAAATTTCAGTCCATCTCAAGTTCTGATTGAAAGAATACTGTAGATGAAACTTAGGATGTGTGCAAGAAATGATATGTATACTTGTATTCTGTCTTTTATTATTCAAATAACACAATATAATTTATCATGTTACAACTTAAGCGGGAATATTTTCTTTGGCAATATGATCAGGATCAAGAACAAGTACTAGAGTCTGGTGATGAGACATATTTTCCTGCTTTGCGTGTGGGATTGCAGAAAACATCATCTGTGGTGAGTGAAAATGTTGTCAAGCCTATAAAAGCTTGCAGTTTTCATGTTTTTCGTAATCCTTACTGATAGATACATTATTCTTGCATGTGCAGTCATTTTGGTTCGACTACCAAACTGGTTGCAATTCTTTAAAGGAGTTTGTTCCAGTGGAAAGTAGCACTACTCTTTATAACCGTGGATTTACAATTGGTTTAGATTCAGCCGATGGTTCAAGTAACTTGGAAGGGTAAACTAATCTAGATTTGTAGTTAATATGTTTTCGTTTTACCTTGTGACAGTGAATGTGTTATTGAATCTTTAGTATCTATCTTGTGCATTCTTTTGAAATTTGTTTTTCCTTATTGTCCCAGAGGCTTGGAGATTATTGATGATCCTCCACGTTGCTTCAATTGTGGCGGTTACAGTCATTCCATAAGAGAATGTCTAAAGCCTTTTGATCGAGCAGCAGTTAATATTGCGCGGAGACAACATAAGAGCAAAAGAAATCAGACTCCTGGTTCTCGTCTACCATCCCGATACTATCAGAGTGCTCAGGGTGGAAAATATGATGGCTTGAAGCCCGGCTCACTTGATGCAGAGACACGTCAGCTTCTTGGTCTAGGGGTAGTTTTCAACTTTCTTCTCTTGTACTGGAAAATCTCATTAAAACAGAAAATGAGCTTTCTGATTAAAGCAAAGTTGTCTTCTCCAGGAACTCGACCCTCCTCCTTGGCTTCACAGAATGCGAGAGATTGGGTATCCACCAGGATATTTAGGTAAGCTTTCCTACTTTCTCATGTTATCATCCTTCATCATCATATTACCAACATCATCACCATCACCATCATACAATCATCATCATGGTACCAAAGGCATCTTTGTCCACGCGTTAGTTGTCTCTGCTTTCTTTTTATATATCTGTAGCTGTGGAAGACGATCATCTCTCGGGAATCACTATATTTGGAGAGGAAGAGACTAAAGCAGAAGAAGAAGAAGTAAAGACTGAGGATGGTGAAATATTGGAAACAGCAAGCCCTCAAGAGCCGCAAATGAAAAAGACAGTCGAGTTTCCGGGGATTAACGCACCCATCCCGGAAAACGCAGATGTGTGGCTATGGGAAGAGAGGAAAAACTCAGGACATGCTTACTATCATGATCACAACCAACCCCGAGATTATAGAGGCGAAATGGGCCCTCCAGGTGTTGAACTGTCGTCAAGTTATCCTCCAAGGTATGGCATTAGATACGATCAAGGGTTTGGTTCAAGACCAAGAAGCCCTGGCTTTGAAAAATCGGAATCAGAGAGAAGGTATTATTACTCTTCGTATGATTCAAGTTTGAGGGAGAGGGAGGGTAGTGATCCATATAGATTTAGCAGCAGAAGATAACTTAATGAGTGAATGTGGAATATATTGTTATGCTTAGGAAGAATTATTGTAACATTTACATAGTAGCAACGCTTCTTAGAATTCAAGACTTTGTAGCTATGGGACGATGCTTCTGTCTAATGTAAACATTTATTGGTTGGATCCTCCTGGTTTGTCTTGTGCAGGGATTCCAAACCACAAGCTCAGTTTTGTCCTTTGTAGTGCATAATGATAAACCGCCACAGTGAACGATTTCATAAAATATCAACATCTGAGTTATTATTGGAATCAGTTAGGTTAAGTTTACTTGAAACCACAACTATATATATGGATCAGTAATTTTGGTTTGAATCTCATGGATATTGACCCTTAATTTCAGCATCACAACCATTTATAGATTAAGAAACATGTTATAATGTTCCAAACCAAATAAAAAAAGAAGAAGAAGAAGAATCTTATAGTATGTTATTAAAAAGTTAGATATGACTGATAATAGTTTGATACATTAATGGAATTTTGATATTTTATAAGATCTGAGCATAAATAGGATATAATTTTTGTGTGTCTGAAAGTTAAATTTAATTATATTGAAAACTGTCCATATATTTTATCATTTGAACTATTATATGAATTCCATACAAATAAATAAGGGAAATAAATTATCGGATTATTGAAAATAACAAAATCGAGTTTCTAATAATCAAAAAGGAATATTCGATAATATGGAGAATAATCGTAAATAAAAATAAATAAATAAACACCTATAAACTATTTTCATTATTTTTCGTGTTTTCGCTCATATTTGTTATCTCTTTTTTAATTGTTCTGTTCTAAGGTATAAATGACTACTATACTTTCTTTACGTGCAAAGTTTTTTTTTATGGTGTTATTTTTATATTTAACGGATGTTTTTATCGTTGTTGTGTTTTTATTGCATGTTAATCTAACAGTTATCTAATTCCTTATATTCTGTTGGGCAATGTTTAAACAAGAAATTGCACACATTAGCACTTATTTTAAGTTTGTTTAGTTTTGTAGCACTCTTGTTTTTTTTTTTGTCTTTTAGCAGCAAAAAACGATTTTACCCTGTTTCTGTTTTCTTGTGTACTGTATTATACAGGGACTAAATTGTAATAAATAGTAAATAAAGTGTTAAAAATCTAATTATTTTATAAAAATGCTAAAAACTAAACAAACTTAAAATAAGTGTTAATTCTTATGTAAAACTCCCATGTTTAAATAACGATAGTTCTGACGGATCGGATCTCTGCTCTCATCTCTTTTCGGTTCCGTTGCAAATCAAACTGAATAGTTGTTACGTGACTCTTTATGTTGTCAATGATATTTGATTCAGAGCTTGAAACTTGGGTGGTACGGCAGAGTAATATGATGATTGAAGGTAAACTATAAGGGTGTTTTTATGCTGCTATTAAGTTGTATTTTTGTTACGGCTTTTTAATAGTTTCGTGTTTTTATTCATTGCTATTTTTTAGATATTAATTAGGAGTCCATTTAAAGGTGATCGAGGTGCTTAACCAAAAGTTTAGCTTTCAAAGGTGATCCGAGGTATACAAAATTTAGCTATTAAATATAATTTTTTTAAGGCTAATTTTCCGTTGTTATGTTAAAAATTCAAAAAAAAAAAAAAAAATTTGCAGAATCGGGAACACTTGTTTCCCATACTTTTTGGGATTTTGGGAGCAAGACTTGAGTGCTACGCAAGAGATATTTGGACTCTAAATCATAAAGTTTTGATATAATCAAATATTGAATTCATTATTATTATATATTTTTAAAAGATAATTTAATAGAGCTAAATCTTCCATTTTAGAATGGAAATCTTTATCAAGATAAATTTTCTTACTTTATTTTAAGTTGTTGATGACACTTGGATGATTATGTGGGCAATGATGATCTGTAACATTGTTGCTGGTAAATTTATGATTCTTTTATTCACTTAAAGATAAATGAAAGAAAATTAGGCGTGTAAAAGGGTTAAAGACTTAAGAGGTTGCCAAATATAAAACTGAAGACGCAAATAACAAAAAGAGGCGTTTAAGAATAACGGTTGAGAACACATTGACATTTGAATTTTCGCATAATCTTAAGTTTTAAGATTACGTTTAAGATCTTAATACATTTGAATTTGAATTTCGAAATTTCGAATTGCATCTAACCGTTTTCGAAAGGGGATTTTATCATTTCAATCCCATTTCATTATATAACCGATCTACACTCTTTTCGAAGAATTTTAGAGAGAAAGCGAAAGTTATCGCTGTTTCCGCCATGGACGCTCTTGAGAAAGTCGGTGAAGGGGGACGTACGGGAAAGTTTACAGAGCCATGAGGACGACGAAGGCGTTCGTTCCACTAATCTCCATCTTACGCATGCTCGCTCGTGATCCCCAGATCGTTAGGTTATAGATTTAACCGATGATTGCTTGACATTTTTCTCGACTGTGTCTCTTCTGATTTGGGAGTTAGGGGTAGTTTATTGTTCCTTCGTTAGTCGATTCTCTCATTCTCTCGTTTTCTCAGTTTAGTAATTGTTATGTTTATGTGAATTAGCTCTGAGGATTTGTTGATTGATATTTTCTAGAGTTTGATCTTTTTGTTTCGGGATAATCAACCACTGCATCTCGATCCCAGTTTCAGTCAAACTCGTCGCTATTAAGAAGATGCGTCTCCATGATGACGAAGAAGGCGTTCCTTCCACTACCCTCCGCGAGATCGCTATCTTACGAATGCTCGCTCGTGATCCCCACATCTTTAGGTTATAAATTTAACCGCTGATTGCTCTGAGGATTTGTTGATTGATATTTCCTAGAGTTTGATTTTCGTTCGGGATAATCAATTCGATCAAGTGGTTTTTTAGGTTTTTTGATCTTTCCTAGAGTTTCAGTCAATTTTCCAGCGATTGCAAAATCAATTATCTCTTGCTTCTACCCTGACCTGATTGTCATCTTCTTCAGGTTTATGGACGGTAAGCAAGGACTGAGCAAAGAAGGAAAATCTGTACTGCACCTGGTTTTTGAGTACATGGACGCTGATGTCAGGAATTACATCAGAAGTTTCCGTCAGATTGGAGGGAATATTCCCACCCAAAATCAAGGTTTGAACAAACAACTGGAACCATTTTTTTAATTGTTATTGTCATCTTTCTCTCATTTCATTTGTGTTCACTTGATACTAAGTCCATTAAACCAAATGCAACATGTGGTAATTATTCTCAGAGATTGATGTACCAACTATGCAAAGGAATGTGGTAATTATTCTCAGAGAGATCTCGGTCTTACTACTTCTCCTGGTGTCATAACAGGGATATTAAGCCTCACAATCTCTTGATGGATCCAAAGGTAATGAGGCTCAAAATAGCAGATCTTGGTTTAGCCAGAGCCTTCACTCTGCCAATGAAGAAAAGGGGCCAGAGGTAAATGATATCTCTTTCTTATCTTGTCTTTTGCCTCATGCCGATACCTTTGAGCTTCAGAGAACAAAATATCCAGAGGCGATTTTTGTAGCCAAAAGCATATGACGCCTCAGGTAAAGTAAATATCTCCCTCTATTCCAATATATGTTGTTTCATGCATTGCGTTATCCCGGCAAATCATTTGCATTTGACTAGCCGATCTAGCTCGGCTTGTTTGGGTACCACTCACACTATCACAATAGACACTAAGAAAAACTGCACATAAAATCAAAACACAGACAACACTCAAAACACACACACACTAAACTCTAACACAAAACAACAAATAGGCAAAAGAAAAATCACTCAACACACAATAAAACTCAGAACACGCTTAAACGCAACAAAACTAAAGCACAACACATAACAAACGAACAACACCAATCTCAACAAAAGTTTCACTGGCAAAGAACTAAAATACAGCACAACACAAAACTAGACACGAGAAATATAAGAGCTAAAAATAGAGGAAACATATAAGTCACTTTCAGGTGATGTACGTGTAAATTTAATATTCTTTGATGATTTCATTTATGAATTCTATCCCAAGTCTACTAGATTCAATTTAATTCAACCATAATAATAAGAAATACTAACCTTGATCCATATGTGTTTGAACTTAGTATGTAATCAATTTAAATTGATCTTTTCACCCCTTAACCTCTTCCTTACGATTTCTTTGATGGAGAAGAAATCAACTCCTCCCTTGCTCTTATTTTCTTTTTATTTTGTCGATGGCTTTCATTCGTATATTTTATGGTTTATATAGCACGTAGACGCACCTATACTCATTAAATTAATAGTGAAAGCCGTCGGCATGTATATATATATATATACAACACATCATGTAATCAATTATAATCAACAATTAATTACTTTTGTCATATATATATTAATAGAGAAGGATATTTACATGGTAAGGGATGAGGCTTATCAATACATTCGAATTCTAGCGTCGTTAACCGAAATCGATCCATCACGATATCGTTTTTTATATTAGAATCTTTAAACATTAAACGTGAACTTGATTATATAATTAAACCGAGACACATATGTCACATAAGAATATAAATATTCTTACATTCTCCCATATGTCCTTTAATTACCATAATAAAATTAGAGTTGGTCGAATCATAGCGGTCACACATCATTGTACGACATTATCCCTTCCATACAAACCAATTCCAGCTTCATAGTATTCTTTTATTGAGAAGAATCTTAATTCTTAAAATAATTATATGTTATTAATGAACCATAAGTGTATACGCATACTTTAATGATAACATATTTAATAATGCAAAAACATAACGTTAATTGATTTCACAGTGTCATACATATAATGAGCATACCATAATCAGAATAGCAATGAACGTCTAGTTAACGGACCCGCTACCATCATATCCGTCCTTATATGCTTAAATGACACTCTACGTATTTGCACTTCTTATTTGACAGACAAGTACTTTAACTCCATGTGCTTAGCACCTTTCGAGTACTTGAAGTTCTTCGAGAAGAAGACAGTTGCGGAATTATCACAATAAATTCTCAGCGGCCTAGCTATAGTGTCGACAATCCTAAGCCCCGAGATAAAGTTCCGTAGCCACAATGCATGAATTGTGGCCTCAAAGCATGCCACGAATTCGGCCTCCATAGTGGAAGTAGCAATGGCAGACTACTTTCCACTTTTCCATGATACTGCTCCATCAGCCAATAGGAACAAATAGCCAAACGTCGATTTCCTACTATCGACGCATCCAGCATAATCTGAATCTGAATATCCAATGACATCTATATGGTCGGATTTCCTATATGTAAGCATGAGCTCTTTGTTGCCTTGCAAGCCCAATAACTCTTATTAATCGCAACTAATAAAGCGATTTCCAGGAAACCGTTTGAAAATCGGTAGATGAGTCATTTAACGGCTTCTACAAGACGTTTGAATATCGGTAATTTAGCGTTTGATAACGTTTGAGTGTCATAAGCGGTAGAAGAATCGTTTTAAAAATCGTTTGAAAACCGTTTTTAAAATCCGTTTGACGTTTATAAAACAGAAAACGGATTTCTTTGAGTTAAGATTGTAGGACCAAAAATTCGCATATAAAATAGAAAGCGATTTAATCATGAAAGTAATAAATAAACGTTAAGGAAACAGATGATATAAAACGATGTAACATAAACGAAACAATGGAGGCGAGATAACTCTCTTTCCTTAACTCAAAAGAATCGCCCGTAGTGCGACGGTATAAAAAAGATTCATGAGACCCAGGATACAACCATTGAATATTCTACAATATACTCTCGAGACACTTACTTGAAAATAAGTGAGAGATTGCTGGAAACTTTCTTCTTTCTTTGCTTTTAGAAAAGCTTGTGAAAGTGTGTTTAATCGGATGTCTTTCTCTCAAGAGAGGCGATCGTATACATAGGAGAAGAGAGGAGGTTTAATTCCACAAAGTTACCAATGTGGGATAAAACGCTTTACTCTTTAATTAACCACTAAGCAAATAAGCGTATGGCTTTTCCATGAGCCCAATATCGCATTTTTCATTCACATTCATTCAATTTAATAAACCCATTGGCTTTATTAAAAAATATGTTGGATCAAAAGTCTTTTACTCATTGTCTATATCAAGCTCCTTANACGGTATAAAAAAGATTCATGAGACCCAAGATACAACCATTGAATATTCTACAATATACTCTCGAGACACTTACTTGAAAATAAGTTAGAGATTGCTGGAAACTTTCTTCTTTCTTTGCTTTTAGAAAAGCTTGTGAAAGTGTGTTTAATCGGATGTCTTTCTCTCAAGAGAGATGATCGTATATATAGGAGAAGAGAGGAGGTTTAATTCCACAAAGTTACCGATGTGGAATAAAACGCTTTACTCTTTAACCACTAAGAAAATAAGCTTATGGCTTTTCCATGAGCCCAATATCGCATTTCTCATTCACATTCATTCAATTTAATAAATCCATTGGCTTTATTAAAAAATATGTTGGATCAAAAGTCTTTTACTCATTGTCTATATCAAGCTCCTTACCACATTTCCAAGCCAAGGTTGCGTCTGTTCCTAGGTTTAGAGGCCTGAAATCAGCATCTCTCATCTGTGAACCAGATGCTTACTCCTTGGGCAAGGAGGTTTGTGTTTCTACAACACAAACACATGGATTCAAGATCAGCATACAAAGTGGCTGTTCTTGGTGCTGGCTGGAAGATTATGTCTCTGATACTCAGCATGTCTCCATCAATCTCTACACTGAACATGTATGACGATACAGTCAAAATGGAGGAAGCTGCAGTGAGATTCAGCAGCCTTTCCCAATGTCAAGTGAAAGGTTACAATGGAGCATCTGAGTTGGTTGATTGTTTGAAAGATGTTGACATTGTTTTGATCACTCATAGTGTGCCGAAATGTCAACACAGTTTTGTATGCATTTTAATTTGTTGGTACTTCATATATGTAAAAAAATAAAGAGGGTCACTCTCACTCACGTCATGCAATGTTATGCATGAAAAAATGGAAAACAAAATTAGATCACCCGTGAAAATATATAATACATAAATTTAGAAACAAAGTTTCCGATGAAATAAATATATACCTTGTAAGGAAAAATTTGGTGAAACATATCCAATAAATAGCTTTGAATACATTATTGGATTTTTTTATTCTTTTTGTAATTGACAATAGTGGTTTATATAGAGGTGAGAAATTAGTATTTTTTCCTTTTAGGATTAGTAATTAATTGTTTCCTTAATATAAAT
>PKMM01007508.1:43194-115514 GCA_002933915.1 Eutrema heterophyllum | reverse complement strand
CTAATCCTCCGACGACACAACCGCCTGCTTACCAGATTCCCCAGCCACAACCTCCGCCTTATCAGATTCCCTAGCATCAACCTCCTCCTTATCAGATTCCCCAGCAACAACAGCCTCCTTATCAGATTCCCCAACAACAACCGCAGCCGGTTCAGATTCTAGAGCATCAACCTCCTCCTCCTAATGCTCCAGAGCCACAACTGGACTTTGAACAGTTGTTAGATGATTTGTTGGCTCTTCCTGACCGAGAACATCTACCAATCTTGAGTCCACATCCTCTTCCCGACGTTCAAAACACATGGTAAGGAGATTATCTTGTGATTGATTATGATCGATTTATTTGACTTTTCTTTGATTTGGTCTCGAAAAAGATTGTTTTATGGTTGATTGATGATTCTAGCTTTGATTTTGCCTTTATTAGTAGTTTGTTTATTTCAGTTTGATTTTGCCTATATTAGTAGTTTGTTTTGTTTCAGTTTGATTTTGCCTCTATTAGTAGTTTGTTTTGTCTTGAGGATTGATTGATTAATGTCTGAACACCATTAGTAGTTTGTTAGTTTTAGTTTCATTCATTCAAATTGATGCATATGTAAGAACATAGTGTTACAAATGGATGTCGATGGTTCTGAAATTTCAGAGCATTCATTCAAATTAGTAGTTTGTTTGTTTCAGTGTCATTCCACTACAAAAATATTAGCCTTCCGTAGCGCACAAAAAACGCTATTTAACGATACCATAGCGTTGTAGAAAGCGCTCTATCATCGCACGCGATAATAGGTCCGACACTTTAGATAGCGTTTTTTGGCATTGCTATCGTGTCTTCATCTATTATAGCACTTTTTTCTATGCAATCGTATATTCTACGATAGCAATTGTATTTTGTTATTAATTGTTTTATTCATAGCTTTTTGTAATTTTACTATAGCATTTGAAATCTGTAATTGTTTCGTTTAATTATTCCAGTAAATTGTATTTAAATTACGATTTACTAGGATTTGTTTTTGGTTTTTGGATAATTTGACAATTAAAAAGAAAAATGACATATTTTATTATATTTATATGAAACCATGATACAAAAAACTTATATTACAAAGTAAAAGTACAGGATTAAAAGATAAGTTCATAGAACTCTTGTATTTAAACTTGTGAATATTCCCCTCACTCTTGGACCTCCAATCTTTGAAACTTCTTTTTTGATATCATCAACAAATCAGCTTCATGCTGCAACAAACTATCATGGTTTCACAGCCTTAGCAAGTGATTATGACTTCTAGCTTTGCCTCAAAGTCCTTCAAGATATTAAGCATCACCTGTCGACACAAACAAATTTGTAAATACAAGCATGTAACCCGAAAGTAGCTGTCAAGAAAAGCTAGGAGATTACTCATTGATTCCTCAATTGGATAAGAGAGCTTCTCTCGTACCATTCCTCTTCTTCAAATCCATAACTCTGCTATTAAAATTATAAAAGAAAACAGTCATTCACCAGTTCTGTTTCCAATTTCAGAGAAAGCATTAATGTTCAGACAGTATCCATGTTGGTGTTGTGTGATGTGCAGCTAAGGGGGTGGTATTTTGCAATCATTTGCAATCATTTGACTTTCTTTTCCAATCATTTTCATTTGTTAATTGGAAACATAACTTAAACTCTAAACCAACATAACAAAAACTATACAATGCCATAAACCCTAAATCAAGACTTAACTCTAATTTTAATTATTTTTGTAAAATATTATATATTTTAATTATTTATGTAAAACATTATATATTAATATTATGTACAAGGAAATTATTATATATACCCTAAACCCTAAATCAAAACCAAACTCTTAACCTTATACACTTAAATCAAACTGTATTCCCTAAACCCTAAATCAAAGATTCACTACCTTTTCTTTTTAATTTTGTATTTGTAATAATTTGTTGTATTTTTTAATTAAGAAATAGAAAAAAATATCTTACAAGTGTGAATCCCTATACCCTAAATCAAACACTCATTAATCCATAAAATTATTATATTTCTATTGTTGATAAAACTACAAAAAATATTTCAAACCCTATACCCTATACTATTATACCCTAAACCCCAAACTCTATACTCTAAATAAACTCTAAATCAAAGATTCACTAACCTTTCCTTTTTTTTATTTTGTAATAGTTTTTCTTTTCTATTTTATGTTCTTAGTTTGAAACTATCATTTGTTTTATTTTTATTTTAGTTAAGAAATAGAAAAATCCTCTACACTCTTGTATTAAAAAAGAGCATATAAGACGATGTTTAGCATATTTTCAAACAACAAAATTAACCCATCCATTCAGATATAATAACATTGACTTTAAGAGTGGGAAGCTCTATCTCCCATTTCAAAACCGTTATGACTGCAACGATAAAACAAAAAAAAAATCTTGTCCTTAATAAGAAACTTGTTTTTGGTAAGTCTTTGTAAGAAGTCAACTTCCTTCTCAACTCGCGTCACCACAATTTGCAATCGTCAACACCATTGTTCAAATTATTGTTTGTGCCCACAAGTATCACTTTGTTCAAAACAATATGCACAAGAGGGAGGAAGAAGAAAAGATGAAAACTTCAGGAATTATCAGTTTCGTACAAAAACGTCAAAAGAAGAACGCTGATAGTTTGCATATTTGGTTCTTCGGGTACTTGACTTGCAGGTGATGTTGGTTCAAAGGCCGAGTAGGACTCACAACAAGAGTCCATCGTGTCAAAACAGTAGTAAGAATCGATATACGGCATATCGATCTTCCTTGGCGGGCTCCTTCGAAGTGGTGTTGAAGAAAAGGATTTGGCTTCGTCATGAGCTTGGATCACCTTGCAAGGTGCATAAGAGACTGGTTCCAAGTTGCTTGAGGGCTCAACTGAGACTTGTGTATCGATGGAGAAGGCAGCTTGCTCGAAGAGGCGTGATCGGGACACAAGAGGTCCAAGGTGAGGCGAGCAGGAGCTGGCCGCGTGCAGAGAGCACGCGACCGCGGTGGAGAGGTGGCTGGCCCCAGGTGGAGAGCATGCGACCGCGGTGAAGGGGTCTTGGGAGGACTCGCTCGGATCGTCGTCTTTTGCTTCTCCATTGGTGTTTTCATTTGGCTTCTCTTCTAGGTCAGGTATAGGAACATCAAGTGGGGTATCATGCTCCTCATGATCTTTAGAAAGTTTCTCCACTTTCTCTTTCACTTCATCAATAGCATAAATGAGTCGATCTACTGTAAGATCGAGCTCTCTTGACTTGTCTTTAACTTCTCCTACTCCTTCCCATAGCTCGAGGTGTTGTCGTAGGCGTTGTTTATGTCGTCATTGATGGAGTTGTCCAAATCTTCAAGCTTGTAGTTCAAGGTGCGTACACCATCATTAGCTTTTCGGATATCAAACTTTTGCTTTCCTTGTTCTTCTTCAACGAGTTCCATCCTCTCGTTGAGTGTTGCAGCGTCTTTTAGGGTATGCTCTTCAAGGATTTTCACGTGGATAGCAAGATCATCAAATTTCTTGTTGAATTCGACAGAGATTGAGTCTATCTTCTCGTTCAAGGCAGCTCCGGACTTAGCTTGGGATTCGATGGTTTGGTTGATTATTGATTCGAGTTGCTCCAAACGAGTGATGAATTCCAAGCTCTCATCGTGCTGATTCAAAATTTGATGAGGAAGACGGTAAGAATTTTGTCGAGAGTTGACAAACGGAGACGCAAAAGGCTCGTCATGGGAATAAGGATGCCTGTAGCGTCCTTGAGAGTAGTTGGTCTGTGCCGGTTTTTGATCCATGCAGAACGAGTTACAATTGGTGTGTGAATCGTGGGAGTAGTGAGCCTAAGATGGGTCGTAGAAACGCTGCTCGTAGTAGTGATCTCGCTCCAGAGCCGAGTTCATGTTTCAAGGTCATGAAACGAAGAAAAACAAAAACAAAAATTAAAAAGAAAAAGTTTGTTTTAGAGTCGATTTACTAACCTCTAAGGTGTGACAGAACAGTAGCAATTACCTTCACGACAACGATGCCAAACACTTGATGTGAGTGGATTGTTATCCTAACTTCAGGTTTTAAATTTGTAAAGCCTAATGTCTACAAGTGCACATATGTGCGTTGTAGGATTTTAGGTATCGATCCATAGGGAGGGAGAGCTTTTCTGTGAAACCTTAGAAAGAGAGTTAATAAGGAACTCTAAAATGAAAAAAGGTTTTTGTGTCACCAATTGTAAAGTGCGTAAAAAGTAAAGTTGCTTGTAAATTGAAGTATGAAGTCGATGGCAATAAAATAAAAGAGAAAATCGGTTTGTAAACTATAATAAACCGATGTTGGGTCGACAAGGATATCTTAGGGGAATGTTCGATTCAAACACGGTATTAAAGCTCTTAGTGAAATAGATTCTAGTAAACTCCACGAACTGGAACATAATAAATGGCGTAGCCTACTCTCGTACATCCTACGCACCAATAACTTATATACTCGACCAGTAGCTTTCGTCTCTGGCCGCGCAGAAATTTATGATGACACAAGCAGGTTCGTAAACATTCACAGCACTCTATAAGTATACTTTCAAAATCTTATAGCGCGACACGCTCCATATAGATTAATGGTTCGGGTGGTTAGATTCAGCACTTTTGGTGGTTCTTATAATACCTAGGGATCAGCCTCTAGTTCATGACGCTCATGCATTAACAACAATCTATAGGAAAGAGTTCTAGAATACGGCTAGGTTTACCTTGTGAAATCCTTATCGAACATGTGAATCCCCTTCAAAAATCCCTTTAAACCCAACGACTAAACTACTCGGACATAATTGAAGAAAGCGAAGACATAATTAAATAAAGAACAAGAGAATGAAAAAGAAGCTTCTCGATTTTAAGACCAAAGTCGGGAGATAACTTCTCTACAAATCACGAAAGTAAAAGCGAAAAGTAATGCAAGAACTAAACTAAAATGGCACACACTAAGGCACAATGATGCACACAAAAATAAGGTTCTTAAAACACATATTTATAGGTATTATCTCTTGTTTTCGTCGGTCTTTAGGGTTTAGACTTGACGGGATTTAAACGGGCTTGCAAATGGGCTTACACGACCGAAACAAGGGCTGGCCGCGGGTCCATGGTCTCTGACCGCGGTGAACCACTCCTTGGCCGCGGGTGGAGAGCTTTTGCCCACGGTGAACTGCCTCTTGGCCGCGGGTGGATCTGCTTCGGGAGTGGCCGAATGGGATATCTTGATCTTGATGTATATTTTGATTGAACCGTTGGATCGTCCTCAAATCTGTTGGAATGGAAAGGTAGCTGGTCCTTCTTGAATATCTCCAAAATTGGGTTAGATCAGATGGTGAAAGTACCTCTTTGGCTGTTAAACTTCTGACGGTTTGACTATGAGCCGAAAATCTAGTTTTTCTCCAATTTGCAATGCTTTTACCTAAGTAACTTGAAAAGAGTCTTGAAACTACAAATATGCGAAAACCATAACAAAAACATATAAAAGCAAGTGAAACACTTATTAAAGTGTTCTAAAATAAGCGGTAAAATAGGTAAAAATACGGTGTTATCAGTGGTGAATTCGTCTAGAGGAATCGTGAGGAGATTCGGTCTCAACCCAACGGCCCTCGATATCTCGATGCTTGCCAGTACATCTGGTGACGCACAAAGGATCACAAGAGGGCTACCGCCACTGCACTTGTCCAACGAGTTAATACCGCGGCGATGAGACTTAACCTAACCGAGCCACCCCGGCTGAACCGAGGAGCAGGAGGTACCGGCGATGGACGTGACCAACAAGATGATGATCATTCAAGGGATGCCTCGGAGGGACGACCGCAACCATCACTGATGAAGAAAGCCGTGACGAAAGAGAAAGCGCTACGGGGCGCATCACGCGGGAAGAGCTTACCTCGGCCTTGGAAGGAGAAAGAACCGGAGGAGACATTCCTGGTTCAGATTGAATCGGGAGCCTAACAGAGGAAGAAGAGAACCTTCTTTGGGTACAACAGGCGCAACGCTCCGACGAGCCAAGAAGGGCGAGCCAAAATCAATACGACGAGCCGAGCTCAAATAAAAGAGATGAACGAAATCCAAGCTTTTTTGGCTCGGGCTGCTGCCGAAGTAAAAGCTGTCTGATCCCAGGTACATGATAACACCGTATTTTTACCCATTTTACTATCTATTTAAAACAATTTAATAAGTGTTTCATTTGCTTTTATATGTTTTATCACGATTTTCGTATATTTGTAGTTTCAAGACTCTTTTCAGGTTACTTAGGCAAAAGCATTGCAAATTGGAGAAAAACCAGATTTTCGGCTCAGAGTCAAACCGTCAGAAGTTCAACTGCCAAAGAGGTTCTTCTCACCGTCTGATCTTGCCCAATTTCGGAGATATTCAAGAAGGACCAGTTACCTTTCCATTCCAAGTGATTTGAGGACGATCTAACGGTTGAATCAAAAGATATATCAAGATCAAGACGTCCCTGTTCACCCCGGGCAGAAGCTCTCTACCCGCGGCGAAGAGGCAGTTCACTGCGGGCAGAAGCTTCCCACCCGCGGCCAAGGAGTGATTCGCCGCGGGCAGAGACCATGGACCCGCGGCCAACCCAGTTTCATCTCGTAATCCCATTTGCAAAGCCCGTTCAATTCCCGTCAACTCAAAACCCTAAAGACCGATGAAAGCAAGAGAGAAGACATATAAATATGTGTTTTAGGAACCCTAATTTCGTGTGCTTGCTTTTACACCATTTTTAGTTTAGTTTTGTTCTAGTTTTTTGCTCTTTACTTTTTGTTATTTACTTTCGAGATTGGTGAAGAGGTTTTCTCCGGACTTAGTTCTTAAAATCGAGAACCCTCTTTCATCAATCTCTGGACTTAGTTCTTAAAATGTGAGTAGTTTCATCATTCGGTTTAAAGGGATTATCAAAGGGAAATTCTATGTTCAATAAGGATTTCACAAGGTAAAACCCTAGCCGATTTTTAGAACTCTTTCGTATATATAGATAGTTGTTAATGCATAAATCTAGCGTCATCAACTAGATGTTGATTCCTAGGTGTTATAAGAACCACCAAAAGTGTTGAATCGAACCACCCGAAAAGTTCATCTATAAGAGAGTGTCGTGTCGTAAGATACGAAAGTATACTTATGGAGTGTCGTGAGATATTAAGAACCAACACGAACATCATGACTTTATGCACGGCCGGAGACAAAAGCTACCGGTCGAGTATATAAATTATTGGTGCGTAAGATGTACGAAAGTAGGTTACGACACTTATTCTGTTCAGTTCGTGGAGCTACTAGAAACATAGTTACTAAGAGCTTAGGTACCGTGATTGAATCGAACATCCCCTACGATATCACTGTCGACCCAACATCGTTTTATTATATATAGTTTATAAATCGTTTTCCCCTTTTACTTTCAAGCCATCGATTTTCATTCTAAGTTTACAAGCAATTTTCCGTTTTTCGTTCTTTAGAATTTCGTTACCAAAAACCGTATAAAAACTTATTCTCGTTCTAGACTTCCTTGCTAATTCTCTATCTAAGGTCTCACAGAAAACCATTCCCTCCCTGTGGATCGATACCTTAAGTACTACAACGCACATCTGTGCACTTGCAGAACTTTTAGATTTATAAATTTAAAACCTGAAGTTTCAGACCATAAATCCGAGCCGCATCAGTACACCAAGCGATTAGTGCGGCGCCGGAGATAGATTGTATGTTGGAAGAAACGCAAAAGACCCCGTTCATAGCTCGGATTACCGAGACAAGAGTTTTTGACCCCGAAAAGATCATGATCCCATTCTACGAAGGGACAACCAACCCGACAGCTCACCTAACAGCTTTCCGCATAGCAATGGGACGAGCTAACCTCAAAGAAGGTGAAAGGGATGCTGGCTTATGCCTCCTATTCATAGAGCATCTTAAGGGAGCAGCCTTTGAATGGTTCTCAAGGCTCGACCGGAATTCCATCAACAACTTTCAACAACTGTCTGCTATGTTCTTGAAGCAGTATTCCATGATCATGGATCAAGGAATTTTCAATAATGATCTATGGACCCTCTCTCAAGGATCAACAGAGACGTTGCGAAACTTCGTGGAACGATTAAAAGCGGTGGTATCAAAAATCGAAGGCGTGAGTGACAAAGCTGCCCTCACCGCATTGAAGAACTCGCTATGGTACAAATCGGAGTTCAGAAAAGAAATCACGCTGAATACGCCCCAGACGATCCAAGACTCTTTGCACCGAGTCTCGGACTTCATAGTCAACGAATAGGAGACGAGGATCATGTCTGAAAGGTATGGAACGACGAAGTCAGCATGCCGAAACACCATCTCCGTCCCGAACCCGCTAAATCCTAGAAAAAATACCCAGAGCAGGGGATATGTACCCCATGAAGGACCCAAATTCGGTGGTGCCTATAACTACCAAGTAGGACCGGGTCGCGGGAAAGTCCCATGGAATACATGGACAAGGAACTCTAGCATTTACGACGAGAAGGCCTACTACGAACATCACCGATGTTACAGACATCTGACGGCGAATTGTTGAAGCCTAGGCGCGAGACTTGCGGCCAAACTTTTGGCTGGAGAGCTCGGCGACTCCATAAGCTTTAAGGATTTTGAACGTGGAGAAGAGAATGATCAGTCTGATCGACCGAACCAAACGAGGGAGGAGAACTGACGAGGAAGTGCAACCGAATCCGTGAAGAAGAATAAATATGATAATGGGCGGATCCCAGTACTGCTCGGACACGGTGTCTCAAAGCTTTCCAGCAACCAACAGAGGCTAGCATCAACTGGTCGGAACCTTCCAATTTTCCAAATGTTGTCACCTCATTTGCGGAAAATGAGACCACCAGAATCGATAGTCCGCATAACGATCCTCTCGTCATTGAGTTGATCATCAAGGATCATGAAGTGGCTAGAGTATTGATAGACACGGGAATTTCCGTCGACGTTATCTTTCGGAAGACCCTTAGAAAGATGAATATTGACGTTTTGGAAATCATAGCTACTCTGAAACCCCTAACCGGATTCTCAAGAGAAACAACGATGACTCTCGGCACAATCAGGCTTCCCGTCGTAGCTGGAGGCGTAACAAAGATCTTGGAGTTCTCCGTCGCAGATCACCCGGCAATATACAACGTAATCATGGGAACACCGTGGATAAACTCTATGTGAGCCGTTCCGTCAACGTACCATCTTTGCGTCAAGTTCCCAACCCCTGGTGGAATCAAGACGATCTGGGGAAACCAGAAGGAATCACGAATTTGTTTCATGATAGAATACAAACTAAGGAATCTTGTGACATAATTAAACGCAAAAGTGAACCGAAAGAATCTGAAAACGAATCGGGAGTCTGCGAACGGGCTGGCCAAACTCTTATAGCAATTACGAATCTCAGAGGCTCGCATCGAAGAGAATGAACCAACCTACGAACCTGTAATCTCAATATGCATAGACGATAATCGTCTGGAGTGATGCGTAGAATTTGGGGGCAAGTTAGACGAGGCGATCATAGGAGATCTGATTTCTTTCCTAAAAGAAAACGTACATACATTCGCTTGGGCGGCAGAGGATATGCCAGGCATTAACATCGACGTCATGTGTCACGAGCTTAACGTGGACCCAACGTATAGACATGTAAGCAAAAAAGAAGGAAACTGGGACCTGAATGAGCCAAAGCCGTGAATGACTAAGTGGAGCGATTATTGAAGGTTGGATCAATTGCCGAAGCAAAGTATCCTGACTGGCTCGCCAACCCTGTCGTGGTAAAGAAAAAGAATGTCAAATGGTGAGTGTGCGTCGATGTTACCGATCTCAACAAAGCGTGTCCGAAGGATAGCTTCCCGTTACCACATATCGATCGTTTGGTGGAAGCAACAGCGGGCAATAAACTCCTTCATTCATCGACGCTTTCTCCGGATACAACCAGATCTTTGATGAAATCCGACGATAGAGAAAATATTGTGTTCATAACATATCGAGGAATATATTGTTACAAGGTGATGCATTTCAGGCTCAAGAACACCAGGCAACTTATCAATGATTGGTAAACAAGATGTTCGCAGACCAACTAGGGAAGACGATGGAGATTTACATAAACGACATGCTGGTTAAATCGCTTG
Organism: Eutrema heterophyllum; assembly: GCA_002933915.1. Taxonomy (NCBI): domain Eukaryota; kingdom Viridiplantae; phylum Streptophyta; class Magnoliopsida; order Brassicales; family Brassicaceae; genus Eutrema; species Eutrema heterophyllum. The sequence continues at coordinate 105,417 of PKMM01007508.1, read as the reverse complement.
ACGAGTATGACCACGTGGCACACCTGCGAGACTCTTTCAAGCAGTTGAATTTACACAACATGAAGTTGAACCTGACAAAGAGCAGATTTGCGGTAACGTCAGGTGAGTTCGTCGGATACCTGGTGACCCATCGAGGTATTGAAGGAAACCCAAAGCAGATCAACGCTCTGATAGAAATGGCCTCACCAAAGACAACGCGTGAAGTCCAACGACTCAGGGGACGTGTCGCAGCATTGAACCAATTCATGACGCGATCTACCGACATATGCTTACCCTTCTACGACACTCTGAGGGGCAAAAAAAAGTTAGAGTGGACCGATCGATGCGAGGAGGCGTTCCAGGAGTTGAAGAGCTATTTGGCAAGCCCTCTGATACTCGCCAAACCCGTCGAAGGAGAGCCACTGTTTCTCTACATCACCGTGTCCACCACAACAATTTGCGGAGTCCTTGTCAGAGAAGAACGAAGCGAGCAAAATCCTATATTTTTCGCCAGCCAAACTTTGACAGACGCAAAAATAAGATACCCGCAAATGGAGAAGTTGGCACTCGCGGTGGTGATGTTTGCTCAAAAGCTGAGATCTTATTTTCAATCGCATTCTATCATGGTCTAAGCCACCCTTCCTTTGCGAACCATCCTTCATAGTCCGAGCCAATCCGGGAGACTAGCGAAGTGGGCAGTAGAATTCAGCGAATACGACATCGATTACCGGAACATAACTTGTGCAAAGTCCCAAGTGTTAGCGGATTTCTTAATCGAACTCCCAACGGAAGAAGCAGAAGAGCCGATTCCTAACTCTGTTTGGACACTCCACGTTGACGGCTTATCCTTGAAAGAAGGATCCGAAATAGGAATTCGTTTAACATCGCCAATTGGTGAAATTTTGGAACAATCTTCTGGTTGGCATTCCACGCATCCAACAACGAAGCAGAGTACGAAGCCCTGATCGTCGGGCTGAAGCTAGCCCACGGTATCAAAGTCTAGAGCCTCTGTGTGTTCTGCAATTCCTAGCTGGTCGCAAATCAGTTCAACAGAAAATATGAAGCAAGAGACGAAAGGATGGAAGCTTACTTGAAAGTCATCCATGAACTGGCCAAATAGTTCAAATAATTCGAGCTAACTCAAATACCCCGAGGCGGAAATGGCCCAACAAACGCGTTGGCAGCTCTGGCATCAACTTCCAATCCTATATTGAAAAAGGTTATTCCGGTTGAGTTCATCGAGCATCCAAGCAATGACATAACCAGAACCATTGACTTAATTAACCCCCTAGAAGAGGAACCTGAACACGACAACCCTGCCAACGAAAATGGTGTAGCCGAAATGGAAGAAGATGCACAACTAGAAGAAGGAAAATACGGTTGCGACGAGAATGGATGGGAGCAATTCGCACTTAAATCATGGATGGAGAGGTGCCGCCTGACAAATGGACTGCCCGGAAACTTAAAGCTCAAGCAGCTCGGTACATCTTGTTAGACAGATAAGTTTTCAAGTGGAGATTCTCAAGACCATTAATGACCTGCACCAAAAGCGCACAAGCTAGAAAGATTATGGAGGAAGTCCACAGTGGCGCTTGCAGAAACCATTCCGGCGGAAGAGCCTTATCAATCAAAATAAAGCGTCACGGCTACTACTGGCCAACCATGGTGAACAATTGTGAGAAATTCTCCGCTAAGTGCGAAAAAATCCCAACGGCATGCTCCAACGATTCATCAGCCGACCGAGCTATTGTCATCAATCTCGGTGTCCTACCCATTTATGCGATGGTCAATGGACATTGTCGGACCTCTACACATATCCAAGCAGAAGAGATTCTTGCTAGTTTTGACGAATTACTTTTCCAAGTAGGTCAAAGTCGATTCGTATGCCAACATAAAGGACGCTCAAGTGGAATATTTTGTCTGGAAGAACATCATATGCAAACACAGAATCCCGTACGAAATCATCACAGACAATGGATTTCAATTCATCTCGACGCGATTCGAGGCGTTTTGCGAAAAATGGAAGATACGATTAAGTAAATCCACACCGCGTTACCCACAGGGAAACGGCCAGACGGAAGTAGCCAATAAAACCATTCTGGACGGTTTGAAGAAGCATATTGTCGCAAAGAAAAGTCGTTGGGCCCAACGAGTTTGAGGGAGTCCTATGGTCTCACCGAACAACTGCGCAGCGAGCTACAGGAGAAACGCCTTCGCCCTCGTCTACGGAACATAGTGTGTGATTCCTCCCGAAGTGGATTTTCCTAGAGTTCATCGCAGACTTCTTCCTGGAGTTACATCATTTGATGATCCTCGACGAGCGGGACTTGGTAAACAAACAGCGCGACCGTGCACTCATACGCATTTGGATATCTGCTCCAAGCTATCTTCTGCTTCTCTTTGAGTATCGATAATGCGTTCCATTGCAAAATATGTTTGACTAGCCCGAGTTTCGAGCTTGTCTAAGCGAGCTTCAACTTGTTCAATGTCACCATCCATTCTCTCTTTATACCAGTAGGCATAATCGATTTTGTACTTCAAGTTGCGAATGTCGCGTGAGTCTTTATTGATGTTACATTTCTGCCTTGTTTGTTCCTCTGTAATCCATGACAACTTTGTCATTGATTGTTGCAGCATCCTTGAGACTTTGTTTCTCAAGAACTTTGGCATGAACAGCAATGTCTTCAATCTTCTTGGAAAGATCAGCAGTGATTGCATCAATCTTCTTATGCAAAGCGGCTTCAGACATGACTTGATAGTCCATGAATTGGTACATCATTCTCTCGAGTCTGTCTGCTTGAGTGTTGGGCTTCAAGGGATGATTTTGATTTTACAAAATCTGATGAGGCAGACGGTAAGAATGAGACTTGTTGTTGAGCCAATGAGGTGCAAAACATTCATCTCAAGATAGAGGAGGCTGGTAGCGTCCTTGAGAGTGGTCGATCGGGGCCGGTTTTTGATCTGAGTTGTGCGAGTCGCGAGAGCTGCGAGAGTCGCGAGTGATGTGAGAGTAAGGAGCTGCAGATGGGTCAAAGTTAGCCTGCTCCATAGCGTAATCTTGCTCCAGAGGCATACCCATGTTTCAGAGTCCTGAAACGAAGAGAAACAAAACCAAAAATTATAAGAAAAAGGTGGTCTTAGAGTTAATCACTAACCTTGAGAATCTCGCAGGCAAAAACGAATAGATTCCTCGGCAACGGCGCCAAAAACTTGATGTCCCTCAAATGTTAAGTCTGCCGTCAAGTTTTAAATTTGTAAACCCTAGGTGTCCGCAAGTGCACATATGTGCGTTGTAGGACTTAGGGGTCGAACCACGGAGAATCTAAGCATGTCTGCAAAAGTCTAAAGTAGGTTAGAGGTGAGCTAAGACAAAGAGGTTTTGGAGAGTATGTCACGATTTCAGTATGCAATAAAAGGGAACGCGAAAAACGAATGTAAACTATGATAACTAAGCGTTGGGTCTTTAGGGATATCGTAGTGGTTCAAATTGATTCAAACAAAAAAATTAACATTAGCATATCGATTTTAGCACAAGTTCCCTAAACTGGAAACACAGATGAATAGGCAATCTACTTTCGTAGCATCGACTACCTATGTCTAAGAACTTAACTACTCAGCTTTCGTTGGTAGCCACAAAATCAAACACGCAATTAGATCGAGTTCGTTTATTTTCACAAAGCTCTATAACTATGCTTTCATATGTCATAGCGTAATGGCTCATCATGGCTAGTTCAGGTTAATAAATTCAGAAATTTTGGCTTTATCTTTCTAAGATCAGTTGCTAGTTCATGACTCTAGCTCCATGCAATATGAACAAACGTTTAATGAAAGAACTTAGCTATGTTAAAATCGCTACTTATCCTATTCAATCACAAAATCCCCTTTGATGAACCCTTTAAAACCAACTAATAAACTACTCAGACATGATTAAGCAAAGCGAAAACAAGATAAAAGAAGGCATAATCATAAATCTCCCTTAACTGAGAACAAAGAACAAAAGATTTAAAGAGTTTGGTGGCTATGGATTTCGTATCTATTGAGCCTTTCAAATAAGAGACCTAAAGTTACATATTTATAGGTCTTCAACTCTCTTGAGGCAGCCTAGGGTTTTCCCTTGTGCGAAAAGGCATAGGTTTTATAGTGGGCTTGCAAACGGGCTTGGACCGGGATGAGTAAGTCGGGCGCATGAGGAGTGCTCCTGGCCGCAGACGTGACCCTCTGTAGCGCGGCCAGAGTGAGTTCGTGCTTGTTGGGTTCTGCACTTGTTTATTCTTGGAGACAGGCTTGACATGACTTCAGTAAACTTCATGGTTCTTGAGATTGAACCGTTGGATCGTCCTCAAACTATTTGGATGTGAAATGTGGTTGATCACTTTATCTTGTGTCACAAATGGAGCTTGATCAGGTGGTTGGAAGGTCTTCATCAGATGTCGAACTTCTGATAGTCCAAATCTATCCAAAATTGGGCTTTGCTCCAATTTGCATTGCATTGCCTTTGCTCCAAAATTGGGTTTTGCTCCAATTTGGTCTTGATACTACAAATATACTAAAATCATAATAGAAAGGTTGAAAACCAAATGAAACACTTATTAAAGTGCTTAAAAACCAAATGTAAAAAGGGTATAAATGCAGTTATATCAATTCACCACTACTATCTCGACCTCTGTTTCTTTTGTAGAAGCAGGGTTCAATGTTTGATCCTTCTTTGTTTGACTAGCAATCTCCAATGGTAAAAGTGAAACCGTCTCACCTTTGGTGCTCTTGTCTGAATATTTTTCCTTGCTTCCTCAACATTTTTCAAAAGCATAGTTCTTTGTCCCGAATTCACAATACATGATTCCTTGAGATGACCCGACTTAGAACAAATAGAGCATCTCAGCGGTAACCATGGGTATTTGAATTCCACCACTGAATCCACCCCCTTCTCTACCTTGAAGCGAAAAGATTTCGGAAGTTCCTTAGATAAATCCGCTTCAACAAAATCCTTGGCTTCCTCAAAACTCTTACATATCTATGTATTCATATGTAAACGTTTTGGGTCACCCACATCACTAGAAAGGAAGCCAAGTCCTTTCCATGAGAACATTTTATTTGGAACATTCATAATGGTTATCCACATCATAATTATCTTGATTTTTGGCTCCAATTTGAGACGATCATTGGAATATCAGCTATGTTCCACATTCCTCTAAGGAGAACACGAGCACAGACTGAGTTGCTCTTATTCGGAATTTTATTGTTTTCGTATTCACCATATATGCGTCAATTTTCACCGATTTATCTCAAACCGTCCAGATTTTGTTGACAATTATGTGAACTTTAGCCACATGAAGAGTTGTGGCCATAAACTTTCCGATTAATAAATCCTCCCAGAAAGGAACCGAGTCTTCAATTATTTCATCTCGAATCTTCACAATTGAAGATCCATCGACAACAGATACGTTGAGTGTGTATGTTGACAGAGATTGCTTATTTTGTACAATCGATGACCATAAAAGTTTTGAAGGAGCTTCATGAGAATCATGCAAAGAGCCTTAAGTGTCTGCGACCACCACCGGCTCCACCATGATGGAAACGACGGCGGCAGCTGAAGAGATTAATTGCTAAAACCTTAATATCGCCTTTCCAATCACCCTCCACGTCAGCAGAGCATCAGACTTTTTCAACGACAACAAGATCAATCAGTGTCGTGCCAAAGTTCATAAGGCAAATTTAGAAAATGTGGCATTCGTAATTATTTCCAAACATACAACTTAGTGATAGTGAAAACCGTTAATAGAAAAATTCTTTAACACAATTTTGATATGTTCACCATATTCGCATATTCGAATTCTCTAACCAATTAACTCTCTATAAATACGATTATTAAACCACTCAATCCCTCTAATGATAATATATATATTTTTAAAAAAATAGCATCAACTCCTCACACAAAAAGGCTAAACACATATTATCAAAATTTAACGAATAAACCTAATTTTGAAATAATTGTGGCCTTCCAATTTCTCTATTTCATCAGTGTGGCCTAAGGCAATTGCCTCTTTTTTTAACACATAGTCAAGACTTTGGGATCAATGTAAGTATATTATTTTGTTGATTAGTAACTTTTGCAATGGTGATATATATATACTAGTGCTTTGACCCTCAGAATTTTAAGAAACTTTGTGAACCCTATATCTAGTTAAGATCTTGTTCAAATGGTGCTATAGTGTGTTAGTTTGGAGTTTGTGTCTTGTTATTTGCTACAGAAATATTCGTGTATTACTTTTATCAAGAAAAGAAGAAAAAAAACATTTGTGTAGTATGAGTTCTTTTAAAAAGAAAAAGAATATTGTATGACTATACAGTTTCTCTATAGATATTATATGTTTGTTAAATATTATAATTATGTTTATTAATTTAAAGTAATTTTTTTACTAGTAAAATTTAAACTGAATATGTAGTAAGATGTGTATATGGTTGTAAATTGTACTATAAACATTATCTGTTCCGTAATCAATTAACTTTAACATAACGATATTCGTAAAAACAAAAAATTACTTGGGAATACGATGAATTACTTGGGAATACGATGCTCTAGACTAAACTTCAGGTTCTCGATTGATTCGCTACTAGGAAGTTGCAATTTCATCCGATTTCCTTAGGTACATGCAAGTTGTCATTTTACTTATATCTAATATCATTACCAAAAAAAAAAAATCCATTACAATATATCGCTCACCATGAAGTGACCCACCGTCTCTAAAGTCACAGTTGATGGAACTTTCTCATAGTAGTGAGTGGGAATAGTCTTTTAAGTTGATGCTTGAGAAGGCTATGTCCATGTTTGATATATCCCATTCAAAACCTTTATCTATACATTTTTAGAGAATGTCTTGGAGTGAGGCTGCAAGTCGTCCAAATGCTCTGAGGACTCGAAGACGATGTCAATTGGTATCAATGTGTGGATTTTTCTGCTTGTGGACGTATAAAACCAAGTGGTTTTAACTCTTTCAACAATTAATGGTTTGGTTTTGCTACATGTGTCTCCTTAAATCTCGAGTACAAGTACCAGTTCTTGTTGATGCCGCTACTCATGGAGTACCTGATATATACTTAGATCCTGGTGTTATTATTTTACAGAGTATCTGGTATTATTGCTTTATGTTTTGATTATATGTGAAAATACTTAGATTTTTTTTCTTTTACTCCTCGTCTTGGTGATGTTTCTTCTCATGGATAAACCGATCCTCGAGAACAAGTACCAACTCTTATTGATGCTGCTGCTCATGAAGTACCGGTATATACCTAGATCTTGGTGTTATTGTTTTATGTTGTGATTATATGTCAAAATACTTAGATCCTGCTATTTTGTTTCTTATCTCCAGACCGAGATTACAGTCTGATGTACTTATTAATTAGCATATTGAACGAGGAAAATGTCAATATGTACAATATTTGCACACATATATATCATCAGCAATGATTATAGAAACCACTTAAAAATTGAAAACAATATTTTTGAAAGCAAGCAAGGAGCAAATGAAAAAAACGCTAGCTAAAGTGCCATTGAAAGTCAAAATCAGGCACCAAAGAAGACAATACCAAAACAATGGAGTGGCTCTAAATCTTCCACTTCAGCAATGATCTTAGAAACAACTGAAAAATAAGAAGATTGATGAAACATAAAGAAATATACAAATATACAAGAAACATATACACATAAAGATGTCTTCTACCTTGATAACAAGAGGCACTCTACCACACAATGTACTACGATCTTCCTTTATTCTATCTAGGGAATTTGTATATCTACCAGTCCAGATTTTGATTGGTAGCTCCCTGACAATACGAGTTTCCTCGTCAACAAACTCCAATTACCAGCGGCTATGTACATGATACATACTTGGGACTCATCTTCTACTTTGGGTTTTTCTTCCTCAATAGTTCCTTTCAAACCTTGATACCAAGGAACCATAGGATCCAATTCTTCATCACTAAGTAGATGCTCCCTGGCGGGGTCGTCGTTGGCGTCCAATTCTTCATCACTAAGTAAACAATGCCGCACATGGAGGTGAGCAAACTGCAACAGGAGGAAGAGGTTTTCATGGTTAATGCGTCGGTGCCAAAAATGAGATCATTGAATGTGTCATTGGTTAGTAAATGATGCCGCACACCCAACTCCACGTTTAAATCTTCTTTTAAAAAAATGGTTGTTAAAAAAAATTGGTTCTTATTTTTTGTGGTTTTCTATGAGTAAGGACTTGTATAAAGAATCCCGGTTAAGAGCATTGGAGTACAAAATATGAAGTATTCGATTTGCGTAAGAAACATAAATTAAACAATACTCGAGTATATGAATACGTGGTTGATAACTTGCGCATTTGATTCTTGAAGATCTAAACAAGTATTTTAGCAACAAAAGAAAAAAGATCTATCATGACGTTCCTAACAAATTTATTTTTACACAATAGATATATGATCAGTTAATCAAAACCATATTTAATTAAGAAACACTCAAATCAATATATTGTGAACATGCCGAATATGGTGTTAAATAAAAAAAAGAACGTACCCAAAATTGAATTCAGTTATGAAATATTCAGCGGACAGCGGACAAAACACTATTTGTAAAGTTTAATATTCGTCAAGATATCGTCCCTACAATTTATAACACTCCTGAGATATTGGTCAATTAAAGAAAATGTTAAAATTATTAAAATATAGACTAAAAATCGATGCCGTGTCTCTGACCATACACTGGGACATAACATCCTTCATATGAATCTGTTTACTCTTCCTCCTTAGTCTGTTTCTCTGTATGTTCAATAGTTTTGTAATCTATTTTACCTACAAAAACCTTTCAGGCTGAACATCTTCGTGTTTTGCAGAGAGACGCAAGTGATACAACCTCGTTTGGTCGAGACTTTCAGGTTTTAAATTTACAAAACCCTAGCTCTGCAAATGCACAGATGTAAGTTATAGTACTTAAGGGTCGATCCACAGAAAATCTACGCCTATCTGCAAAATCTGTAACGGGTTAGAGTTCACGTAATAGATTCAAGTTCATAGACGCTCACAATGCCTTATTGATATAACTGTATTTTTACCCATTTTTCATTCGGTTTTCGAGCACTTTAATAAGTGTTTCACTCAGTTTTCAAGCATTTTATTATGATTTTTGCATATTTGTAATGTCATGACTCTTTTCAGATTATCAAGGCAAAAGCAATGCAAATTGGATCGACACCCCATTTTTGGACAGTTTCAAACTGTCAGAAGTTCGACACCAGATAAAAATCTTCTAACCGTCTGATCAAGCCCAAATTTGGACACAAGATAGAGGAATCAATCACATTTCATTTCCCAATTGTTTGAGGACGATCCAACGGTTCATTCTTAAGATACATAAAGAGTTCTGAAGCCCCGTCAAGCTGTCAAGCAGAAGCAGAAGCAAGAAGAAAGCAGTCCTGGCCATGCCCAGAAGGCTCGTGCCCACAGCCAGAGAGGCGTTCGCCGCGCCCAGAGCATTCTACCCACAGCCAGCACACTTTTGTCCCGTACCATGCCCAATTGCAAGCCCACTTCAAATCTGTCACTTGTTTGCCCAAAGACAAACCCTAGACGCCTTTTGAAGAGTTCAAGATCTATATATATGTTGTTTTAGGTCTCTAAAAATGTGTGCCTCCTTTAGTTACGAATTTCTCAGCACCAAACTTTTATTTTTGTTCTTTGTTCTTAGATTTAGGGAGATAGAGATCTCTCTCTTGAACCCTTTTAATTATGTTATGTTTTATTGATTATGCAATCATCAACCACGTTCTTGCTTTGCATGATTATGTCTGAGTAGTTACATTAGTTGGGTTTAAAAGTGTTCTATCAAAGAGGATTTCATGATTGATAAGGATAAACTATTAAACATAGCTCGATTTCTAGCTCGATTGATAGGTTTGTTCTTATTGCATGGAGGTAGCGTCGCTAACTAGTTGATGATCTTAGGATTGATAAAGCCACAAAAGTGCTGAATTTATTGATCGGAACTAGCTTAGAAGATAAATTGTGTTATAAGATACGAAAGCATAATTATAGGGCTTTGTGAACGTTGATGAACTGAATCTGTTGCGTGATCTGCTGCGTGGCTACCAACGAAAGTTTAGTAGTTAAGTTGTTAGAGAATAGATGTTTAGCTCTACGAAAGTAGGTTAAACATAATCATGTGTTCGAGTTTGTGGAACTTTGAGCTAGAATCGATTAGGAGCTTTGTTATCTTGTTTGAATCAATCTGAACCTCAGCGGTATCCCTTGAAGACCCAACGCTTAGTTATCATTAGTTTACATCGCTTTATTTTCTTTCTTAGCATACTGATTTGTGACACCCCCATCAAAAACATCTTTGTCTTAGACTTCTACACTAACCCGTTGTAGATTTTTGCAAACAAGCATAGATTCTCTGTGGATCGATACCCTAATACCTACAACGCACATATGTGCACTTGCAGACCTAGAGTCTTATAAATTTAAAACATGAACGTCTCGACAAAAGAGACGTGCATTACCTATAAGTATGCTTTCATATCTTATAACACAATCGCTCTCCTAAGCTAGTTATGGTCAATAAATTCAGCATGTTAGTGGTTTTATCAATCCTAAGATCAGTAGCTAGTTAGCTACTCTAGCTCCATGCAATAAGAACAAACTTAAAAGAAAGAACTTCTAGAAATCGAGCTATGTTTAATACTTGTTATCCTTATCAATCATGAAATCCGCTTTGATAAAACCCTTTTAAACCCAACTAATATACTACTCAGAGATAATTAAGCAAAGCAAAAACGTGGTTGATATCAATAAATCAGAACAGAAACAAGGAGGGTTCAAGAGAAATATTTATCTCCCTAAACAAAAGTAAAAGAGTTCGGTGCTAAATTTCGTATCTAAAGGAGGCACACATTTTTAGAGACTTAAAAAAACATATATATAGGTCTTGAATTCTTCAAAAGGTGTCTAGGGTTAATCCTTGTCCAAAACGGCATTGGATTTGAAGTAGGCTTGCAATCGGGCCTGGTCCGGGACGAAACTGTGCTGGTCACGGGCAAAGTGTTCTGGCCGTGGGGAAAGCCTCTCTGGCCGGGGGCACGACCCTTCAGGTCACGGCCAGGAGTACTTTCTCCTTGTTTATGCTTCTGCTTGATAGATTGACGAGGCTTCAGTACTCTTCAAGTATCTTGATATTGAACCGTTAGATCGTCTTCAAGCCAGTTGGTAATGAATGGGGGTTGATTCTTCTATCTTCTGTCAAAATTTGGCCTTGATCGGACGCTGAGAAGGTCTTCATCGAAGGTCAAACTTCTGACGGTTCGGAACTATCAAAAAACGGTTTTTTGCTCCAAATTGCATTGCTTTTGCCTTAATAACCTGAAAAGAGTTTTGACACTACAAATATGCAAAAATCATAATAAAATACTTGAAAACCGAGTAAAACACTTATTAAAGTGCTCAAAAACCGAAGGTAAAATGGTAAAAACACGGTTATATCAACTCCGCAGACTTAGATCTTTGTTTGTCCTCAAACAAAACAGAAATTAAGACTTGGAAAGATGATTGAAAAACCGCGAGAACTCAAAATCTCAGAGACCGTCCTTCTAAACCATAACCATCGAACTACATCAAACGAAAACTCAGTCTAGAAAATTATCACTAAAGCACCTATGACACTAGTCCACGGTTTCCGTCATGCAAAATCTAAACCATCTATATCTAAATTCCAGTCAACTAGCTCTCTACATTCATTAAAGTAAAGTATTTTGGCCAAATAAAACTCTTTAGGCTCTTTGTTTCTTTCTCTTTCATTTTTTTCTTCTTTTTTGTTTTTTTTTTTTCGAAAGGGGGAAACACCTTTTTGAGATAGAGTCTTAGGGACACGAAATTTTACCATTGATTTGAGATTTTTAAGGCAAGGCTGAGCTCTTCTCATTGTTGATATCACCTTTACCACACCCGATTAGTCTTTCGTCTTGAGAAATTGTGTCGTTCCTCCTTCTCCGGCGTTTTTGCACATATATGCACATACGATAACAAGAGAGAATGCATGAGGTTTGAAAGAGGTAGGGTAAGGTGGGGAACCAACTAAAAATGAGCTGGCCATTCAGGATCAGCAGAGAGTGGTAAAAAGGATAAAAAGTCATGAATGTATGATTTGTTTCCCTGATCTAACGCCTTTAATGAGAAAATTAAGTCATGTTAAGTCCAAGTACAATAGAGCTAGTGTATTCCATCTTCTAGAATCTCTATAGTTCAAATTCCTCTAGGGATCTTCGCATCACAGTTACTCTAGCTACCGCATAGTCTAGAACTAAATCACGAAAGAGTTGTTACTAGGAATAGCGTTGAAGCACACTGGTCGAAATTCATCATAGATTTATGTCATCATTCCCAAAAACTGCGTTTCACTTGAAAAGAAACGCGAAAATGAAAAGACTCATGAAAGAAAAGGTGGTTAGTAAGGGATGAAATCCTCTCTCAGACTTAAATCACATTCTCCCCAGTGTGAAATAAATCGAGACACGATGGAAAAGATGATGAAAAAAATATGAGAAAACTTACCTGGAGGTGGTTGGGTGGGGTGGTGGTGGTGGTGAGTTGCGGATGGGTTTACTGCACCAAGATGGGTCGGGGGCGCGGTGAGACGGAGGTTGGCCGCGAGTCTGCAGTTGGTGGCGCGATGGAAGGTGATATGGTTGCGGGTGGTGGAGTCGTGGTCGCGGCCAGAAGAGACTTGGCGTTATGACCTCGTGTTCATGGTCACTCTTCTACAATCATTGCTATGAAACATATGTGTGTGATGACGTCTCAAAAATCTGTTTCTATCTCAAGTAGAAAGTGTCTCTTTCTTGTTTCCCGTATAAGATCATTAGTTTCATTGCAAAGCACTTGAAATCACTTGTTAAATGTCCACAAATCCCCAAAACTTGTGTTCGTTGGTCTAAATCTGTCAAAAATAAATTTATCAAGTTCTAGATCTAAGATGACGTGAAATTATCCATAAAAATCATATTTGATTTTTGGGGAACCAAATCGATTTAAGCGGATTAATCCAAGTTAAGTCATGTAAATGATGAATGAGTATTTACCTTAACGTGAAGACAAAGTTGTATGTTATCCAAACATGTTGATGAAGTGTTTGTACCATTGTACAATGCTCTAGAAAGAGTTTGGGGTGCATCAAGGGGTGTGGAATGGCTTGGGATGAGGCGTGGTTGGGTTTGGTTGCGAGAAATTTTGATTTGCTCGCAAGGAAGGCTGGCCGCGCAAGGAGGGCACGGCGTCGTGGTGGAAGGGTGGTTTGCCACGGGTCTGCAGAATCTCCCATGGCCAACTGCAGTTCAACCACACGGTCGGAAAATCTCATGTGGCCAGAAGGTGTTGTGCCACGGGTCGAGTTTGTTCTGGTTGGGCAGAGCAGTTCGAACTGAATATTCTTATTATTATTTTTATTTTTTTGTGTTTTGGTGTTGCTTATGAAAGCTTAAAACTAAAGAAAACCAAAACCAAAAATCAAAGCGTTAGAAGAAAATTAAAAAGAAAGAAAAAGAACTACCTAAGTGGGTTGTCTCCCATAAGCGCTTGTTTAAAGTCTTTAGCTTGACTTGGATGGGAAGAAGAGCTTAGTTGAAGAAAGATCTTGTCCGAAGACAAGTCCTTTTCGATCTCCTGTTGTCATTATCTTCTGTAGAATACTCGTCATTCCAATGAGGTAGACAGTAAGGATGACAGTTGTTGTTGCACCAATGTGGTGCAAAACATTCATCTCGAGAGTAAGGAGGCTGGTGACGTCCATACGAGCAGTTGATCGGTGCCATTGTCCGATCAGAGTGGTGCGAACTGTGAGAGTCGCAAGTGAGGTGAGAGTAAAGAGCTGCATATGGGTCGAAGTTACCTTGCTTCATGGCGTGATCTCGCTTCAGAGGCGGATCCATGTTTTAGAATCCTGAAACGAAGAAAAACAAAACCAAAAATTAAAAGTAATAGGTGGTCTTAGAGTTAGTCACTAACCTTGAAATTTAAGCAGACGAGAACGAATAGATTCTCCGGCAACAGCGCCAAAAACTTGATGCAGCCTCGTTTGGTCGAGACTTTCAGGTTTTAAATTTATACGACCCTAGGACTGCAAGTGCACAGATATGCGCTGTAGTACTTAGGGGTCGATCCACAGAGAATCTACACCTGTCTGCAAAATCTGTGACGGGTTAGAGTAGAAATCTAAGACAAAGTGGTTTTTGGAAGTGGGTGTCATGATTCTAATTATGCAAAGGAAAAGAGTAAAAACTATGTAAACTAATGATAACGAAGCGTTGGGTTTTCCAGGGATGTCGCAGAGGTTCAAATTGATAAACAAGATAACAAACCTCCTAATCGTTACTAGATAAAAGTTCCCTAATCTGGAACACGGAATTGTGTCTAACCAACTTTCGCAATGCTAAACACCTATTCTCTAACATCTTCCGTTAGTAGCTACGCAGCAGATCATGTAATAGAATTAAGTTCATAGACGCTCACAATGCGCTATAAGTATGCTTTCGTATCCTATAACACAATTGCTCTCCTAAGCTATTTCCGGTCAATAAATTCAGCACGTTAGTGGTTTTATTAATCCTAAGATCAGTGGCTAGTTAGCTACGCTAGCTCTACGCAATAAGAACAAACCTAAAAGAAAGAACTTCTAAAAATAGAGCTATGTTTAATACTTGTTATCCTTATCAATCATGAAATCCCCTTTGATAAAACCCTTTTAAACCCAACTAATAAACTACTCGGAGATGATTAAGCAAAGCAAAAACGTGGTTGATGTTAGCATTATCAATAAATCAGAACAGAAACAAAGAGGGTATAAGAGAAATTTCTATCTCTCTAAACAAAGAACAAAAGTAAAAGAGTTTGGTGCTAAATTTCGTATCTAAAGGAGGCACACGTTTTGAGAGACTTAAAACAACATATATATATAGGTCAAAATAGGAAGTCTAAAATTGCTTTTTTCGTCTGGTGAACATATAGATCGATCCAAGGGGGGACCGATGCGCGTCTGCGGAGCATGAATCGATCGATGCTTCTTCTGCTCGTCAGACTGGACTGTTTTCACAAAAACTGGCATAACTTTTGATCGAACCATTGAAATGGCCTCAAACTACTTCGAAATGAAAGCTAACCCAATGCTCATCACAATTTGAACTCGATCCATCGGTGGAAGTCTTTCAACGAAAGCCAAACGTTTGAGGCCTCTGCATGATTTTGCATCCTCATATGCTCATTTTCACCCAAAATGGCTCATTTTCTCATAAACTGATCTAAAACTTGAAAAGACTCGATAAATTACTAAAAGACTCTAAAAAGACACTTTGACTCGATAAAAGATACAAAAACAAAAGGTTAGAAACCGGTATAAACACAATTTATCAACCTTTAACCACCTCTATGTTTGTATCTTGATTTGAATTTTGAGACCATGATCTTTGAATGTTGTAATTCGATGATGATCTCAAAGGAATATAAGTAGATCTTCGATATTGAGTGTGTTGAGAAGCTGCAGCCATTGAGGTACAAAAAGCATTATCCTCCATTCTGATGACAGCATTGAAATGCTAAGTTAATCCTTGTGGTTCCTTTAGTTTGATCACTTGATGACAACATTGAAATGCTAAGTTAATCCTTGTGGTTCCTTTAGTTTGATCACTTCCTACATCTTTGGCTTCAACCCGAGATAGAACACATGTTCAAGATTACCTTCATCAATACCTTTGACCACCGTTGTCAATTCTCCAAATTCATTCACATAATCCGCAATAGCACCCATCTGTTTCATACTAAATAATCTTTTCCCCGAATTCTCTTCTAGTTTCTGACTGAACCTCGCAATCATTCTTCGCTTAAATTGAGACCGATCCCGAAATGCTTCCCTTTCTACTTCACGATTATGCATGTTTAACACAGGTCCTTGAAGACTTACAAACATCAAATCCAGTTTATAGTGGCCTAATGTGAAAAATCTTTCAGATTGTGTAATCCAACCGTAGGGACGAGTTCCATCAAACACCGGCAAGTCAATCTTCTTCAACATACCATTACGATTCTCCAAAACATTATGAATTCCCCGATAACCTAATGGTTCATTTTCCCGATCAAGATCATAGTCAATAGGACGTACCTAGTTTGAATTTTCTGTAGATAAGAAGAATCTTTTGTGTATTAATCTCAACGGTGAGTACCAAATATATATACAAGCATATGAAACCCTAGATATACTTGACGGCCAAACTATACAACGCCCAATATGAATATACGACTATCTAGCCCAATATTTTCCGATGTCGATGCTTTTTGTTTCCCGAGAGCTTTATCGGAGAATTGATTTGCCTCCATACGAGCTAGCGTCTGCGACATCATGTTAATGTTCTTATCCATCGAATCGATCCGTTTATAACCTGATGATAATCAAGTTTCGATGTTCGCAACTCGACTCGACACTTCGGAGTTCACATCGGTCAGCACTTTCCAGCCACCGCGCACCACCTCCATCTCGTTAATCAATTCCTCTACTGTTCTTTGTAACTCCGACGCAATCTGTTCTGAATCCTCCATTGATATTCTTCGCGATGCTCGAGCTGATCGCCGCACCAATTTGTTAAGAACACACTTGTTTTATTTCACTCAATTAAAGGAATACAAAATCGAAACACCTCTGAGACTCTCAGATGATAATCGACCTACCCAAGAACAAGCTTTTGAGATCCGCCAATTGTAGAGAACTAACCTCTCTAGCAATCCAATGATCAGATGATTCAATCGATAAAACTAAAACAACAAAGTTAAGTTCTATTTATTCTCTAACGGCTTTTCCTTCTTTGGAGTCCACTACAGCAGCTCTCACTCCACCTCAGCGGTCAACTGGTCTTCACTATCCAGCTCAGCCTTCTTCTTCTTACGGATATAAACTCTCATGGGTTTATCATGTTTACAGCTTCGGGGTGGTTCTTTTAGAGGTTTAGGGTTTAGTCACGCTTATGTTCAAGCAGTGGAAGACACATTGACGTCTCGTCTCTTTAGACAAGACTTCATGTTCGTTATATGTTTATATCCAACCAAACGGCCACATAATTTCGTTATTTGTTGTCATAAACAAACACTCACTTTCATAATTTGCCTATTTCGGCTTTAATAATACACATTGAAATATGACCCCTCTTCTCTCTGCTAAAAAACTCAGGGTTTATAAATAAAGTTATCCTATGGGACATGTATATAGTGCTACACATGGGATTGATTTTACTGCCCACCTGTATCTTCTTCAGCAGCTTTCTTGTATTCTGGTTTAAGCTCATATGTCCCTTGGTTTGATCCTCTCTTATTGTACACGCATAGCTCGTTTAGTATTTCTTTCAAAAATTGCGCTGGTTGGTCTGTTTCCTGAACCAGCTGCTTCAATGTCCAGTTGGGTTGGCCTTCGAATAGCTTGAACATTATAGCTTCGAGCTCACCACGATCTCTCCTCGTCCTCTTCACTTCGGTTTGCTTAACTGGGGCAGGTTTCTTCTTTTCCTGCTCATTAAGAGACAAACACATACTTCTACATCGGTAAGGCTGATCAAGGCATGAAAGCTATAGACAGAAGACTGAGATTTCAGATCATGAGTTGAAATTTCCATCCTAAATCATATTTAGTCCGACAAAAGGGCCGAACATTGAAGTTGAATCGTTGCTTCATTAACTTTTACCATCGCAGTGATTACTGCAAAGATCATTGAAAAGAGAATAACATTACCTTTGAGTTGGAGGAAACTAAACCAAGCATTCCAGGCATGGGCCTCATATGTACTCCGCGATCATTATCAATAACCTTTAGTGGAAATCAAAGAAGAAAAAGCCTTATATAGTTAGCTAGCAGTTAGAGCCCGAGAAGGACTTAAGAAGGAGAACAAACATCTAAATGCGCACGTAAAATACCTGTATCTGTCGGTTTTTAACCATGGATTTACTTGTTCTCTCCCGACAAAGCCTTGCATATTCTTCAATGTCTTCGCCGTGTGGCTTCATGTCGAATTTGTGGTCTATCTTTCCTTCGGCAGCTGGGTCAACTATAAGCTCGTTTATAAACAGGTATCAAGAGATGCGTAAATCTCGCCAGCTTTTAGCCGGAGAAACTAGAGTAGCTGGGCTAGTATGAGATGAAACTAGCAAACAAAACAAGTTAAATCCAAATGAAAACGTCACCTTGATTGACTTCAGAAAAGACACTCATGGGAACAAAGTCTTTAAACATGTTCAAAGAGTAGCTCTTTGGCATGTTCCCAAACTCAGCACCAAACATCTCCATCTTGAACTGATACCATTACAGGGAAATAAGTTGAAAAAGGAACAACACAAACAGCACTAAACAGAAAAAGACTTCCCTTCTCTAAGCAAGATTTTGAAAATCGACCACATGGGTTAGTGACATTCCCATGAAAAACTCAAACTTTGTGAACACTATAGATCGCAACCATCCGAAATATGAAGGTCCCATGTATATACTACATCATAACGGTATTACAAGTAATGTAATTTCAAGAATAAAAACCCCTCAATTGCATAAAAAAAGTTCTACTCAATCAACAATCTAGGGCTTCGAAACTGGGTTTCAGCTAATACACACAAAATAGGAAACTCGCGAATCAAAGTTGAAGATGTTAATCCAATACCTCGGGAGAAGGGTCGGGCCGTAGAAGATCAACGGAGAGAACAACCTTCGCCAAACTAGGCGATTCCGAGGAAGAAGACGAATTATAAGAAGAAGAAGGAGCCTGCTTATCCCACGCCTTGGCGACAACTACAGGGCTCTTCATCAACCAAACCGGTCGGTCGGCTTTTTCCAAATCGAGACCATGACCGTTACTTCGATCGTCTTCCATCGTACTCAAATACAATCTCTTCTCCAAATCAAATATTCTTTCTCTTCTCGCAGTGACTTCTTCTGAGCTTGAGACAGAGTTTCCAAATGAAGCAGAGAAATGCTCTGTAACGAAGGGGAAGTAAGATAAATATCCTTCTAGAGGTTTCCGTATATCTTAAGAAAGATGAATCAAGGACTGGCAATGGTACAAGATGCCTAGACTCACTGCTAAAGTAATCAATGGCGTAAGAAAGAGAGAAGAAGACTAAGAAAAGTTATTCTCAGATTACTTTTCACAAAATGCCAAAGTTAAGTACATAAAACAGAAATCAGCAACAGTCTAACACGTGATTTGTTGGCTGGGAATAAACCAAATGTAAACCGGTCAACATTTATTTGAAATGCAAATCGATATCCTATCACAATACTTCCGTGTTCAAGAACAACCTTGTCCTCAAGGTTGAAAGTCCAGGAATTTAGAAATGAAATCTTTGTAAAACTCCAAAGTGGCTTAATCTGCAGGTAACCCCTTCCATTTGATAAGGATCTTGGTAACGGATCTGTTTTGGCGGCAAACCATCTTAGTCTCGAGAATTGCTTCGGGTTCTTTGGCAGAACCGGTGTCGGTGAGGTACTGAGGCAGCTCTGGGGTGGTGTCAGGGGGATTTGGGAAGAGCTTGAGTTGACTCACATGGAACACGTCATAAATACTTGCCTCACTCGGAACCTCAAGCTTGTAAGCGACCTGACCCACTCTATCGGAGATGCAAAATGGACCGTAAAAGCGAGGGGAAATTTTACGAGGGACCTTTCGTGTGAAATCCCGACATTTGGTCTGGTATTTTTCCGTTTTTTAATTTCCGGTTTAAGTTGATTTTAGATATTTCCGGAATATTCCCAGCAAATATTCCTTTTATTTTTATTGTAACCAAAAGATTATATTTTTTTTGGATAATCTTAAATCTTTCTCTTTGATAAACTCAAATCTTTCTTTTCTTTTATTTTTCCTTTTTTCTTTCGGGAAACAATCTCTATATAAATACTTGTCTCATTATTTTGTAAGAAAAAAACCCTAAACTCTCTCCACTCTTCATCTCTCTCTCGCGCCGCCTCTCTCTCTCCTCCGCAATCGCCCTCTCTCCTCGCTGTGACTCTCTCTCTCCTCCGCGATGACCACGCCGCCGCCTTCTCCTTTGTCGAGCTCTTCCTCCTCCGATTCCAACGATGAGCCTTCTCCTTCCTTCTCCTCTCTTCCATCACCTCCTCCTATGCCAAGGTGAGGACTTGTTGCCCCTCTCTTTCTTACAAGATCTCGATTTACTGTTTTGATCAAGTCTTCTTTTAAACCCTAGATTTACACTAAGCAAGCTATTTGATTTGTTTAGTGTTTCTGTTGATTGCCAATTGAGTATATTATTTATATTCCACCACATATTGTTAGATATGTTATTAAGTTGTGCTAGATCTGCTTCTAGGGTTTGTTGATGGATGATTGTTGCTTGACGAACAAGTTACTTGAATACGGACTAATGATTTATGAACCCTAATAACCTGGTGAATTGTTTGATATGAACCGAACTCATTGTTACAACTTGGTTGAGTCCTATTTGTGAGTCTCAAACTTAGTAGATGAGAATGGTAAGACTTAATCCGGTATTGTGTGGAGTTATATATATCAGCTTGATGGAACTGGTGGGGTGTATACTTTGGCATCAGAACCTTCTGTGTGATGGGACCGGTGGAGTGTATGCCTTGGCATTGGAACCAATTTGTTTGCTAGAATTGGTGGGGTCGTATGATTTGGCATTGGAACCTTATGTGTGACAGGACCGGTCGAGTGTATACCTTGGCATCGGAACCAATTTGCTTGCTGAGACTGGTGGAGTATATATCTTGGCATTCAGAACTTTCTGTGTGATGGAAGCGGTGGGGTCGTATACTTTGACATCGAAACCAACGCTGTGAGGGTTGGGCGAACCCTCGGTGTCTACGGACCTGTCTGTTATGATCTTTTGTGACGTTACCCAATCTGTTTGTGCTGGTTTTAGGATTAGCGAGGATCGGCTAAATCTAATATTGTTGATTGTGACCTGGGCGTTTTCCTGGCGATCATGTGTGCTCACCAAGGGTCCAAACCGGGGGACTTAATCCATACGGTTTAGTCTGCCAACCTAACACGCCCTGGTTCCCCGGTTTCTTACGAGGTCCGGGAAAGGGGGTGTTACAACTTGGTATCAGAGCCCATGATTAAGTCACTCCAATTCCAACCTGGAGGATCGCGCCCGTGTTTTCGTTGTGTTTGTGAATTTTTTTCTTAAAACCTTTTTCAAAACGTTTTCAAACCCAACACAACAACAATATATAGACGTCCGATCTGATAGTTTCTTCTTACCTCTTTTCTTTTCTTTAGGTGGAAACTGAGGCCTTTGACGCGGGAGACTGCTCGTAAGAGAGTCACATGTCCTTAACGGGTCAACATTAAGTCCCGCCCTTGGATTTGCGAAGAGGTGTGGATGGTTAAAAGAGAATGGCCAGCCGGGTGTGGCCCCAGAGAGGTCAGGTTGATCTTTCCGGACTCACCACCCCCTAAGGAGACGCCACCCTCGAGTAAATTGTCCATCGTCGTGAAGCGACCATCTTGTGTGTCTGAGTGGGTTCCGACCCGTTCTACACAGCCCATGGTTGAAGAGGGAAGGCCCTGCAAGTGTAGCGAAGTTCGTCAAGTCCTAAAAAGCCAGACGCGACTCCAACCAGTGTTAAATGGGGGCTAGACTGGGCAAGGCAAAGAGGCCAGACTTTGTAAGAATACCATGAGGAATTCGTGCGGACTATGGAATAATTTGGGCCTAACCGAACCGCTGAGGAAGTGGCGATGATCTTCTTTCGTGGACTCCGACCTGATGTTCGACTGAGGCTTACTGAGATGGGACTACACCGTGGAGATCGCGTGAACATTCGTGGAGATCGCGTGAACATCGTCCTAAGGAATGCTCGCCTAGCGGAGACCGAGCTCAGCCGAGAAGTTATCGACGTCTCGTCCGATAGCGAGGTGGAGGACGACCCATCCGAAGCTTCTGAGGACGACTAGGATAATTGTTTTCATAGGAGTAGGACTTACTTATTTTTAAGCCATATTACATTTAGGACTTTTCTTGAAAGTTAGTTGTTGTTTTTTTTTCAAACAATGTTCTACTTCTTATTTTTACATTAATGAAAGTGCTTTGGTTTTTAACTTAACCTTGTTTTTGGCAACGTCCCTCTAAACTCTCTCTCCCACACGTTTCTGTCTACTGCCCCTCTACGTTCCTAACCTTAACCTCTATCCAATTGGCGATCTTAATTTAGCGTATTCGACTCCAACATTTCAGCATTGGTGATCTCAGCTTTGGCGTTTGACTCATTTATGGTGTTTAGAACTTTCCTTCTCCTTCCGATTTTAGCGAGGATCCCAACATTCGGTCTGGTATTTCTCTGTTTCCGGTTTCAGTTGATTTTAGATCGTTCCGGAATATTCCCAGCAAATATTCCTTTTATTTCTATTGCAACCAAGAGATTATATTTCCTTTTGGATAATCTTAAATCTTCCTTTTTGATAAACTCAAATCTTCCTTTTCTTTTTCCTTTTTCCTTTCTCCTTTCGGGAAACAATCTCTATATGAATACTTGTCCCATTCTTTTGCAAGAAAAAACTCTAAACTCTCTCCTCTCTTCCTCTCTCTCTTCTCCGCGATCGCTCTCTCTCCTCGTCGTGACTCTCTCTCTCTCCTCCACAATGACCACGCCGCCGCCTCCTCCTTCGTCGAGCTCCTCCTCCTCCGATTCCAACGATGAGCCTTCTCCTTCCTTCTCCTCTCTTCCATCGCCTCCTCCTATGCCAAAGTGAGGACTTGTTGCCCCTCTCTTTCTTACAAGATCGCGATTTACTGTTTTGATCAAGTATTCTTTTAAACCCTAGATTTGTTTAGTGTTCTCTGTTGATTGCCAATTGAGTATATTATTTATATTCCACCACATATTGTTAGATATGTTATTAAGTTGTGCTAGATCTGCTTCTAGGGTTTGTTGATGGATGATTTTTGCTTGACGAACAAGTTACATGAATACGGACTAATGATTGATGAACCCTAATAACCTGGTGAATTGTTTGATATGAACCGAACCCATTGTTACAACTTGGTTGAGTCATGTTTGTGAGTCTCGAACTTAGTAGATGAGAATGGTAAGACTTAAATCCGGTATTGTGTGGAGTTATCTATATTAGCTTGATGGAACTGGTGGAGTGTATACTTTGGCATCAGAACCTTCTGTGTGGTGGGACCGGTGGAGTGTATGCCTTGGCATTGGAACAAATTTGTTTGCTGGAAGTGGGGTCGTATGCTTTGGCATTGGAACCATCTGTGTGATGGGACCGGTGGAGTGTATACCTTGGCATCGGAACAAATTTGCTTGCTGGGACTGGTGGAGTATATACCTTGGCATTCGGAACTTTCTGTGTGATGGAACCGGTGGGGTCGTATACTTTGACATCGGAACCAACGCCGTGAGGGTTGGGCAAACCCTTGGTGTCTGCGGACCCGTCTGTTATGATCTATTATGACGTTACCGAATCTGTTTGTGCTGGTTTTAGGATTAGACTTTCATAATAGTATCTCGCGTAATTATCTAGAAGTGAACAGTGAGCCTCCATAAGGTTCATCCTCACTGAGTAATCCCCATTACTCACCTCTCTTCTTCCATTTGTTCTGTACAGGTTAGCGAGGATCGGCTAAGTCTAATATTGTTGATTGTGACCTGGGCATTTTCCTAGCGATCCGGTGTGCTCACCAAGGGTCCAAACAGGGCGACTTAACCCATACAGTTTAGTTTGCCAACCTAACACGCCCTGGTTCCCCGGTTTCTTACGAGGCTCGGGAAAGGGGGTGTTACATTTATGTTCTTGAGGGAGTGTTGATGGTAAGGCTGGAGCTTGAGATACACATAATCACCAATTACAAACTCACGAGAAGAGCGATGAGAATCAGCATGTTGCTTCATAAGGTTCTGCGCACGAATTAAGTGGAACTTGAGCATTGAAATGATTTCTTCTCGAGAACGGAGGAATTTATCAACCGTAGCGGAGGAGCTTCCCCATGTAAGTAAGGGAGGTGAGTAGGTGGTGGTTGACCGTAGATGACCTCGAAGGGGTGCTCTGTATTTCTGAGTGAAATGTGGTGTTGTACCACCATTCCGCAAGAGGAAGCCATTTGCTCTAAGTGTGGGAAGCGTCTGAATTCATGCAACGAATATATGTCTCAAGTGTTTTGTTTGTTACCTCAGTTTGCCCGTCGGTTTGAGGGTGGTAAGAAGTGGAGAACTTGAGCTCAACTCCATGGACCCGAAATAGCTCTTTCCAAACCTCGCTGAGAAACATTGGGTCACGGCCACTGACGATGTCTTTAGGCATGCCGTGGAGCTTATATACATTGTCCATGTAGGCTTGAGCAACATCCAAAGCGGTACAAGGGTGAGATAAAGCGATGAAATGAGTGTTCTTACTTAGCTGATCTATGACCACCGAAATGCAGTGCTTGTTTGAAGAAGGAGGAAGCCCCTCGATGAAATCCAAACTTATAGATTCCTAAATGATGCGAGGGGATTGTTTATCCAACTTCAGGTTTTAAATTTATAAACCTAAAAGTCTGCAAGTGAACAGATGTGCGTTGTAGGACTTAAGATATCGATCCACAGGGAGGGAATGCTTTTTTGTGAGACCTTAGACAGATAATTAGTAAGGAAGTCTAAAACGAAAATAAGGTTTTTGTAGGGTTTTGGTGTCGAAAATTGTAAAGTACGAAAAACAGAAAATTGCTTGTAAATTAAACTATGAAAATCGATGGCATAAACTAAAGAGAGAAAAGCGATTTGTAAACTATAATAAAACGATGTTGGGTCGACAAGGATATCTTAGGGGAATGTTCGATTCAAACACTGTACCTAAGCTATTAGTAACAATTGATTCTACTAAACTCCACTAACTGAACATAATAAATGGCGTAGTCTACTTTCGTACATCCTACGCACCAATAACTTATATACTTGACCAATAGCTTTCGTCTCTGGTCGCGCAGAAAGTCATGATGTTCGAGCTGGTTCTTAATAATTCACGGCACTCCATAAGTATACTTTCGTATCTTATGACGCGATACGCTCCTATAGATTAACGGTTCGGGTGGTTAGATTCAACACTTTTGGTGGTTCTTATCGCACCTAAAAATCAGCCTCTAGTTCATGACGCTAGATTCATGCATTAACAACGATCTATAAGAAAAAGTTCTATAATACGACTAGGTTTACCTAGTGAAATCCTTATCGAACATAGGACTCCCCTTCGATAATCCCTTTAAACCCAACGACTAAACTACTCGGACATATTTGAAAGTGAAGGTATAATTAAATAAAAGCAGGAGATGGAAGAAGAAGTTTATCGAATTTAAGAACTATGTCCGGAGAGAACTTCTCTACCAATCTCGAAAGTAGTAAAGAACAAAAGATTAATAAAAGTAATGCAAAAGGTAAACTAAAATGGTGTAAAAGTAAGCACACCGAAGTAGGTCTTCTAAAACACATATTTATAGGTCTTGAGCTATGTCTTCGTGGGTCTTTAGGGTTTCTCCTTGATGGGATTTGAACGGGCTTGCAAATGGGCATACGGGACGAAACAGGAGCTGGCCGCGGGTCCATGGTCTCTGACCGCGGTGAACTGCACCTTGGCCGCGGGTGGAGAGCTTATGCCCGCGGTGAACTGCCTCTTGGCCGCGGGTGGAGCTGCTCCGGGAGTGGCCGGATGGGACGTCTTGATCTTGATGTATCTTTTGATTGAACCGTTGGATCGTCCTAAAATCAGTTGGAATGGAAAGGTAGTTGGTCCTTCTTGAATATCACCAAAATTGGGCTGGATCAGACAGTGAGAAGAACCTCTTTGGCAGTTGAACTTCTGACGGTTTGACTCTGAGCCGAAAATCTGGTTTTTCTGCAATGTTTTTGCCAAGTAACCTGAAAAGAGTCTTGAAACTACAAATATGCGAAAATCGTGATAAAAACATATAAAAGCGAATGAAACACTTATTAAAGTGTTCTAAAATAAGCGGTAAAATGGGTAAAAATACAATGTTATCACCAAACACCATCAGGGATCGGAAGAGGCTGGAGTAAACCCAGTTTTGCGGCTAGATCATACTTGTTGTGTTGGCAGATAGAGCAATTTCGTATGTAGTTCTGAACCTCGACAATCATCTTAGGCCAGTAAAACATAGATTTGATGCGCTGAAGTGTGGCATCCCGGCCTGAGTAACCCCCTACAGCAGAATCATGTAACCACTTAAAGATCTGAAGTTTCAAATCAACATCATTCACGATAACCATCTTTCTCTTCTGTCTGAGTTCCTTGTTAACGAAAGAGAATGATGGATGAGAGGATTTATTCTGTTGTAACTATGAGGTAATTTTATGTAGTAGAGGATCATATTGCCAAAGGAGCTGAATGGATTGGAACAGGGTCTGATCCACGATGGAGAGTGTAAGATGCAGTAACTGAGAACCAGACATTTGAGAGAGAGCATCGGCAGCCACATTCTCTTTCCCTTCTTTATACTGAATTTCGAAGTTGTATCCCATAAGCTTTGATAGCCACATGTATTGAAACGGAGTGGTGACTTTCTGATTGAGAAAGAATTTGATGCTTTTCTGGTCTGTCTTGATTATGAAAGGCATGTGTTCTAAATAAGCGTTCCATGTGTGAACTACATGTACCACGGCGTGAAGCTCCTTTTCATAAACCGAGGGTGACTGATGTCGGGGTCCTAAGGCACGGCTGATGTAACATATTGGATGGTGATCATGCATAAGTACTGCTCCAATCCCGGTATTTGATGCATCAGTTTCAACGACAAAGAGTTTCTCGAAATATGGTAAAGCCAGAGTTGTGACGAAATGAGAGCAGCCTTAAGTGTATCGAAAGCAACTTGAGCCTCGGGATCCCAAACAAAACTGTCTTTCTTGAGCAGAGTGGTGAGGGGTTTAGCAATGATGTTGTAGCCTCTGATAAACCTGCGGTAATAGTTAGCTAACCTCAGGAAACTGCATAGGTGTTTCTGCGAAGTAGGTGCTGGCCATTTTTCTATAGCTTCAATCTTCCTTGGGTCGGTACTAACCCCTTGAGCAGAGATGAAGTGACTGAGATACTCAACAATTGTAGCCCCAAATGGGCATTTAGAAGATTTCAAGTAGAGTTGTTGTTGTCTAAGGATCCCAAAAACAGTGGCGAGATGTTGTAGATGGAGATCCCATGTCGAGTTATACACTAAAATATCATCAAAGAACACCAAGAGGAATTTCCGAGAAATGTCTTGAAATACATGGTTCATTACCCCTGGAAAGTACAATGAGCGTTGGTGAGGCCAAAAGGCATCCCGAGATACTCGTAATGGCCAAAATGTGTTTTGAAAGCAGTTTTGTACACATCTTGTGGAGACATACGCAACTGATGGAAATCAGCCCGTAAATCCAGCTTAGAAAAATATTATGATCCACCCAATTCATCCAGGAGATCCTCCAAGAGTGGGATGGGATACTTGTCTTTATATTTTGCTTGTGTAGTCCCCGATAGTAGACACACAGCCGCCAAGATCCGTCCTTCTTATTCATGAGCACAATGGGGGATGGGTAAGGACTTGAACTGTATTGTGTTATCCCTTGCTGCAACATCTCTTTAACCATCTTATCAATGAAATCTTTCTGCAGAGATGAGTAGCAGTAAGGTCTCTGGTTTATTGGTTTTGAGCCTGCCTCGAGAGGAATTTTATGATAAAATCCATCTCGAAAAGGGGGAAGATATGATGGTTCTGCAAACAGGTCAGCAAAAGAATTCAACAATCTTTGGAGTTCAAGGTCATCAGACTTCTCAGCCCCACTAGCAACGATATGGGATAGAAGTGCTTCAGGGTTTAAAGGAGAATTTGTATTCCCATCTTCGATTTCTCTGATCTGCAACAGAGCAATTTAAGGTTTTTGAAGTAACAACTTATTGAGACTACTCCCTTTAACCACTTTAAATCATGATTTTGTCACTCCACGCAACACATACTTCACCCCAGCAAAAGTAAACTCCTTTCGTAAATTCAGAAAATCCCATAGTATAGGACCTAAAGTGCAGAGCCATTGGACTCCAAGCACTAGATTGCAACAATCCAGTGGGATTGTTCTTATTTCAGAGGTGAAACCATAATCTTGCACCCTCCATGAGAAGTTACTGCATTTGTACGAGGACATCAATTGACTGCCAAGGGCACCAAAAATGGGCATCGGTCTGACAACCTCCAATCTGCAACCAATCTCTTTAGCTATATGATGCAATATAAAAAAAAAGTGAATCAAAGGTCTTCAATACATGTGTTTATTATCAGAATCTCATCCTCATAATGTCACAAAAACAAAGGATTTTCATTCAATGTCAAAGGCTAAATTGGTGGCAAGAAGACCAATATTTGATTTAGCTCATTTTTCTCTTTTTGTTTAAATTTAAATAATCACTTTTAATGTACTTTATTGTAAAGATCACCTTGTTTAAGGTATAAAAATCTCAATTGTGTTACGTAAAGACACCACGAAATTTGATGATAAAAACTTAAATTTTTCTCTTACAAAAGTTCTTTCTTTTGTGTCTTGTTCAAATGAGTCTTTAGGTGGATTCCTTTAGATTTCTTTGTTCGTTGCTTGTTATTTCTAGTTTTGTGGATTCATTCTAGAATACAAGTGTGGATCATAGTCTAATGTGTGGATTCACATATGTTTGATTCGTGATCTTATCAAATGGAATTCCGCAACCCTTTGGCGATCCTCAACCCACCTTCAAGCTTGTCAACTTTGACATCTTGTGATCAATAAGATTTGGTAGATTCAAATCTTATATCATTTGGTATCAGAGCTAAAAGCTACTATCCAAGGTTGTGTTCATCCAACCCTTATCCATTTGTTTGATTTCATAAAACCAAAAAAAAAAAAAAATCTATTTTGTTCTTTGCTTGTTTTGATTCTGATTTTCATAAAAAGAAAACCTTAAAAAAAAATTGATTTTATTTATTTTCTAAATAGGTTGTCTTATTAAAAAAAAAATTCAGTTGTTTGCAATTTATTTCTATTTTATTTGAATAAATCCAAAAATCCCTAAATAATTATTTTCTTGCTTTGTCATATTTTTATAAATTCTAAAAACAATAAAAAAGTTATTTTTGTTTTCTTTATTTATGATTTATTTCGTCAATAAAGTTTGAAGAAAAAATAAATATTCGTTTTCTATTTTTAGTTTCTATTTTTTTAAGAAAAAAAAAATATTCTAAAAGAAAAAAAAAGCCATAAAAATATTTCTTTTCCATTTCTACCTTATTGCCAACGTCTTCAATAATTTTGTTGAAGTTTGATTCTGAACTTTTGACATCACGTTATGCTAGGTACGAAACACAAAGACATGGCATCTTGTAGCAAATTCTATGGCCTCACATCAAACCGAAAGGAGACAATATCCTACAAGAGGGAAAGTGACGAGTATTGGGACAGGAAACAAGAAGAATACTGTAGATATGAACAAGGAAATGAAGACATTGACCCTGAGCCGCCTGACCATCAATGGAGGAACACTAGACGAGCTGAGCCATGGTTGCATCCGCACCACGGTTATAACAGATTTTTGCCTCAACTTTCAAAATTTTCAGGAAGTAAACGAAATCCAGAGATATACCTAGAGTGGGAGAGAGACATGGATGAGTGGTTCTGGTACCACCATATTCCGAAATAGAAGACGCTGTCCCACGCCATCAACCAACTCTCTGGATGGGCATATGAGTGGTGGAGGCAAGAAGAAAGAGAACAAAGGAGATATCAAAAACCAGCCATCACCACTTGGGAAGAATTGAAGTTGCTCATGAGCAAGAAGTATGTTCCAAAAGACCTTTTACCAGGAATCATGGAGCAATACACTCAGATGAGGATCCCAAACCGCAAAGCCTTAGACACAAAAAGACTTACACCACAATTAAGGCAAAAGGAGTTTATCCAAAGCCAGAGCTAAGACACGTGCACACATCAAGTTACATGTCAGAACAGAAGCACAACGCGTCCCAATGGTTGAAGAAATCAAACACGATACGAGCCCAACTCCATTGCGTGAGCTGCGAACCAAACAAGAACAAGGTGAGTCTTCTAGCACTCAAAAATCACATGAAGTAATTTGTTATAAGCGTCAAGGCAGAGGACACTTAACTAAGGTATGCCCAACCAAAAGAGTAATCAACAGACCTCTTGTTGAAGAAGTAACTAGCCCTAAGATTAGTGTTAATCTAGCTAAATCTGATACTAAAATTTCAAATCTAGTATAATAAACTTGTCTTTGTCAAAACATGTTCAGAAAGGTCTAGGTTTAATGGAGGAGCACGTGGTTAAAGAAGAGCTACATGTTGTGCACAGACCAGACCGGAACCAAGAGATTACAACCATGGAGCCCAAGTCTTTTGAAAATGAAGAGCACACCGTGGACAATAAGCTAGACCAGAAATCAACACAAGGAGAATCCAAACCCTTGCAGTACAAATCAACCAACCAGAAGCATGACAGAGGAGTCATTTCTTCCTTGCTGATCAAGGAAGAACTACCAGATGCACCACATCAACAACACTCGAGCCACATACAAGCCATACGCCGAGGTAATATTCTAAACCCTCAAACAATTCAAGGTACTAACTTGACTTATCTATGTGCATGTAAATCAATTTTGAGGACAAAACTTCTTGAAGAGGGAGGGTATGATGTGTTCAGACCAGTAGCTGAACTAGATTTCAATCAAACTCAGTACTCAAGCCGTATAGGATCCAGCAAGGACATATGTATCTTTTATGGAGCATGCCAAACCACCCAGAAGGAGTTGAGACACAAACCGACTTCTTCCAGAAACGCAACTCATTAGAACTTACCACGAAGTGGTTGGGTCCTTATCAGCTCGGACCAAACCGGAATCGAATTTACAAACTGGGTGATTCCAGACTAACTTGCTATTGAAGCCGATACATACCTATGGCCATTGTTCGATTCATTTCGGCAGAACCACAAAGATTCAGGGCACAAAACCACTTGGAGAACATTCTCACCTCATCTAGAGCACACCTCAAAGTTGAATCAACCCAATATCAGTTCGCATGAAGGAGATATTCAGTTCTCAAGTCGGGTGATTCTGAACTAACCCGATTTAGACCAACGCGCACTCATTGGAGGATTGAAACCAAACCAGAAGTAATTAAGCTATGAACCGACCTTTTCTGAAATATGGACTCATCATAGAATCAGGGAGAATTTGATTCATACCAAGAACGGTTTTGGTTGGGAAGTTATTCAATTTCTAAACCAGAAGATCCTCGACTTGCCTTATTTGGAACCTTCCGAGTTTGGGAGACTTCAAACATATATCTGGCGTCCAGTGTTTTTAATACATCAAGAGGCTCCTAGTTATCTCACATGCACCAGCAAGCATTGGATCAGGCGGATTCAATCTCTGACCCATACACCAAGACCTTCCATATTTGGCACCAAGGGCATTAAAAGACAAGGTCCAACGACTCTATACTGATTTGGTGCATATTCAGAGAGTTATTAGAATATTATCAATCCATGGAATCATCCAGAAACTGTCAAGATACAAGGGTCCACGAATTTCCCCTTTTGGCCTAAGCATTCAAAGCCTAACGGCTAGTTTCTTCGATTTCGTAATTTCTATTTCTTTCTTAGCATTTTAGAACGTTGGATATTGGGCATTATATAAGCTCCCTTAGTCTTTCATTTGTAGTCACCCTGCTTCTTTGAAAATTAATCAAATATTATTCAGTTACAAAGTTTGTCTTTGTGTCTTTGTTCATTAGAGTTCATAGGTGATATTCTCATATTTCACTCTTTTTAGCATGCATTTATCTTAGTATTTTGAATCTCATGCACGTGTTTTCTTAGCTTTTTTTTAGTGTTTTAGTCTTAATTAGAGTTTAGTTAGTTTGCATTAGGTCCTAGTGAATTTTGCATCGTTTGGAATGTTTTTTAGGTGCTTGGAGACATTTTGGGGATGATTGGAGTAATGGACCAAAAGAGAATACAAGGGTCACACCAAGTTTCCGAAAGAACTGGTCAGACGAAGGGTTTACAATCAGAATTAGCTTCGAAGGTCTTCATTAAAATGATGTAAAAATGAGTTATCTGTCGTCTGGAAGTGGTTTGAAGTCATTTGAATAAGTGGTTCAGAAGATATGGCGATTTTACCAAAGATATGTCCGTCTGGCCGCGAGACCATCGCACAACACCGACCAACCGTGGTCCGGTGTGCTTCATCTAGTACAGCAGCCATGCTTGGACAGTAGGAATACAAGGCCATCACACCTGAACACCACTGACCGGTATTGAAGATGGTCCACTCCCTCAAACTTGAAGCACCGGCCCATCCTCGACCGGTGTGCTCGTCCGGTGCTTAGCCAACGTTTGGGCAGGATGAATGCCGACCAGCTGCACCCCTTGAAGACCGTCCGGTGTTGCAGCCTCAACTCCACACCGGCCCACAGCACCGGCCAATGTCCACCCGGTGTCACAAGTCCAAATCCGTCCTCATCGAAGCCAACCAAAGTGACTTAAAGATCAGGCCATATGAAAAACTGATACTCGGATATAGCTTCGGAGGTCTTCATAGAAGTTATACATAATTAAGTTAGCTGTCATCTGGAGGTGGTTTCATGTCGTTCTGAGCAGTGGTTCGAAAGATACATCAGATTTAGCGGGAACATGTCTGTCTGGCGCCCAAATGAGCTATGCTCATAGCAACACCGGCCAAGCCACACCGGACCACCACTTGCCGGTGTAACCCTCTGACCTGGGCGGGGACCTCCCCTATATAAGGCCTTATACCTAATTTTTAGAGGGCTCTTCTTCCCCTTGGCAAAAAACCTTTCCTTTTAAGTGTTCTTAGATTTTTGTAAAAAAGATCTTGATTTTATTTATGCAATCTAAGTTTTAGTTTCTTAATCTCTTATAATCTCTCATCTTTCTATTCTCTAATATGATTAACAACACCTCTTTCATGAGATTTGGTGTGTTTTTCATGATTAGTGAGTAGTTCCTTTGGATCAATTGAGTTTGGTAGATTAGGGGATTTCTTTTGTTAATCTTTGATGTCTAGAGCTTAATTATCTTGTTTCATTTCTTATTTAGTGTTTATAATGCTAGATTAGGCTTGAGAAATTTAAATCTAGATCATAGGGAATTTCATACACACAAGGTGTTGGATGAAATTCCCCAATGAACTAAATAAGAGATTTTCATACTTAGCTCATGAAAATGATTGTCTAAGATGAATTTTGGCTATTAGAACTTGTTCTTTAATACTTGTTGATTGATTATTCACAAATGAAAATTTGATCTTGAATTTGTAATTAACAAAGGGATTAGTACTAAGAAATTAGATTAATCTTCATTAGTGTTATAGGCTTAAGGAAATGCACTTGTGTGATTGTGTAGATATCATTACTTAGCTTAAGATTCCCCCAAATCAATTGCCTCACCCAAAGATCTTCTTTTTAATCATTGTCTTAATCTCGTTTAGTGTTTTTTTTATAATTT
Organism: Eutrema heterophyllum; assembly: GCA_002933915.1. Lineage (NCBI taxonomy): Eukaryota > Viridiplantae > Streptophyta > Magnoliopsida > Brassicales > Brassicaceae > Eutrema > Eutrema heterophyllum. Next base: position 71,870 of record PKMM01007508.1, on the reverse strand, counting down.
AAATGTTAAATTAATTCGAATCCAAAAAAAACAACGTTTATGCATCGAGTGCTACACTTATTGAGGTTTTGACATATTCATAAACCTAAATAAAACCTAAATAAAAATATCTTATCGAGTTGCCAACCACAATTGCATTCCATTCTCGTACCTCTCGTCACCCATTTGTCGTATAGATGTCAGGTGATTTCTCATCATCTTGTCTATGTGACGAGTTAAACATGTTGGGTGAGTATGATCTTCTCCATTTCTTCGTCCATTCCTTTCCCTCCAAATAGAATAAACCGTAGATTGAAAAATGTACCTGAAGATGAACACCTTGGTTGGGTCTTTTCTGATTTCGTGAGGAGTTTGACAATATCCTCCCATTGAGTCGTGAATCGTACCCCCATCAAATCTTTAGTCATTCCTGCCCATACCTTGGCCGAGTAGACACATTCGAAAAAGAGATGGTTTCGAGTTTCCAAACATTGACAAAAGTTACACGCTCCCGAAGCTCCCACATTCCAAGCCAACATTTTGTCTCATGTCGTTATGAATTGCAATCCAAGATATAAAGGAGTATTTTGGTGTAGCATAATGAAACCAAATCCCCTTATACCAATCTTTTATCGGATTAGTTGTTCTCAAAAGCCTCAAAGTCATTTTAGAACTGAACGTAGGTTTGTATTTTTCTTCGTTCCATCTCCAAAAGACCACGTCTTCGTCTTCATTATATGGTCTACCATTTTGCCGTTTTTGATTTATCTCGTCCTCTATGCGGTTCAGAATTTCCACGATGTGTCGACGACAACGATGAGATCGTAGCACCTTATCGACGGTGGAGTTTATGTCGATTCCCAGATCAATGCAACCTTTTAAACCAGTATGCTTGATTAACGGTCCTAGAGATGTCCAATCATCGTACCAAAAAGAAGTGGTAGAACCATTGCGAACCCCGACCTTTATTAACGTGATTGTCGTATATTTGTATTTTAGCAACTTTTTCCACATCCAAGAGTCTAGAGATGTAGTCTCTTTTACCGACCATAAGCAACCCTTTCTAATTAAGAACATATGAACCCAATCAACCCATAGAGACGTTAGGGAGGATAGAATTCGCCATATCAGTTTTAGGCAGCATACCTTGTTAACTTTCGTGAGAGATCTTAAACCCAATCCTCCTTCTTCTTTCGGTGTACATACTGTAGTCCAAGATATCTTTACCTTTTTTGGATTTAGGTTCGGACCTGACCAAAGAAAAGCTAAGCATAGCTTGTCTATCTCATCGATGCATGCTTTTGGAAGCCTATAGGCTGACATCCAGAAGTTTATGAGACTTTGAATGATCGAGGTGATTAGTTGTAGTCTCCCTGCAAAAGATAAGAATCTTGATGTCCAACCGCTTATCCTCGATCAAATCTTTTCCAAGAGCGGTGTGTAATTAGTAGTTGTCATCCTCTTTGTAAGTAGAGGTAGACCCAAATAACGAACCGGTAGTGCACCAACTTCGATAGAAAACTGATTTAGGATCGCATTTCTTTCCTCTTCCTCAATTCCAGCCATAAGCACAGTTGATTTTTCCACACTTATGTTCAGACCTGAAACTTCTGCATATTCCTTGAAGACTCTTAGAATTCCCTCCATTGATCGTTTTTTGCCATCAGAGAAAATCATTATGTCGTCAGCAAAACAAAGATGTGTTAGCTTTAGGTTCTGGCAATACGGATGGTAGCCAAAGTTTCTTTCAAGAGCCGCCTTGTCCAACATTTTGGAGAGAACATTCAAGCATAGGACAAAGAGGTAGGGGGATAGTGCACAACCTTGTCGAAAGACTCTTTTACTCTGAAAATAACCTGATAAATCCCCGTTTACCTTCACCAAAAAAGATGGTGTCGTGACACATAACCTGATCCAATGGATATACTTTTCAGGTAGATTAATAGCCTTTAGTGTAGATATTAGAAAATTCTAGTGAACAGAATCAAAGGCTTTTGCGATGTCTATTTTTACCGCACATCTATGGGAGATTGAGTCCTTATGATAGTTTTTGACCAACTCAGAAGCTAGGAGGATGTTTTCCATTAGTTGGCGGTCTTTTACGAAAGTAGACTAGTTCGAGGTAATTAGATTCGGTAGCACTTGTTTCAATCTTTTTGCAAGAATCTTCGAGATAACTTTGTAGAGAACATTGCAGCAGGAGATTGGTAATGTAGTCTCTCATTTCCTTAGACTCCTCTTTCTTTGGTATTAGAGCTAATATTGTTGAGTTGATGCCTTTTGGCAAGAATCCTGTTTCAAAAAACGAGAGGATTGCCACCACAAAGTCTTTACCCATGATTGGCCATGCCGCCTTGAAGAATTCACAAGTATACCCATCTGGGCCCGGGGATTTTTTTGCTCCCATTGCAAACAAAGTAGATTTCACCTCATTTTCTGTCACGACCCTACTCAGCAATTCACCTTCTGTTTCACTGCATTTATAGTTCAATATTTCTGCAAGGTAACTTTCGTCTATGTCCACCAGATTCTCCGGTTCGTGCGATAACAGGTTCTTAAAGAAACCGACAGCCTTTGATTTGATTTCCTCTTGGTTGTCGGCTATTTTTCCATCTGATCTTTGAATCTCTCTTATTGAGTTCCTTGCTTCTGTAGCTTTTGCTGTCTGGTGGAAGTATATATTGTTCCCATCTCCAACCTTTAACCAATGCAACTTTGATTTTTGTTTTAAGTATCTCTCTTCCAAGTCTGCTAGAAATTGCCACCTTTGATATGCACTCTTCTCCTCCTCAATCGTCTCTTGAGTAGGACTCATCAGAGTTTTTTCTTGACTTTTACATAACTCATCGAAAGTTTTTCTTGATCTTTTTGTTAGATTGGCTAGCTTTTCCTTGCCCAGATTCTTTATTTTTTTCTTGAGGGCCTTTAGCTTCCTTGAGAACATGTAAATTGCTGACGTCGAAGTGAATAACTCCCCTGTTTCTGACCAGAAAGCATCAACCAAAGGTAGAAATTCGGGTAAGCTTGTCATGGCATTTGTGAACTGAAAAGATTGTCGAATCCTTCCCTTCTCTTTTGTTATCTGTATACGACATCTTAAGTGGTCAGAGCATCCTCCTGGCTCAAAGACACAGTAAGCATTAGGATATGAATTCAGCCAATTAGTCGAAACTAATGTTCGATCTAATTTTTTGCAAATCAAACCATCTTCTCTTTTGTTGCACCAAGTGAACAAGGGTCCATGAGCTGCCATATCTGATAGAGAATTATATCGCACCACCTCTTGGAAATCTCTCATACCATTAGTGATTAACGGAGTCGTACTGAAGTTTGAATGCTCGTCAACTTCCAGTATTTCATTAAAATATCCCATTATGATCCAAGGCTTATTTTTGAGCATCGGAGCGTCATGGTGATTTTGTAGATCTGCCCTTAATTCTTTTCTCTTTTCCATAAAGCTTGAGGCGTATATGAATGAACAAAAGAACTCCGCCTCAGCTTTGTCTAGTAGTATCGAACAAGTGATCATCTGTGAACTTGTAAAGCATGGTGTAACTCTAACATTTGGGTTCCACACCACCCATATCCTTCCCAATCGATGTAGGGACCACCCATAAGGATTATTCCGAGTCGACCTTCTTGTAGAGACGCCTGGATTTTGGTCCTTCGCATCCCGATAAATCGTTTAGTGTTTAGTTTCTTGTTTTGTATGCTTTGTTTAAATTTGAATCATTAGGTTGTTAGATTAAAACCACTTGATTTGCTTAGCTTATATAGTTTCTTGGATTCCTAGTGTGTTAGCCTCATACCTCATTGGTTCGATATCTTAAACACCACAATGACATGAGTGGGATTTGAGTAATTGACTTAAGACTTGCAAAAATATTACTATCAATTTGGCGCCGTTGCCGGGGAGGTTTAGCGATAGCGATTAGGATTTAGATTCTACTTAAGACTAAGCTTTTGTTTACACTATGTTAATGCATATCACTAAGAGTATGCATCTCGTTGAGATGATGAATTTTCTCTTGTTCATCATTACTAACTTGTCTTCCTTGATTCTCTTGAGCTTTCAAAGGTATTAAGTCCAAAAGAAGAGAAATGTAAAGACAAGATCATTTGAATTGTTGGAGATGGATGACCAAATAAGCATTCTCCAAGCTCCAAAACCTCAAGAAATGCCACAAACTCAATAATTGGCATCAAGTCCGACCCAAGCTCCGAAGGACAAGCCAACAGCTGGAAGCTTTGACACTCATTTTTGTTGTGGATCGAGATATAGAATCCACCCTCCTCCAATTAAAGCCAAGGCCTATAAGATCAAAGCAAGCTTGGTTAGGTTGATTCAAGAGTCTAGATTCTTGGGGACGGAGGTGGAGAACCCTTATGATCATTTGGACTCCTTTGAGAGGTTGTGTGACACGTTTAGGATTGGAGGAGTGCCCCACGAGAGTATCAAGCTCATCTTGTTTCCGTTTTCTCTTGGAGAAAAAGCAAGCCAATGAGAGAGAGCATTACCATTTCACTTGGTCAATTCTTGGGATGATTGCAAAGAGATCTTCCTTAATAAGTTCTACCCCATACGAAGAACGGTCCAAACTAGGAAGGACATCTTGAGCTTCAAGCAAGGCACGCATGAGACCTTTCATGATGCGTGGGGAAGACTTAAAGGATACACTCGAGATTGTCCCCATCATGGGTTCAAGAGCCATTCTTAGCATTTTCTATTGGGGAGTTGATAAAGAGCACAAATGGACATTGGATGCCGCTAGCAAGGGGCGTTTTGCAAACCTCACCGTGGAGCAAGGAGAGATACTTGTTGAGAACTTTGCTAAGAATCAAGAAAGCTACATTGAGAGGCATGATACAACCCTTCTAGAAGGATCATGTCAAGACTCCGAATTGAAAGGCTTGCAAGATGGATTTATATAATGGAAAAGCTCATAGGTGTGCAACAAAGAAGAGTTTGTTTGGTTCATGAGCAACGCCGAAATGAATCCAATCTCGTGGTCAACAAGGGGAATTACAACCAAGGGAGTAGGCGTCTCAATCAATGGTCTAACCATGAAGTTCAAGGCAATCAACAGGGCTACCAAGAGAGCCATGAGTATGCTCAAATCTCTAACCAAGAGGAGGACCAAAGAGAGGCATTCCATCGAATCCTAGAAGGTCAACAAGTGAATGCTATCAAGTTTGGCAAGATGATGGGAGAAATGAATGACAAAACTAAAGTCTTACATGATGAGATCACCCTCAAGATTGAGCAATTAGCCTCACATTTGGAGACCATAGAATCCAAATTGGTCAAACTCTCTTTGCCATCCGAGACACATAGGGATTTGAGGGTTTTACCAATTTTTAAAGTTGGGATTGATGAAGAAAAGACTCTCAAGGGTTTTATTGGACAAGTTGGAGACTCCAAGCAAGAAGAGGAGGTTAGAGACGTGGGCCAAATGCCAAGTTATGGTTTAGCCTCCATCCAATGGGGTTATGAAGACAATAGTTGTTTTGAGAAGAACAAAGGGGAACCAACTTTCGGAAATGATATTGACGATGAAAATGCTCTAGATGGAAAATGCCTAAGCTCTTTCTTATTTCCCTCATTTGAGATTAAGGAGAATGATGAGCAAGAGGGGAATGCTAAGAAAGTAAAAGACATGGGTAGTTGTGAGAAGATAAAAAAAAGCTTCACCCCCAAAAGCTCATGAGAAGAAGAAAGAATCCCATGACAAGAATGCTTTGGGTTATGGTAATGTTGAAGAAGCTTTAGCATTGGATGGAGCTTGTTTGGAATCTCTTTTCTCTACCACAATGGAGAGAGAGAAAGAGAGTACCAAGGGTGAAGGCACTAAGACCAAGAAGAAGAAACCCAATGATAACCACCATCCCACCCTTGACCCACATTCTCACACAATGACACTCATACCTTGGAGGTATGATGATGGAGACATTGAGTACAAGGTGGAGTGTAAGGGAAGATCTAAGCCTTTTGCCAAGGTTAAAGCACTCCTCACCACCAAACTTAAGGAGAAAGGTCTAAAGGGTCTCTAAGAAGTCATGAAAAAGGTCCCCACTCTTGAATTCAAGGATCCACCAAGGAGTGCCAACACTCCATCACCCGCCTAAAAGAAAAAAAAAAAACGTCGAGCTTAGTGGCGTTAAACAAAGCGCACTTGGGAGACATTCTCATATCTATCTTTGTACATATTTTCATTATTTTCTAGTTTTTTATGTTTTGTTAAGTGGGTGCAAGGTTCTTGATGGTAGCAAGGTCATGGCAAAGCAACAACGGTGTTTGATGTTAGCAAGCTCTCCATTATCTCCATTCCCATAGTATCACTCCTCCATTGTAAGTACCTCTTTTCTTTTGAGTCTTTGCTTTTCATCTTTTGTTTTTGGTCTCTCTCTTAAATTTCTTTCACACTGAGACGTTGTGATTTAAGTTTGGGGGAGGGACCGGTATCTAATTTTGTCCTTTGTATCTTATTTTCAATTTTGCATCTTGAGTCTCATGCATATCATGCATTCACTTATGGCATAGAAAAACTCATAAAAATCAAAATATTTTGAAATTTTGCAACACAAAAAGAAGTCATCTAGTTTCATTTCATGTGTAGGAATGAGTCTCGTTTGCATATAGGATGCATTGCATATTGCATTGGGAGCAATGATGAGCTAGAGTATCACTTTAAGAAATTAGTTCAACACCCACGTTCGTAGTTGTCTAATGCATGCTAGTGAGTTTGAAAGTAAGGATGCACCATCTTTAGATCTCATTCATCAATGTTCTTGTCTTGATTGAAGCAAGTTGCTAATCGAATTCAATCCTATTAATAAGAACTTTAATCTTGATTTACAATTATCGTGTTTGTGCATCTTTGAATGAACTCGTGGATACCCATATACATACTTGGATCTTCTTTTCCCTTTTTACCACCCTTGTGGATCCAAGTAGCCATATCTCATTTTTGGAATGGTTCCCCACATCTTGAACTAAATCTCCTTTCTAGCCTATACCTTTCGTGAGAGATGGAGAGGCCTACTTTTCGAGCAAACTTGGCAAAAAGTGTTAGGTTTAGGGCGACAAAGATGGATTCTCATGTAGATCTAGCTCCAACATCAAGGGGCTATTCTAGGGATAAGTTAGCTAGGATGGGAAGTCTTGGGGTGTTTGTTTGGGACGTGTGGGAAACAACAAAAGAACAGTGGAACAGAACGGAAAGGAAATATGGGGAGAAAGCAAAAGGGGAATGCAAAATGTGAAGTGGTTGGTGACAAGTTATAAGATTAGCTCTTAGCATTAGATTTAGCCTCAAAGAGTTCAATGAAAAAGAAAGAAGCCGAAAATTGGCTAAAGCATCAAGTGATGAAAGATGAGGCAAGAAAAAGATCGAAAAAGGAGAGCTAAAGCAACAAAAAAAAAGAGCACCAAGCCACAAGTTCAATGGAGAAGAAGATATTCCCCAAGTGAGAAGAAAGGCAAGGAAACTGTGGGACATGAAGGCAAAAGGCCTTGTGAAGAAAATGGTAGTTTAGGATGGAGCTTCATGGGTTAGAGAGACTAAGGTTAGAGACATCTTAGGCATTGGGTAGATGAGAATTCACCCTTGTATGCATAGGTTGCCTTTTACCTTTAGCATTTTGCTGAAGTTTGCTCATTCCTAGAGAGATCCTTGCATTGGAATACCCGCACATGTGATTGAGATAATCTTTATCTCAAAACCTTATCCCTTAGCCAAACGAGTTCATTTGATTTTGCATAAGCATGATTCACATAAACCATTAATAAATGTCAAAGGGTTGAAGGATAAGAATGCTTGTGTAGGTTGGGACTTGAGCTTGATGCATGTGAAAATAGAACTGGCTAACTCTTTTGGAGTAGACTCATTTAGTGCATTTTAGAATTACAAACTTGGACGTTGAATTCGATTTCTTCTTGTGATGCTTTTGGATTTAAGCTCCCTTCTTCATGTCTCTCTCTTCTTTTTCTTGTTTGTTTGCTTGTGGACAAGCAAAGGAATAAGTTTGGGGGAGTTGATATTCTCATATTTCACTCTTTTTAGCATGCATTTATCTTAGTATTTTGAGTCTCATGCATGTGTTTTCATAGCTTTTCTTAGTGTTTTAGTCTTAATTAAAGTTTAGCTAGTTTGCATTAGGTCCTAGTGAATCTTGCATCGTTTGGAGTGTTTTCTAGGTGCTTGGAGGCATTTTGGGGATGATTGGAGTAATAGACCAAAAGAGAATACAAGGGTCACACAAGTGTCTGAAAGAACTGGTCAGACGAAGAGTTTCCAATCAGAATTAGCTTCAACGGTCTTCATGAAAATGATGTACAAGTGAGTTAGCTGTTGTCTGGAAGTGGTTTAAAGTCATGTAGATAAGTGGTTCAGAAGATATGGCGATTTTACCAAAGATATGTCCGTCTGGCCGCGAGACCATCGCACAACACCGACCAACCGTGGTCCGGTGTGCTTCATCTAGTACAGCAGCCATGCTTGGACAGTAGGAATACAAGGCCATCACACCTGAACACCACTGACCGGTATTGAAGATGGTCCACTCCCTCAAACTTGAAGCACCGGCCCATCCTCGACCGGTGTGCTCGTTCGGTGCTTAGCCAACGTTTGGGCAGGATTAATGCCGACCAGCTGCACCCCTTGAAGACCGTTCGGTGTTTCTGCCTCAACTCCACACCGGCCCACAGCACCGGCCAATGTCCACCCGGTGTCACAAGTCCAAATCCGTCCTCATCGAAGCCAGCCAAAGTGACTTAAAGATCAGGCCATATGAAAAACTGATACTCGGATATAGCTTCGGAGGTCTTCATAGAAGTTATACATAATTAAGTTAGCTGTCATCTGGAGGTGGTTTCATGTCGTTCTGAGCAATGGTTCGAAAGATACATCAGATTTAGCGGGAGCATGTCTATCTGGCGCCCAAATGAGCTATGCTCATAGCAACACCGGCCAAGCCACACCGGACCACCACTGGCCGGTGTAACCCTCTGACCTGGGCGGGGACGTCCCCTATATAAGGCCTTATACCTAATTTTTAGAGGGCTCTTCTTCCCCTTGGCAAAAACCCTTTCCTTTTAAGTGTTCTTAGATTTTTGTAAAAAAGATCTTGATTTTATTTATGCAATCTAAGTTTTAGTTTCTTAATCTCTTATAATCTCTCATCTTTCTATTCTCTAATATGATTAACAACACCTCTTTCATGAGATTTGGTGTGTTTTTCATGATTAGTGAGTAGTTCCTTTGGATCAATTGAGTTTGGTAGATTAGGGGATTTCTTTTGTTAATCTTTGATGTCTAGAGCTTAATTATCTTGTTTCATTTCTTATTTAGTGTTCATAATGCTAGATTAGGCTTGAGAAATTTGAATCTAGATCATAGGGAATTTCATACACACAAGGTGTTGGATGAAATTTTCCAATGAACTAAATAAGAGATTTTCATACTTAGCTCATGAAAATGATTGTCTAAGATGAATTTTGGCTATTAGAACTTGTTCTTTAATACTTGTTGATTGATTATTCACAAATGAAAATTTGATCTTGAATTTGTAATTAACAAAGGGATTAGTACTAAGAGATTAGATTAATCTTCATTAGTGTTCTAGGCTTAAAGAAATGCATGCCTCACCAAAAGATCCTCTTTTTAATCATTGTCTTAATCTCGTTTAGTGTTTAGTTTCTTGTTTTGTTTGCTTTGTTTAAATTTGAATCATTAGGTTGTTAAATTAAAACCACTTGATTTGCTTAGCTTATATAGTTTCTTGGATTCCTAGTGTGTTAGCCTCATATCTCCATCTCTATCTCTATCAACATCCATTGTGAATATAAGTTGGTGTGATTCCAATCTTATGTCATTTCCAAACTTATATCATTTGGTATTAGAGCTAAAAGCTCATATCCTCTATTATTTATTTATGTTTGTTTTTGTTTCATCTTTTTTTTTTATCGAAAAAATCTCAAAAGAGGTTTTATGTTTTTGTTCTTTGATTTTATAAAATTTTATTTTAAAAAAACATAAAAATAGTTTTCTTTATTTTTCTTAAAGTGTTAGATTTTTTTCCCATTAAATAAAAACTTTTAAAAAAATTATTATATTTCTATATCTAACTAATTTTTGTCCATAAAAACCTTCCAAAAAAAAGTTTTCTTATTTAATCCAAAAAAAGTTAAAAAAATTTTTTTTTTCGTTTTATGTTTTGTATTCAAATAAAATAAAATAAACATCCTCAAGGTGAAATGGCTTTGAGGACAAAACCATTTGAAGAAGGAGAGAATGATGCAATATCAAAAACAGTGAATCTAAGGTCTACAATATATGTGTTTATTATCAGAACCTCATCCTCATAATGTCACAAAAACAAAGGATTCTCATTCAATGGCAAATGCTAAATTGGTGGCAAGAAGAGCAATATTTGATTTAGCTAATTTTTCTCTTTATGTTTAAATTTAAATAATAACTTTTAATGTACTTTATTGTAAAGATCACCTTGTAATAGCTATAAAAAGCTCAATTGTGTTCATTGGAAAGACACCACGAAATTTGATAATAAAAACATAAAGTTTTCTCTTACAAAAGTTTTTTCTTTTCTGTATTGTTCAAATGAGTCTTTAGGTGGATTCTTTTAGATTTCTTTGTTCGTTGCTTGTTATTTCTAGTTTTGTGGATTCATTATAGAATACAAGGGTGGATCATAGTCTAATATGTGGATTCACATAGGCTTGATTCGTGATCTTATCAAAGGGAATTCCGCAACCCTTTGTGGCGATCCTCAACCCACCTTCAAGCTTTTCAACTTTGACATCTTGTGATCAATAAGATTTGGTGGATTCCAATCTTATATCACTATAGACAAGTCCAAAAAATTATGCGTATTGCTCGGATCAACCAGAATGTAGAGCTTTCTCTTCCCATAGTGCCCCACAATGCACATACAGTTGTAACCTGTTGAACCATTCAATGCATTAATTGAAATTGTCAAGACTTTGTCACCATCTTCCTCTGTTGAATCTGTAATTTGAGTTGGTTCGGTGGTGTTAAATTCAATCAACTCCTCATCATCAGAAGACAAATCTTCTTCACCTTCCAGGAAGTAGATTTGTGAGCGTTTATGCTTCAGATGATGACCTGGAGAATAAGGCTCCTCACAGAACATACATAACCCCTTGGATCTCCTTTCTTGCATCTCCTCGTAGGTGAACTTTCTCGACCTTTTGTCCTTGTTCTGTCGTGGTGAAAAATTAGATTTGAAAGTCACTTGTTTACTGGTTTGTGGAGTTGGGAGCAATAGGGTTGAATGTGCATTTCGTTGTTGGAACTGGTTGTTCTGCTTCTGGAAATGACTTAATGGAGCTCTATTTTGCCTCACCGGCGTATGAAGAAGTGAAGATTCATTGAGTTTAGCAATTCTAGCTGCCGCAACCACTGTCTTAACTTCAAACTGCCTGGTGTGGTAAACCAAATGAGGACTCATATTAGACAAGAATATGCTGAGGGTGTGACTTGCAGGCATAGCGATCCTCGTCCGCATATCCTCGAACTTCTTCAAATAGATTTCTACGGGATCATTACCTTGCTTCAACTTACTTTCTCAGCTAATGGGTCATCAAAAGCTCACTAAATCTTGAAGATATGGCCATCACATAATCAGTCCAAGAAGGGTGATCCCATATCTTTCTGCCATTGAAGAGCTTTTCCCGATAAGTGTAAAGCAGCCAATCTCACCTTCAGATCTGACGGTGTGTTATCAAGATCGAAGAACTGCTCGCAACGAAAATCCAACCACGCAGATCGGAACCATCGAAGCCTGGAAAACCCACTTTGGATAGTCTTGTAGCAAGCCCATTGGGTAACAGAGAAGATCCAACTTTAACACCGATTCTTCTGGTCAAACTCCGATCAACCCCACTCAGACCCGGCGGATCTGGTAGCTGGAACATCCCATGAGAGACTCCAACTGGAGGTGACGAGCTTTTCCCGGTTATATTCTGCTCAACACCACTCAAATCCGGTGGATCTGGTAACTGGAACGTCCCTTGGTATAGGACTCCAACAGGAGGTGATGAGCTTGATCCCTGATTTTGATCGTGATGTTGCTTCGATGCTCCCTGAGAGAAATAGTTGAAGATCATCGACTCGAGTTTGCTAAACCTTGTTTCGAGAGAATCGGTTCGGACTTGTTGATCTTCTCCTGCAGGAGGCGTAACTCCTCCACCTGCTCCAATGCTTGTTTCTTCTGCTGTCTTGTTTTTACCATGTTTGTTGTTCCATAAATCTAAGCAAAGCTCTGATACCAATGAGACAGAGTTTCCAAATGAAGCAGAGAATACTCTGTAACGAAGGGGAAGTAAGATAAATATCCTTCTAGAGGTTTCCGTAAACCTTAAGAAACATTAATTAAGGACTAGGAGATGGTGCAAGATAAAAAGGACCAGCTCGAATGAACCTAGACTCACTGCTAAAGGAATCAATAGCGTAAGAAAGAGAGAAGAATATTAAGAAAATTTATCTTTTCACAAAATGGTAAATTTTAGTACATAAAGCAGAAATCAGCATAAACCAAATGTAAAACATGTTAAAACAATTGAACCGGGTACAAAGACCAACATTTATTTGAAATGCAAATCGAAATGATAAGTGTATATACCTGCTGAATAATTGGGCCAAGGGCCATATCTAATGTCCAGAAACCCAGCTTTTAATTGCCCATTTAACTAAAAGCATTTATTTACCCAAACTATGGTTTTATAACTTTATTGTCACACTTCAATTAAGATCATTTCTAGAATAATTTTACAATAATTTTTTTGTTTTCTTCACCTAAACGACGGTGATGCATTTGGTATGTTACGTATGAATGGCATAATTAATATGCGTATATATGGACTGGACAAACTGCATACATTAACATATGTACAACATGCAAGGCCGGTCTAAAAATAATAAAGGTCTGAAGCAAATTTTAAATTTGTTGTCGTTCTATTTTTTTCAATTCAAATATTTAATGCTATTTATTATGTAAAAACAATATAATTATATCAAATATTTTTGAAAATATTTGAATTAGAAAAACTAATACATCTAACGATAATTAAGTGTTAACTACAAGTTTATCAATAAATTTTAATTATTGAAATCTCAAATAAGAACAAAATAATAAAAATTCATAAAAATATATGCAAACATCAAGCAAAAAATAATGATAAATGATTTAAAAAAGAGAATAAATTATAATTTCAAATTTGAGATATTAAAACAAATATAAATGACTTATTTTATTTTATTTTCTTAACTAGATGGTTTAGGCCAAGGCCCTAATACCATTTGGCCCGGGACTAGCATTTGTTAATATCTTATGACATGACGTAAAATATTATTCCCATCGAGAATCGAACTAGGAGCCCAAAAATATCAATTTTTGCGCTTAACCACTAATCCACTTCATTTGGTGGTGATTATTAATTACCAATTATACCAGAAAATGTAATAATAAGACAACCTCCAAAAATATATAATATTGATTGCCCAAGTGAAACATTTCAGGTTTAACCTTAAAAGTAACTACTGTAAGAGCACAACTAATGTTGTAGTAATCTAGGGATCGAATCTACAAGTACCAAATATAACGAGAATGCAAAAATAAAGTAAATCTAAGACAAATCACATTTGTTTGTGGTTTTGTAATTTCTAAACTAAAAAAATGACTATTAAAAACTATGTAAATTTAGATGAGAAAAGCGCTAGGCCCATGGTCAATTCGCAGGAAACATGAATAACAGTTAAAATATCTTGAACATGGACTGTATTAAGAATCATTCTAGAACTCAAACCAATAATTAGATTAACCTTTTCTCAAAGTATTAATCACTATGCTTAGATCTATGAAGACTAACTCTCGTTGAATTCAAAAGTCCTAAGCATGCATTCTAATCCGATTCGATAAGCTCACAAACACCTTAACATCAACTCATGTTGGCTAAGGATATTTTGCCCATCTAGGTTCTTTCAGGTATTTAAACAAACACTTTCGGTACGTTAAACATTCTAAGATCATGAATTAAGTAATCAATCTAGTTCAAGCACTAAGAACAACCTAGATGAAGAATCCAATAGATAATTCCCTATTTAATCAACCCTAACTATCGATTCATGAAATCCCTTGAAACCCTAAACCTAACTAAACTAAACGACTACTCGCTCATAGTTGCAGAGAAAACACAGAGAGATGAAAAGAATTGCATAATAAGATTAGAAATCGAAAACAGGGTTCAAAAATCTTCTCAGAGTATGCGAAGTCAGAGATTCGTCTCCCCAAAGCTTACAAAGAACAATTGCCAAAAATTCTGAATGAAAATTAAAGCGTAGCCTTAGAAATTTGCTTAAAATAGGTATAAATAGGTCTAGGGTCGGATTTGGTTGAGTTAGGATAATTCCAAGGCAAAATAGGAAGTTAAAAACTATATTTTTCGTCTGGAAGGTGGATCGATCGATCCCAGGGGGGATATGTCGATCTGGGCTTGAACCGATCAATCCAGAGAAGTCTGGCCGATCTGAAAAATGTCCGCAAAATCACTAGATTGATCGATCCCAAAAGTGGATCGGTCGATCTGCCCTTCCTTTCTGCACATGCTTCTTCTGCTTGCCAGACTGGACTGTCTTTACAAAAACTAGCATAACATTTGATCGCACTGTTGGAATGACTCAAACCACTTTCAAATGAAATCTAGCCCAATGCTCTATCTATGAAACACTCCCGGTTTAACCCTATAGTTCTAGTGCAAGAGCACAGCTAACGAAGTAGTAATGTAGGGATCGAATCCACAAGGACCAAGTGTAACACTACGAGAATGTAAAAAGAAAGTAAAGCTAAGACGAATGACAATTGTTTGTTCTTTTGTAATTTCTAAAATTAGAATGACTTTTAAAAACAATGTACATTCAAGAGAGAAAAGCGCTAGGCCTAGGGTCAATTCGCAGGAAACATGAATAATACTTAAAGTATCTTAAATAGGGAATGCATTAAGAATCATTCTAGAACTCAAACCAATAATTAGATTAACCTTTTCCCAAAGTATTAATCCATATACTTAGCTCTATGAAGACTAACTCTCGTTGAATTCAAAATTCCTAAGTATGATTTCTAGTCCGATTTGATAAGTTCACAAAACACTTTAACATCAACTCCCGTTGGCTAAGAATGTTTTGCCCATCTAGGTTTTTTCGGGTATTTAAACAAACACTTTTGGTGCGTTAAACATCATAAGATCTTGAACTATATGATCAATCTAATTCAAGCACTAAGAACAACCTAGATGAAGAATCCGATATGTCATTCCCTATTCAATCAACCCCAACTATCGATTCATGAAATCCCTTGAAACCCTAAATCTAACTAAACGACTACTCGCTTCGCTCATGGTTGCAGAAAAAACACAAAGAGATGAAGAAAAACTCATGATCAAATAAAGAGAAATCCAAATGGGTTTAGAAATCTTCCCAAAGCTTACAAATTGTGAAAACCAAAAGTCCTAATGAAAAATAAAGCACATGCTTCTTCTGCTCGCCAGGCTAGACCGTCTTCACGAAAATTGGCATAACTTCCAAATGAAAGCTATCCATTGCTCTATCTTTTATCAAAAATTGAGCTCGATCCATCGGTAGGAAGTCCTTCAACAAATGCCAAACTTCTGACGTCTATGTATGATTCTGCATCTCCATATGCTCATTTGCACCCAAAACGGCTCATTTTCTCCAAAAATGACCTAAAACATAAAAAGACTCGATAAAAGACTAAAAGACTCTAAAAAAAAACTTTGACTCGATAAAAGACACAAAAACAAGGGTTAAAAACCGGCAAAAACACAGTTTATCAACTCCCCTAGACTTAATCTTTTGCTTGCCATCAAGCAAACAGAAAACCAAACAAGAAGAAGAGGTTTGAAAACGCGGAGACTCACCTTCTCTATAGAACAATGCAATGACCTTCCAACTTAGTAATCCACATATTGTCAAACCAACTCCAGATCAAACCACCATGTTCTTCTCCTCATGAATCGCAGCTTTCCCAGATTCAACTCATAATCTCACAGAATGATCCAAAAGCCATCATTATTGGGTCTCATCAAAAGATCATAGTGCCAAGAACCTTCTAGACTCTTTCCCTTTCGATACCATGACAAGCCAACCTTTACATATTATGGTATGTTCCCCCTCCCCAGACTTATTCATTTTATTCTTCTTCTCCTTTTTTTTTTTTTTTTTTTTTTTTTAGGATCAAGGTTCATGAGACTTAAGTACTGATGGTTTTTGCCACCGAATTCTCGGTTCACTCTTTTTGGCATACTTTCATGAGACTCGAGTATTGATAGTTTTTGCCACCGAATCCCCGATTCACTTCCATGCCATTTATCATTTCTGCATTGAAGAATTTCTTTCTAGAACATGGAGAGGAAAACCATACTTTCACACATGTTGTCTTTGTCAGATACGAATAAGGAGTCAAGCTCTGAAGACACCAATCACAACGATGAGGTAAAAGGAAGAGCTTAGAAACTAGCTCAGGCTATCTGTATTCTTATGGAAACATGGATGTCTCTGATAAACTGGTCAACCTTTGGATTTTTCATTAGTGTAATCTGAAACTAATTCTGCAATAATGGTCACTCATATGAATAGTCAGAACAATAAATCCAAGAACAGGATCATGATATCCAACAAATTTTGACTCAATAAAACGACTCAAGGAAAACGTCAAAATGACTCAAAAGATAACAAAAGAAAGGAAACATCGTTAGTAACGACAAGTACCCTCCCCCATACTTACTTCACACCGTCTCGGTGTGAGAATAAACTAGAGAGAAGGTATAAACAGACTTAAAGAAAAAATAAAAAAAAATAAAAGAAAATTACCAGTGGGTTACCTCCCACCAAACGCTTGTTTAAAGTCGCTAGATTGACTTTGGCTCAGGTATCAGTCAGGATGAGCATGAGAACTTGCCCCGAAACAAGTTCCACAATTAGACATCTCCAACTTCAGAATTCTGCTCATCATACCCTTCACAACATATTTTCCTTTCTCCTTCAGCTCTGAAGTGAGAATAGCTCTAACCTTAGAAAAAGGCTTTGAGGTTCCTTTTGCACTTCACCTCATACTCAATTGAGTCTCCATCATATCTCTGAGGGATCAAAGTCATACGTGCATCTCCCTTGACTCCTTTGCTCTTCACCTTCCCCTTTGCCTTAGCATTTTTGATGTTTCCCTTTCTGATGATAGGAGGATCATCTTTGACTTCGTTCTCATCATAAGGCTCTTTCCAAGGATCAACCACCAGTGTCTCTCCTATGGCAACAGTGATGCAAGAGACGTGTTTGGGAGCTCCTCGAGTGGGTATGGCTTTGTAGAAAACCTTCTTGTCAATGTTAGATAATGAGATTCTCTTATTGGGCATGTCTAGAACTGCACCCACTGTGGCCATGAATGGTCTTCCAAAGATCAAATGCATATTAGAACCTTCACTCATCTGGAAATCAGTAGGAACCAGACAATTTCCTACTTTAACAGGAAAATCAGGGATGGTACCATATGGAATCGTAGTGAAAGAGTTTGCGAATGCGAGAGTCATCTGAGGAGGTCTCATTTCAGCAATTCCCAACCTCTCTGCAACAGTCTTTGATATGAGATTCACGCTAGATCCAGAATCAACAAGAGCCTCTTTAAATTCAACTTCAGAGATAAAGCATGGAACATAAAACTTTCCAGGGTCTTCAATCTTAGTCAATTGTTTCATTGGTGGTGGTGTGCTCCTTGCCTTGATGAAGAACGCCTTAATCTCTTCTAGAGTTTCTCTGCAATTCTGGAAGGAATTTAGCAAAGGTCGGTCTTCTAAGGCTTTTTCATCAAATGAGATCTCATGGGGGATCTTTCTCACCATCCTGTCAAAACCACTCAACTTCTTTGCACTAATGGGATTTATGAGATGTCGTGGGGGTTTAGGGTATGGCACCTTAGGAACATATGACAGTGGGGTGATGGAAGCGTGCTTCTCCTCTGCCACAACATCATGTGCTTCCTGCTCATCCATCAACTCAGGTGCAGTCTCCATCTCATCATCAACCATTACCGCGCTGCAATGCTCTCTGGGATTTGTCTCAACTTTTTCGGGAAGATTTCTTGGTTGTCTCCTAATAGCGTATGCAGTCTGAGCTACCTGAGTATCAAGCTTCTTCACATGAGTCTGGATGGCTTCGAACTTGCTGTTGAGATCCTGATACATCTCATATACCTTGACATTCATCTCATTAGCCATCTTATGTTGATTTATCATCAACTGTTGCATCATTGCTTCAAGCTTAGACTCGTGGTTAGGTTGAGAGTTGGTGAAATGTTGTTTATGCTGAAAACTACCCTGATTCTGGAAACTGTTATGTCCATGGTTTTGCACGAACTGTTTCTGCTGGAAACTCTATGCAAATGGCTTATGTCCATGATTTTGCACGCCAGTCTGACCTTGGAAACCCTTAGAAAATATACTGATCCCCTGGTTTTGCATGCCAGTCTGCTATGGATAAACCTGATCATGAGGGTTTTCAACATTTGTGCTTCTGTAGGAAAGGTTGGGGTGATTCATGTAGTTCTGGTTGAAGCCTTTGTTGAAGAATCCATATGCACGTAGTTTACCTCATCTTCGCACTCTGGTTCACCCTCAGCAACCTTCTGATAGAATCCTTCTTCTCTAGTGTCCTCATAGTAGTTAATAGCCTTTTGATTTCCCTTAAGGAGTGCGGCTATGCTATTAACCTTTGCAAAAAGTTCATCCATCCTCTGTGTCTCAACACTGTTAACACGTCTTGATATGTCATACTCAAGATTACGATGACTCGAGCTCATAGAAAGATTCTCAATCAGTTCATACGCTTCCTCTTTGGTCTTTGTCATGAAGTTACCATTGTTGGCTGCATTCAGACAATTATTAGAATCCCAATTCACTTCATCGTAGAAGATGTTCAACACTTGTTCATCTGAATAGCCATGTTGAGGGCATTCCCTTAGATACTCTCTAAACCTCTCCCAAGCTTCATTGAAAGGTTCGCCACTGTTCTCCTGAAACTTAGTGATTTTGATCATGAGAGAGGTTGTCTTGGATTTGGTGTAGAAATGATCCAAGAAGGCTAACCTGGTTGCATCCCAAGAAGTCAAAGAACCAGGCTCAAGAGATTTGAGCCATCTCGCTGCTCGATCGGCCAAAGAGAAAGAGAAGAGCTTGCATTTCAAATAGTCTGCAGGGACTCCATTTGAGCTTGTAGTGCTGCAAGTCTCTTCGAACATCTCGATGTGATCCATGAGATTTTCTGAAGCTTTCCCATAGAACTCTCGACAAGAGCAATGATCAGTGGCTTGATCTCGAAGTTCTGCCTCTAAATAGGCGGTGGGCGAATAGCAGCTCTGTCTTGATAGAATGCATGTGGAGTGTCGACAGCACCAATTGTTTGGCGTGGAGGAGGTAGTCGAACATTCCTCTTTGCTTGTGCAAGCTGGTTCGCAGTATTTCGAGCTTGCACATGTCTATGTTGAGCTGCAGCAGCCTATCTCTGAAGCTCCTCAGCTTGTCCCTAAGCAGCAGCAGCCTTAGCAACATTGTCTGGATCAACGACATCGTCGCAAGCGTGGAGAGGAGGGTTTATGGGATTCCCTTCCTCATTATACTCGTAGTTTTATGTAATAACTTAGCTCGGTTGTTTAGGTTTCCAACGGATGGATCTCTGTAGCTTAATGTGTTTTGCCAATTTTAAATATGTTGTGTTTGTTGTTTCCATGAGACTTTCATTTGCTTTCTCTCTACTCTTAATTCTATTCAGGAGCCAAAATGTTTCGAATTTGTGAACCAGACTAAGCAAGACTCAGAACAAAAGAGTTTCTTAGGAAAATTTGAGTCTCAAACGACCAAGTTATAGTATTCACCAGAAGTACATATCATTCAAAGCTGTCATGATAACAATAAGTTAATGGAGCCGCGGATCTTCCTTCCTAGCTTTCAGCAGCTGAGAATCAATCTCTTAGGTGAAGATCATGGCCTAAGCTTCAATGCCTCACATTTGGCCATAGCTGATTTGCGCAATATGCTTCATCTCCAACTCAGTTACACAAAACTTTCAATATCATCTCTTGTAGGGCTCAAAAGGGTATCTCTGAAACTCAGAGCCAAAGGTGATAGATTCCTCGTCGAGTTTCTTCTTCAACCTCCTCCAAGTCCTCAACTTATTTGATTGTATTAATCCTTTATACAACGTCTCAAAAGTTAGCTTTTGTGGCAAGAAACCTTTCTCTATCATCTCCACAAAATACCCACAAGCCTCTTTCCATTTCTCCTTGCAACACAACCCATGAACCAAGGAAGTATACGAATCCAAATCCGGACCCGTTTCACTTGCTTTCAGATCATCCCATATCTCTTTCACAGTCTCCATCTTTCCCAAATTGATAAACGTACCCAATAGAACATTATAAGTCTGCGTAT
Source organism: Eutrema heterophyllum (assembly GCA_002933915.1). Classification (NCBI taxonomy): domain Eukaryota; kingdom Viridiplantae; phylum Streptophyta; class Magnoliopsida; order Brassicales; family Brassicaceae; genus Eutrema; species Eutrema heterophyllum. The sequence goes on along the minus strand of PKMM01007508.1, from coordinate 51,361 downwards.
CCGGCTTGCACAATCCACTTTTCATCTTCCTATAAAGATTCATTGCCCCATTAGCATCTTTTCTTCCTTTGTACTCTTTGAAAAAACAATTGTATGTCGCAGAAGAAGGGCTTATCCCATTTTCCACCATTGTTTCAAGCAACTCCTCTGCTTCCTCCAATCTCCCACAAGAACAGAGACATTTCACAACAGAAGTATACGTTTCCATCGTTGGGCTAATCCCTTTCGCCTTCATCATTTTCAACTTATCCAAAGTCAACTCAGATTTATGAGCTCGACTATACATATGAAGCACAATAGAGAAACTCGTGACATCGGGCTCTATACCTCTCTGACGCATTTCATCGAACACCTTCTCTGCATTTCTCACATTCCTCTCAAATCTCTCCTCCGGATGCAAACTCGCCGTCCGGCAAATCCCATTGAGCAAAACGTTATACGTGACAACATTTGGTTCAATCCCAGATTCAATCATCTCCGCCAAGAATCTCTCCGCCATGTCAATCCTCCGGAGCTTACACCAACCAGCAATCAAAATCGTGTAAGTCTTCTCATTACACCCAAACTCAACTTTTCGTTCATTGAAAACCCCAACCGCCATTTTCGTGTATCCGTATTTACAGAGCGTATCGAGAAGAAACCCGAATTCGTCTACACCGAGACGACTCTCGAGGAAACAAGGCGCATCATGGAAAGCTCGTACGGCTTGACGCGTGAGTCCGGCGGCGATTAAACGCTTGACGAGGATGAGAAACGTCTCCGGAGAAGGTTTAACGTTTTCCTGCTGCTCCATCTCGACGATTAGCTGCCTAACGACGTCGAACTGACGAACTTTTCCGAGGATGTCGATGATTAGGTTGAAGGAGGTGAGTGTTGTTGAAGTGGAAGGAGAGGGTAAGGATCGTAGATACTGGAAGAAAGCGAGGGCGATTTTGGAATTGTGACGGAGACGAAGGAGGGTTTGATTGATTAGGTGAGGAGAGAGGGAGATTCCATGGAGTTGCAGAGATGATTCCATGAAGTGGAAAGGGTTGTGATTGGTGACGAGGATTTGGGAGATTAGTTCGGCGTCATTTGAGGGTTCGAGTTTTGGGAGATTGAGAGTGAATCCGGTGTCCGAAATGGTGGAGAGACGGCGGAGGAGGAGGAGAGGAAAGGTGGGTGAGAATTTTTGCTTCAACATGTCTTTCTGAGTGTTTCTTTGTTCGCAGAAAACAGATATCGTTGTGAATCGGAGAATTGTAAAAATAATAATAATTGTAAAAAACTTTTCTTTTTTCATGAAATTTTTTAATATAATTTGTGTTTATTTTTGTGTTTGGATATAATTTGTTTTTGTAGATTTAATTTTTGTAATATGCAGATATTTATTTTGTGTTTAGATATAATTTATTTTTGTATATTTAGTTTTCGTAATATGAGACACATATTTATTTTGTGTTTACATATAATTTGTTTTTGTAGAAATTTTCGTAATATGAGACACATATTTATTTTGTGTTTAGAGGTAATTTGTTTTTGTATATTTAATTTTCGTAATATGAGACACATATTTATTTTATGTTTAGATATAATTTGTTTTTGTAGATTTAATTATCGTAATATGAGACACATATTTATTTTGTTTTAAATATAATTTATTTTTGTAGATTTAATTTTCGTAATATGAGACACATATTTATTTTGTGTTTAGATATAATTTGTTTTCTATTTTGTATGGAAAAATATAGTTTTGGTATGACATGTATGATTCAAAATTAGTGATTTTAGCTACCCAAATTTTCTGACCCGTTTTGTTATATATATTTTCAGTTCTATATTTTATTTTAAATAGATTTTTTAATACCTAAATTATCTATTCGGACTCTTACCCATTGTTTTGTTATTAATTTGCGAATAAAACATAACCATAAATTTATTATATAATCAACATAAATATCATATCATTTACACCTACAATTTATCATAAATATTTTATATTTAAAATATGACCATTATTTTCCTTATGTAAATTATCTTTTATTTTAAATAAAATAGTATGGAAGACGATTTATTTCCTCACAAAAAGTATCGCATCCTTCCAGATGTCTCCCAAACTATGATCCCGTTTCAAATTCCCACGAAAACAAAGTTAAAGAACTATATCCCCGAAAAAATGTTCTAAACGTATATACCCACATATGTCAGTTTTAATGGTTTTTGATCTAAACAAGATACCAAACCACTAAACCACAAAACTAAACCGAACAAAAAACCCGATTTCCTAAAACCCAATCCGTATATCCGTCCAAAAACCTAATTCCCCCAAATAATATTATTTTATTTATTTATTTATTATAATAATAATTTTAAACAAAAATCAGAAGAAAAAAAAAACAAACAAAATGAGAACAAAACAAAAAACAAAATTTTCTCCGTCAAGTCGACTTCATCTCCTTCAATCGGGGACTCATCACATTTGCCACTTTTTGGGAAAAAAATAATCATCCATGCCACTTTTTAATCACATTGCCATTGATTTTGTGAATAGACTATTTTAATCTTACTGAAAATGTTGATTTAATTAAAAAAAAAAGAAAAAACAAAAAACAAAAGAAAGAGCAAGAAAATAAAAACATGTACATCCCCTTTCCGACGCCGACGTTTAGCTCCGCCCTTCTCGCCGGCCGTCGCCTCCGGCGTTGTCATTCTTGCAGTCGGTTTCTTCTCCTCTCTCCTCCGCCATTGGTGAAACTGAGTAAGTTCTTTGTTAGTTTTTCTTGGAGGATATGGGGAATTCCTAATTTGGGGATTTGATATGGAAATTGCTTGTTTAGGTATGCACATTCGGTTGGTAATCACGTTTAGTGTGACGATTAGGTATTTGCATTGGTAATGTCTAGAATCGTGTTGAATCTTAGGTAGATTAGAATCGGAAGAATCCCCGACTCGATTGGATCCAGAAATAGGACAACTGGTACACATGGTACAACTAAAAGATATATGACAACTGGTACAACTAAGAGATATAGGACAACTGATACAAATGGTACAACTAAAAGATATATGACAACTGATACAAATGGTACAACTGAGAGATATAGGACAAGTGGTTCAACTAAGAGATATATGACAACTGATACAAATGATACAACTAAGAGATATAGGACAAGTGGTACAAATGGTACAATTAAGAGATATATGACAACTGGTACAACTTGGTATTACTGTGACAACTTGTGTAATTTGCAAGTGTGTTTTATTTTATTTTATTTCCAGGAGGCGATGAAGAACACCCACACAAATGTACATTTTGACTATGGAGGGTACTATTCAGAAAAGCATGAATGGATTTCAGGAAATTCTGTATACGCTATATTGCTTAAGACCTCATCGTTTAAGGAGATAACTTATTCGTTGTTAGTAGAAAAGATATGCAGGAAGATTGCGATATATGAAACCACGGGGAAGCTGAAATTGAGTTACAGTCTATCTAAAGCTCGAAGAGAGTCATATATTGTAGATAACGAGGACGTTTTTGTTTATCTAACGTCATCGGATACAGAGGGACTTAAACCTGTTTTGCATGTGGAGATAATCAAGGATTTGGAAACAAATCAGATGGTCGAGCAACTTTCAAGAGCGGAGCATGGAAGTTCATTTGGTGTGAATTATGGGGAGCTGGTTTCAAATGGCAGAGTTGATGATGTAGATAATGCTGGCATCCTTACTATTTTCAGAGCGGGTGGAAAAGCAGAACAAGTGAACGAGGCGATTATTGAAGAGGTGATACAGAATGTTGATACTGGAAATGTTGGTAATGAAGATTGTGAGAATGTAACACGTAACGAATTTGTAGCTGTGGATAGCCCGATGGAGGACTATGTTGATGACATTTTCGATGGTAGGCATGAATATGTTGAGATTCCAGGTTTTGTAGAAGAAAGTCAGTATGTTGAAGAATAGGAAGATGGTACGGGTCTTGAAATAAATCAAGAATTTAGTTCTAGGAGGCAATGCAAGATTTGGTTCACAAAGCTGCAAATAAGAACTACTATGGGGTTAAAACTGTTAAGTCGGATATAGAGCGACTTATGCTACGATGTCGACAAGCTCCAATAGGTTGTCAATGGTATTTACGAGCTGCGAAATCTAAGTAATCATCCATTTGGACTGTCAGAGTACACAGAAAGATGCATACATGCTCTCGGGCTGTTGAGAGTACAAGCAGTAGTAGTAGACAGAAAGGCACACAACGATTAGTAGCAGCTATGTTGCATGAAGACTATCCATGTGAATTGGACACCCCGACACCTAAAAACATCATGAGTATTGTACCAGGAAGACTTGGCTTGCGGTTGTCCTACTCTACCGCATCGGGAGCGAAAAACAACATGTTAGTGATGTGCGGGGGAGTCCTGAAAAAAGCTACAAGATGTTGTATTTTTATCTGCACATGTTAGAGAAGGTCAATCCTGGGACAGTAACAAGTGTGGAATTGGATGAAGTAAATAGGTTCAAGTACCTATTCATCGCTTTGGGCGCAGACATTGAAGGGTTTAGGGCAATGAGGAAAGTGATAGTTGTGGATGCAACATTTCTGAAGACTGTATATGGTGGTATGTTAGTTTTTGCAACAGTTCAGGATCCTAATCATCACTATTACCCCCTTGCGTTTGGTGTAATCGATCGTGAGAGAGATGGTAGTTGGATCTGGTTTTTCAAAATGCTGAAAATCGTTATATCGGATGTTCATGGATTGGTTTTTATAAGCGACAGACATGCAAGCATCATCAAGGCAGTCATTGAGGTGTACCTAAGCGCAAAGCATGGACATTGTATCTGGCATTTGTCTCAAAACGTGAGAGGAAAGGTGAAGAATGACAAGGATGAAGTTGCGAAGAAATTCAGGGATTGCGCTCATGTTTATACTAAGAGTGAGTTTGAGAGAGAGTATGGTGAATTTAAGAGTAGGTTTCCTAAAGCCGGTGAGTATCTGGATAAGAGTATAAAGCTGGATAAATGGACAAGGTGCTATTTTGAAGGAGACAAGTATAACATAGACACTAGCAATACCGCATAATCAATGAACAGTGTGTTTAGGAAAGCAAGGAAGTACCCCCTATTACCTATGATTGATGCGATTCTTGAAAAAAATTTCTGAATGGTTTAACAAACGTAGGAAAGAATCTGCTTCTGCATCGGACACAAAGAAAATGGTGCCTTTTGTGGAGAACGTATTGCACAGCCGATGTGCAATTGCAGCACTTTTAACGGTGATTGAGCTAAACAGCTTCCATCTTGAATACAACGTTAAAGGACTCGATGGGAAGACGTATTTGGTGGACTTGAAAATGAAAAGTTGTTCATGCAGATGTTTTGATATAGACAAGTATCTGTGTGTCCATGCAATAGCCGCAACTAGGAACCTCATGAGGAAGAAAGGGAGAACAGTGAATATCCAAATCTATGATCTCTGCTCAAAATATTACTTGATTAAGATGTGGGCATTGGCATATTGCAGAACGATTTATGTAGTGCCGCATGAGTCTGATTGGAGTATTACTGCTGATATTCAAGAATTGTTCGCCTTACCGCTGGAGTACACCAAAAAAAAGGAAGAAATCAAGAAGCGCGGTTTCCATCCACCGGAGAACGTCGCCGAAAGATGATGTACAAGTATGTGCCTGGCATAGACGTGGAGAAGTGGTTGCAGCCCGGAAGGCATGATGAACAAACTTAATTTGTGTGTTTGTATTTGTCTGTATTTGTATTTCTTGGATTTGTACTACCTGGTTCAACTTGGTACAACTAAGAACATATCTGTATTTGTGTGCTTGTATTTGTCTGGATTTGAATTTATCTGATTTGTACTACCTGGTTCAACTTGGTACAACTAAGAACATATCTGTATTTGTGTGCTTGTATTTGTCTAGATTTGAATTTATCGGATTTGTGCTACATGGTTCAANAACTGGTATAACGATATAAATTAAAACTACAATTAAAATCAATTAAAATTTAATAAAAAAAGGGACATGTGCGCCGTCAAATTAACACATGCGCCGTCAAATTAACATGTGCGCCGTTAATTTTGTACATAGTTGTCCCTGCATGTCCAGTTGTACTAAGTTCCTAATAGTTGTACTTTTGCGAATTTATGGTTTTTNTTTTAATGGTCATTTAGGAGGTTCTCATAATGCGAAATATGGATAACATGAATTAATCTTTCGTTTGTTATTCATATTCTTGTTTCACATCAAACACACCTTATACTATAAGGAAGACATTGGTAATGTTAACCATCTTATAATGGATAAGAAACAAAATATATGATTTTGCAGAACTTGTACTATGTAAACCTCCTAAATGACCATTAAAACTCGAAGATCACGTGGACAACTACAACGTAATAATTTATATCACGGTTCAACTACAAAATCACTAATTCGCAAAAGTATAACTATTAGGAACTTAGTACAACTGGACATGCAGAGACAACTATGTGTATAACATATGATTTTTTAATAATATTTTCACGCCATATTTTTGAATTTCCGTGAAATAATTTTTATTTCCCTCACTTTTCCGCCAAATATTTCAGATTTCCCCCTAAATATTTTCATTTTCCTCACTTTTCCGGGAGAGAGAGAAGGAGAGAATCCGAGGTAGAGAACACGAGAGAGAGCTCGATTTAGGGAAGATTCGCTGTTCCGCTTTCGCTGTTCCGCTTTCCCTCTGGGGAGATTCGCTGTTCCGCTTTGGAGGTAAGCTCGATTTGGGGGAAAAATTAGGGTTTGTAGAGATTCGTTGTTTGGTTGTGTGTTTCTTCTGGGTTTTTGGGGTTTGGTGTGTTTGGTTATGCGTTTCTGGGTATTACTTAGTCAAATGATTGCAATCTGATTTTGGTGTTAGTTTGGTTATGCATTTCTGGGTGATGCGTTTCTGGGTTTTTGGTGTATGGTGATGCGTTTCATCCATTTGTTACACAGAGGGAAGATGATGTACCTTACAGCTACACACAACCATCAACTTCTGTATCAGAGGTAAGCTCGAGAAGACGATGTGATGATTTTAGATTTCCCACACAATGCTACTGTGGTGGGAGAGCAATACTAGATTCATTTCGCGGACCATTGAACCTCGGACGACTGTTTTACACATGCTCGTTGAACATCGACGTAAGTAATCTTATTGACTTTTACATTGTTTAAGTTCGATTATCTAATTTCCGATTTGTGTAGGATGGAGAGTGCCATATCCTTAAATGGTGGGATGAGGCTATGATGGAAGAACTAGAAATGGTAAAGCACCAATCTGAGATGATTCTTTCCATTGACCTTGAGCTCAAGGCAGAGATGGTTGGATTGAAGAAGTCACTTTGTACAATGGAGAATGGAACCCCTTGCATGCTTTTGAAGAATTTGGTTGCTTCAGTTCTTGTTCTCGTAGCCGTCACTTTGTACCTCTTTAAGTAGAGAAGAATGTAATATCACTTAAGTTCTTTGTGTAATGCTAATCGTCACTTTGGTTGCTTCAGTTCTTATTGTTGGATTGTTTGATACCTGTTGTACTGAATATTTATTGCTCAGTTTAGTGCTAAGTTGTGTGCTCAGTTGTACCAGTTAGACCGAATAACTGGATTTTAGTTGTACCTAATAGGGCTAGTTGTACCCAAATATTGATCTCAGTTGTACTAGTTGCACTACAAGAAAACATGTTGTTTACAACGGACAGAATCGATGTAAAATCGATGTAAAACATGCTTTGGGATGGATTAGCGACGATTGCCAAATCGTCGTAAAATGATCATCGTTACTCGAGAATTGTCGTAAATCTGTCGTAAAAACTGGGACGAATACAAATCGTCGTAAAATCGTCGTAAATAATCCGTCGTAAAATCGATGTAAATTTACAACGACATTACGACGAAAGTTACCTCGTTGGTATTTCGTTGTAAAGACGTCGCAACATTACATCGATTTTACATCGATTTCTCGAATTTTTGAATCGGGAATCCGTCGTAAAATTGTTGTAATATAAGGATGTAAATTCGTTGGTAAACCGATGTAAAATTAAATCGATGTAAATTCGTCGTAAACTATAGATCGATGTAAAATCGATGTAAATTCTAATTCGACGTAAAATCGATGTATAAATTAACAATTAAAATATATATATATATATA
>PKMM01007508.1:20486-42937 GCA_002933915.1 Eutrema heterophyllum | reverse complement strand
AGGCTGAAACTTCAACTCACTGAATTTAAAAAAGTGGAAGTATATCCCGAAAACCTTCCTTTATTTGGGTTTTTTAGTTCTTGTTTTGATTTGTTTGTGGATTATTCATTTTGCACTCAAAGTTTTATCGAGCTATAATTCTGTAATTGCATAGGTATCAGGAAATTCTGAGATCATGAGACTCCACAAGATGTTGGAAAATGAGACACAGCAAAAAGAAAAGTTAGAAGGGGACATAGCAGCATTGCATTCTCAACTATTGCAATTGAGTCTTACTGCTGACGAGGTAAAGAATATATGAATCTTCCACAAACAAGCTGACGAGTTGTCTCTTCCTCTTCCTCGACCTCTTCTTCCTCTGCCTCCTCTCCCTCGTCCTCTCCCTCTTGACGATGAAGATCTTTGTTCGTCTGAATTCGAGAACAAAAGCTTGCCTTGAGTTTCTGAGTTATTCTCTTCACCGATAATTATCTCTTCATAGGCCTTGAGTCTTCCTATGATGTCTTCAAACCCTGTTGTCTTCAGATCAAGGACTTGTTCGAGGGCGGCCACGATGTGAATAAATTTGTTTCTTGGCAAACTATTGAGAAATTTCTTCACAAGTCTTGATTCCTCAATCGTTTCTCCAAGAGAAGTTGCTTTTGACGCGAGCTGAGACAGCTTTCCAGCAAAGCCGTCAATCGTGTCTGAATCCGTCATCCTCACCTTCTCGAACTCAGACATTAAGGTCTGTAGTCGCGCCTCCTTTACCCGATCAGCTCCTAGGTTTCAGGTTTTGATCAAATTCCATATATGCTTTGGAGAATTTTGATCGCCAACCTGTAAGATAAGAGCTTCTGGGATCGACTGGAAAAGTAGTGCCACTGCGATGTCGTTCTTGTCAGGATCAGTTGTGCCCGGTTCAATTGCTTCCCAAGCTTTGTGAAGTCGTAGCATAACTCTCATCTTCATAGCCCATACGGTGTAGTTTGTTGAATTCAACATTGGACATTGGATCGATGAAGGGATGTTTTCCTTGCGTGTCGAGACATTCACGATGGCCTTGGACTCGTCTCCTCCTGCCATGATGCTCTCTTATACGCTTTGATACCAAATATAGTCGTATGACTTATGTTTGTGTTTTGCAATTAGAGTTTGAATAAAACAACTTTCTTATTCAATGTTTAGAAAACTCTCTCAAAAACTAAACACCCAATTGCCACGATTATTGTTACATCTCAACAATAATCTTTTATAGGATCAGCACAGCTCGCTATTTCCTTTTCCTATTAGAATAGACATCTCCTATTCTAAGTGGGTTTATGTTTTAAGCCCATCTCTAATCCTAACCGACTTGTTAGTAATTGCTTGGGCAGCACTTCTTCAAAGCTTATCCAACACTTTCTTGAAATTATCTCTAAAAGAATTCTCCTCCAAGAAATATCTAACACGCTGAAGAGCTTGGCGGGCTGCAATCATATTCTTCACATCTTCAGATGAAATGAAAGGTTTAGGAAGATGAGTGTACAAATCAACCATATATCTCTCCAATGCTTCACTTAAGCCATTGAACTTTATCTTCGCAAATTCTCCAAATGTAGGAATCTTTACAACTTCTTCCTTCTTCCTCTTTTCAACTTCTTCCTTCACTCCCTTAACTTCTTTCATCTTTTCAGCTTCTTCGTTCTTACTCGCTGTTTCTTCCTTCTTCTTTTGATCTTCTTTCTTCTTCTTCTCATCTTCTTTCTTCTTCTTTTCTTCTTCTTTCCTGATCCTTTCTTCTTCTTCTTCTTTCTTGATCCTTGCTTCTTCTTCTAGTTCATGTACATGTTGCTCGTACTTAGCCTCTGTGTTCTCAAGAAAATCTTTGATTGAGAACAAACGCTTCTTCCAGCCAGAAGAGGTTGAATATAATTCACCAAGTTTACTGATGCGATGATTAAAAAACACATCTTCGAGAATACTCTTCTTCTTAATCCCCATTCTATCGCGGTTTCTAGATAGAACTATACTCCCCATCCCATAAGTGGTACGTTCTAATGTAGAAGTTTCCTTAAATAAGGACAAGAACCTTGATGCAACTTCAACAATAGCTTTGTTTCTAGGAGCACACACAACTGTTTCCTTAGATAAAGCCAATAGCCTCGATGCAACTTGTACAATAGCTGTGTTTGTTGGAGTACACACAATTGTTTTGCACTTTAGTTTGAGAAGAGCAGAGACAAGAGTCGCGACCGTCTTTGTTTTGCCTGTACCAGGAGGTCCCCATATCAATATCTCACTCTTCTTGTGATTACAGTTCCTTGTCTTAAGGCAACCCAAAATTGCAGCTTCTTGGGAAGATTTCAATTTCGTTGAACGGATAGTATCCAAAATACGGTCAGATTCAGAACCATCAACATCGTTTTCACAATAAACACATTGTTCTGTAGCCTACACCATAAGCAAAACAACAAATCACTCAATTAAAGCATAAAAATAGAGAAAACGTATCCTGAACTAGATCAAAGAAGATTATTTCTTAACACCAACCAGAGCATTTTCCTGAAGCTCTGGATTAGAGTGGAATTGGCATCTTCGTTGTGCAAAGCATTCCAAATTTGAGTGTTTGTGGTTAGAGTCATGAGAAAGGCACCAAAACGAAATGAATGTTTCTCATCATGTAGATATTGATCTAGACAAACAAACAGAGATTTTAAAATCACCATACACAGAGAAAACGTAGGCTAGAAGTAAAAGATTCAAGTCATCGATTCGACTAGGCCTTTCCTCTGTCACACTCAAAGCAATAATATCTCCACATTTTGGCTCATACTTTGCACTTTTGTCTCCACAATTTGGCTCGTCCACTGCATTCACCAATGTTATATCATGAAACAACTTAATCGGTGACCTTCCAATAAATTCATTTGTCCTTCTCTCCATAGACTGTATTTGAAAGGAAGGAGCTTTCAATAAAGATTTGTGGCTCGAGAACAACTCTGTTCGGGTTTCTTTGAGTAGATGAGGAACAAAACACTGAAAGTATTCATCAACAGAACTAAATCTGTCTGGTATTGTCTTTATCTACATACAAAAATACACCATTGCTGAGGAATATAATGTATAGGTACCAAAGATAAAAGCTATTGATCAAGAAAGGGCTAAAATAAATCAAAAACCTTTTCCTTGTAGAGATCTGTGTTGAGAATATCTTTGATAGACCAAGAACATACTCTAGCAAACAGACTTGTTTTCTCATTTTTTTCCGTGAGCCTTCGTATTTCTCTAGTGTCCATTAAAGCAACGTCGAGAACCTGAGTTACATTACCTAAAGACTTAACTTATCTTACAAGACAAGCAACTCTTTTAAAGGATTGGTGTAGAAGAATCAAATGGAGGCGAAGAAAACAAATCTAATGTAACTCTCAATCAGTTTGGTCTGCTTAGGGCATCTCCAACCCTAACTCATTTTCTACTCCAAATGCCATTTTGCAGTAAAATCATCTCCAACCCTACTCCATTTTTAACTGCAAAATGGGAAAATGCCATTTTTTCCTCCAAATATGGAGTAACTCCATTTTCAACTCCAAAATGGAGTTGAACTTTTTTATTTATAATTTAGTCCTTCATATTTTATCATTTTTTAGAAATTGTATCTTTCATTTTAACAAATATTACGAGACAATGATTTTATGGTTTCATTATTTTTCAAAAAGTTTTAAGTAATGTACTTGTCACATATGCACAACAGCACAACAAAATATGACTCGTCAAATATTCTTGTAATAATTTCACTTCTTATTTAATATAATTAAATAATTAAAATATATTTGGACTCGATTAAAATTTATAGATATGATGATGAGATTTTATTATAATAGCATAAACTAATATTAAATTTAAAAATACATAAAAATACCGAAATTAGAAATAAAATAAAGTAAACTTAATGCAAAAACGACTAATAATAATCTGGTAAACCGTTTCCAGATCCACCAAGATCATTAAAATATTGTCCAAATGAACCAGATTGAGGTGGATTTTGTTGATTTTGTTGTTGCTCTGCCCTTTTTTTGTAAAATCCGTGTTTGTTCACTCTGAATATATGCACGAAGATTCGGATCTTGTATCGAATTCAAGTCTTGAAACAAAAAATTGTTTTCTTCCTTAAATTCTTTTAAGGCGTAGTTCTTACTTTGAATATCCAAATGTTGCTATCTTTGGGCACTTGTCTTCTTTAATTGCTCCAAAAGTTGCTTGTTTTCTTCTTCTAAAGAGTTGATAACAGCCGATGTTCCATCATCAATTTTTCTTTTCATTTTGGATTTTTTTATTCCACTTGGTCGTTGAGAAGGTGATCCGCCAATTATCTCATCATCACCTATATTTGGAGAAAATGAAGACAAACCTGGAGATGCTTGTGTAACAGAATCATGGTTAGAATTTTCCGTCTCTGAAGATGTGTATCCGAAACCACACGGATTTGATACGTGTTTAGTAGAAGTGACACCATCTTGAAACTTTTCAAAGTTCATTATAATATTCCAAACATGATCGAATTTCCAACATTTTTTAAAATTTGGATCTTCTGCTAACATTGTTTTGGCTTGATTGAGCTGCATATCATTAAAAAAGATTATTATTTAAACAAAATATAAATAAATGAAAATTTGAAAAATATGTAATAAAACTTACAATATCATCATTTAACGCACCACTTGGACGTCTATTTTCACATTGTCTAATGCATCCATGGAGTTTCTTTGCTGCTTTCACAATAGTTTGCATTCGAGATTGCACAGATTTTTTTGTACGTTCACTCCAAGTTGTATTTTTGCCATTGTTGTAACCTTCAACCACACGAGACCAAAACTGGTCAGATGACTGATAAATACCTGTGATTGGATCTTGCGAAATTTCCATATAAATTTGACATAAAAATTTATCTTCTTATTGAGAATATCCAGAAAAACGAATAGACATTTTTATGAAATAGTTTTGTTGTGAATAGAAATAAAAACATATAGTGGTATTTATAGATGTATGAATTCTCATGTCGAACTTAAGGTCTTTCACCATGCAAAGATCAATAAATTTGACGATGCAAAAGCCAACAAATTTGTCCATGCAATGCAAAATCCAGCACATTTGACCATGCAAAAATCAATATATTTGACCATGCAAAAAACCAATAAATTTGATTATGCGAAGATCAATAAATTTGTCCATCCAATGCAAAATCCAACACATTTGACCATGCAAAAATCAATATATTTGACCATGCAAAAACCAATAAATTTGACCATGCAAACACCAATGTCCGCATATTTCTATAAATACTACTATTTCTATGTTAGTTATCACAATCCAAAAAACTATTATCTTGTTTATCTTTCTTTTCTTCTATCAACCGATTATTTTGTTCATCTTTTTTTTTCCTCTATCAAAATGAGTTTTAACTTCAAAAGTCTATCATGTTTTCATTCCTCATCATCCTCTTCTGATAATGATGATAATATTGAAATGATCGATAATATGGATCATGAAGAAGAAACAATAAATCTTTCTATCGCTAATAACAACACGACCATGCAATATCTTCTCGATCAACAAATTAATCAAGTGACTTATGGTGGTTCAGTTCTTCGGCGTTCTTTCATCCATCGAGATCGAGAGAGTGCACACTCTAGATTGTTCAACGATTATTTCTCTGAAATTCCAGTCTACAATGATGCTATGTTTCGGAGAAGGTATCGAATGTCTCGTTCTTTATTCCTTCGTATTATTAATGCAGTTGAAAATCATGACAATTATTTCACGCATAGAAGGGATACTATGGGTAGACTTGGATTATCGCCACTTCAAAAAGTGACGGCTGTGTTTCGGATGCTAGCATATGGTTTTCCAGCAGATGCTACGGAAAAATTGTCCTACCGCTTGGGCTGGACAATATGCAGGCCGTAGTGGATCGCCAACGATAATTCTTGAAGCTGTGGCAGATTATGACTTATGGATATGGCATGCTTATTTCGGAATGCCATGCACTAACAATGATATCAATGTGTTGGAATCTTCCCATCTTTTCTCCAATCTTGCTCAAGGTATCGCTCCTCCTGTTCATTATACCATTCAAGGAAAAGAATATAATATGAGTTATTATTTGGCTGATGGTATATATCTGAAATGGTCTACCATAGTGCAAACTATTCATGAGCCAATGGGTGCAAAGAAAAAATATTTTGCTACGCGACAAGAAGCATGTATGAAAGATGTAGAACGTGCCTTCGGGGTTCTCCAGTCGAGATTTGCTATTGTGAAAAGACCGGTTCGTTTTTGGAAAAAGAATGTGTTACATGACATAATGACTACATGTGTAATTTTACATAACATGATAATCGAGGATGAACGCGATTTCGATGCTCTAATTGAAGTTGGAAGAGAAGCTCCACCTCCAGAGGTAGAAGTAGCTGATGACGAAAATATTCGGTTCCAAAATTTTTTTGCTCGATTCAGAGAAATCAAAAATAAAAACGCTCATTTCTCACTTCGAAATGCGTTAATTGATCATGTATGAGAAAATATTCAAATGGTGATGTTTAAATTAAAATGTGTTTTGTTTTGTTATTTTTTATGATATTGTAATGGTTAAATTTAAATAATATCACAATTTGTGAAAGTTTTGAAAAAAAAAAGTAATGAGTTAATTTGTAAGTTTTATAGATAAAATATATTTTTAGCAATTAATAATAAAATAGAAAATGAAGAATATACTAAAAATATTCTTTTTGGAGTAAAAATGGGAGGAATAAGGTGAGAAATTCAAGTTACTCCATTTTTGGATATAAAAACTCTTAAAAAAAAAATCTAAAACTCATCAAAACGACGACACTCGTCCCACCATAATGAACCTTAACCCAAATTTCTAGGGTTCATTTTAGGTTTATTTGGATTGACAATTCGAAGTTTATAGGGGCTTTTCATTGATATGAATCTTTTGATTGCTGCTTTGTTGTGGCATAGATGGAAATGAGAAATCCAAATTTCCGTTAAACTTATTTGATTTGAATGTTTATCTTCCCTTTCTTTACAGTCTCTGCTGCTCGACCACTCACAACCTCCGCAAGTTTTGGTCTCCTTTTGAGATGAGCGCCACCGCCTCCGCCTCTCTCAGTCTCCGGCATCTCCGCAGCTTCCCTTGTGGTGTCCCTTCTCTTCTCTTCTCATCCTATTCCTCCATCTCATTCCCTCTCCACTCTCCTCGTCTCTGCTTCTTCCTCTGCCGCAACTTCCGTCGTCGCCAACTCTTCCTCAACCGTCCCCACGCTGCAAGCTTCAGTTCCTCTCCAGGTTACAGTCTCTACACTTTCATCTCGAGTTTTGTAATTTGCAATTGCTGTTTTGTACATTTCCGATTAGACGATGTAATCTCTTAGGTTATACGTCTGGTTCGAACTACGACGTTATTGTGGTTGGAGCTGGACACGCTGGATGCGAAGCGGCTTTAGCCTCTGCTCGATTGGGAGCTAGTACTCTGCTTCTCACATTAAACCTCGATCGAATAGCTTGGCAGGTTTTGAATGTTTTTTCTCATTATTAGTTACCTTTTTGTGTGTACATACTTTCTTAGAATTGTGAGACAATAATAATGCCGAGAGAAATGTATTGTTACGTGAAGCCTTGCAATCCAGCAGTAGGTGGACCAGCAAAATCACAGCTAGTACATGAAGTTGATGCACTTGGAGGTGATATTGGCAAGGTTGCTGATAGGTAATTGTATTCAATTTCTTATCTCAGTCATGTCTTTTCTTGTATTCTGTTTGATTTCTCTTGTGGTATCTAGTAAAACTTAGGGCTTAATCAATGATTCTGGGGCTTTTGAATATATATAAGTTACTCATGTGTTTTACCTTGTTATTAGCTGAGGCACGGGGTTTAGGATTGCCTTTATCAGATGATATTTTGTTTTGACTTGTAACTGTGATAGCATGACGAATCAGAGTGATGGAAAGGAGAACAAAATTGAGCGTTTATAGCTCTGACTCGGTGCAATCTCTGATATATCTTCAATTATCTTCTATAGAGCAGTGGTCGAGTCACATTCCTCTATTTAATTATGTATCCTGTTCGACATTCCTCTATTGTTGTAAATAGTTTTGACTATAAAGAACACCCACCCACCCTCCTTTACTTTGTTAACTTATAGGTGTAAATATAATTACTGATATAGTTTTCTTCTTCGTCACTGTCACTGAACAACTTAACAGTGCAGATGCTATTTACAGAAGCGTATCCTAAATGTTTCAAGGGGACCTGCTGTAAGATCATTACGTGCTCAGACCGACAAAAGGGAATATGCCATGGAGATGAAAAAGATAGTGGACAGGTTAGCTGAAGTTTACACTCTTGCTTACAGTTTTGTTTTTCTTTTGGTGACAACTTTGACTATTGTGCTATGGTTTGCATATAATTCTTAAGCAGATGTAAGATGCTGAAATTTAAAATTTACAAGTTATGGCAATATTACAATCTTGAATTACAAGGTGTATATGTTCTTTATTAACAGTTGTCCATGGTTTCTTCTGTTCTGGCTTATGACTGCAATTTTATCTTGGTATGACAGCACTGAAAATCTCTGTATTAGAGAGGCAATGGTAACAGATATCCTAGTTGGGAAGAATGACAACGTGGAAGGCGTAGCCACATTTTTCGGGATGAACTTTTATGCACCTTCTATTATTCTCACCACTGGAACCTTTATGAGTGGGAAGATTTGGGTCGGTAGAAAGTCTATGCCAGCAGGAAGAGCTGGCGAGTCAGCTTCACAAGGATTGACAGAGAATTTGCAGCAACTTGGATTTGAAACAGATCGCTTGAAGACTGGTACTCCAGCGCGTGTGGATCGCCGGACTATAGATTTTTCCAAATTAGAGGCTCAACATGGAGACGAAGAGGTATTACTATACAGTTAAATAAGTAGCCTATCCAGGTTCTATATTGCATGGTTACATGGGTTAAAGCGATTCAGTGAGCGAGTAGCCAGTTAGACAGCGCACAAAAAAGTTTTTACACTTTCTTGGCAAGATTAGTTCGAGCGCACTAATTGGTAATTTATAAATATTTTTGTCACCAGTGGAACAATATTTCATTTGTTTCTCTGATATCACACCAAAAGGATTCATGAACCTCTTTTAATTGAAGATGCTGAACATTAATTTTCTTTTCCCAGGTCAGCTGGTTTAGTTTCGACCCAGATTTTCATATTGAGAGAGAGCAAATGTGCTGCTACCTAACACGCACGACTGAGTTTACGCACCAATTGATCAGGGATAATTTGCATGAGACCCCAACTTATGGTGGATGGGTTGAAGCAAAAGGTCCTAGGTACTGCCCTTCCATTGAAGACAAGGTAAATTCTTTTCTGTGCATATGCTTTACTCTTTTGCTTTGTATTATCTCCTTCTAAGACCCAGGGGAAGTTACATTGGACATGGTGATCTACCTTTTATTTTATTAAGCTGATTTTTCTCGATATACTTGTCAATGTTTATGACACATTGTGGAATCTAATTGTGAGCAGGACCATGGAAACCCGAATTTACTAGATAAAAGTACTTCTAAGACTAGTTCCCGCTCCAACATGCAAACATATGCTGATAAGTCTTTATAATGAGACATAGTAGTTAACAAAATAGTTAGAGCCTCAGAGGGAAGCATGAGTATAAATATGGGAGGGAACAGATCAGTGTGGTCTCGAAAAAGAATAGGAAGAAGAATGGGGAGTTTAGGTTATGTAGAACAGACCCTTGGTTCCTTAGATTTTTTTTTTCTTGGGAGAGTTTAGGCTATGTCGTGCAAGTGTACGTTGTTTCTGAAAGAGTAATAAAGCAGCAATCGTTTCTAAATTGTTCTCAGTCTTATTATATTCCTTTGTTTCTCTCTTGGATGATGTCACAGTAGCAAATTATATATGCTGATTTTCTGCAAACTGCTCTACGTTTTTCATCATCTTTCATTTGCAAGTCTTGAAGGGTCCCTTCTATTCTAGTGTTGACGGTGGTGTTCTTCTAATTTCTTAAAGCAATTTTGCATTCACTGTTTCTATGGTCGGTACACAGATTATGTTGAACCATCTTTCTCTTAAACTACTTTTGATGAAATTTATAAATTCTTCTTCTTATATAAATTTACGACTCTCTATATTTTATTTGGTTTCAGATTGTTAGGTTTAAAGACAAAGAGTCACATCAAATATTCCTTGAACCAGAGGGCCGAGATGTTCCTGAGATCTATGTGCAGGTTGATGCATGTCTTAGTTATGATTTCTCTAACTGTTAAACGTCTCTAGAAGGGAAAAAGTGTGAAGCCTAAGGATAATAACAGGAATCTAGCTTGTCCAGGAATTTTTTTTATGAATAGTTAGAGCAAGCCTGAAGTTTGTTACTGCTCAGAATTTGTTTGTAGTTTAACGTATTCAGTAGATATCTTAGCTTGTTTGCTATGTATTCTGTAGCTAATTTGATACCTTAGCTTGTTTTCATGACTCGAGCAGATATCCTATGCTAAGTATTCAGTAGCTAATTTGTGCATTGGTTTTTAAGTCTTTCACGCGATTGTATATATATTCATATGAGTGATTTGCTAGAATGTAATGTCATTGGTATCACTATCATTCTTATCGATTGGTATTTCAACAGGGATTTTCAACTGGCCTGCCAGAGAATCTCCAGCTGCCACTTCTAAGAAGTTTGCCAGGACTCGAAAATTGTGCCATGCTAAGGCCTGCCTATGCTGTTGAGTATGACTATTTGCCGGCTCATCAGTGTTCCAGGTCCCTTATGACAAAGAAAATTGAAGGTCTTTTCTTCTCTGGTCAGATCAACGGCACAACTGGTTATGAAGAGGCTGCCGCACAGGTGACTGATCAGTACGAGACTTTAATTTCCTGAATTCATGATAATAATTTTACTCGGATGACATGGAAATAAAATATTGTCACTACAATGAAAACTGCTGTTTAGACTTTGTGAGTACGTATCATCGAACCAATCTCTGTTATTTCTTTTAAATCTAGGGTATTATATCTGGAATCAATGCTGCCAGACATTCGGATGGTAAGAAGCACATTGTTCTTGAGAGGGAAAGCAGTTATATAGGTACGTTGATTGATGATTTAGTCACAAAGGACCTCAGAGAGCCATACCGCATGCTAACAAGGCAAGTTCCATTATTTTTTCTTGTTCATTATCCTAATTCTCCTCCATTCGCTTATATTTTCGATATCAATCCTCCACTCTACCTTCTGAAATATGGGTAGGCTAGAGATATGAATCATGAATTATTATTTTGTGAAGATTTTCTTCGAACCAGACATCTGTAGAAAGAAAATAAGTTTATTTTATTTTATTTGCGCCTTGTATGTGGTACCTATTTAAGTCCAACCGATGGTAATAACAGTGGTGCTTTTCATCATCAATTTTTCTGCTTTAACTAAGCTTCTCGTTGGCATCAATATATGTTTCTGAAGTTTGATTGGTTAATTTCTAATAACATTTCTGGTACTCTATCGCTGTAGGTAGTATTCATTTAAACTTTGAATAAAAAATGACTTTTTAGCCTTTTTTGATACTGCTCTTTGGCCATGACTTGTTTAACTTCCTTTTTGCTCTGTTCAGATGAATTGTGCATGTGCTTATAGTCTATTACCATAAAAGTTCTTGATCACTACTTATGTGTGTTTGATAATGCGGGATAGTCAAATATGTTTTTTCTTCTCAATGACAGCCGTTCAGAACATCGGCTTCTTCTTCGATTTGATAATGCGGATAGTCGACTCACGCCTCTGGGGCGTGAACTTGGATTGATAGATGATAGACGATGGAAGCTATACCAAGAGAAGCAAGCAAGGATTTCAGAAGAGAAGAAGAGACTGAAAACTGTCAAGATTTCAGGTTTTCTCCCTATTCCATTCCTCCCCCAACGGCAGTTTTCTCCTTATTTCATCTCTTTCGAATTGGGATAGTTCTTCTGAAAAAGCTGTGTGGTATGAGAGTATCTACGGACAAGAAATTTGATAAACTTCCTGAGGTTTTCTTACTGATTGTTATAACACATAGAGCTCAGTGTCTGTCTTTAAGCAAACGTATTTAAGACTTGACGTAAACTGGATTTGTTGCATTGCATAAGTTGATGATGCATTTGATTTGCAGCTGCAGGAGGTGATTTGGCTGCTGAAGTTACTCATGTGTCTTCTCAGCCAGTCAAAGAATCAGCGACACTTGAGAGCCTACTAAAGAAACCACATGTCCACTACGACATTCTTGAGAAGCATGGCTTTGGAAACGAAACGTTATCAAGAATGGAGAAAGACTGTGTAGAGATCGATATAAAATATGAAGGTTTTATTCTGCGCCAACAAAACCAACTGCTGCAGGTATGTTTTGTCTGCTTCATTACTCAATTAAATGCTTCTTGCCTGCTGAGATATTATGACATGAACTGAAAAATATAAAATCTTTAATAATAGATGGCCAAACAAGAACATAGACAACTTCCAGAGGATTTGGATTACGTTTCGATGACGACTCTATCCCATGAAGGGCGTGAAAAACTTTCAAAGGTGTGTTAAAAAGTAGTTATGAGTAGAATGAATGTGCTTTTATATGTAGCTTATCGTCTTATGCTGTGAACAATTATAAATTTTAGGTGAGACCCCAGACGATTGGGCAGGCAAGCAGAGTGGGTGGAGTCAGTCCTGCTGACATAACAGCTCTGCTCATTACACTTGAATCAAACCGAAGAAGAAGTCAAGAGGTGAAGAGAGGGAAAATATTGGAGCATGCCTTGGCAGAATCCAATCCACACTTGGTTGAAGATAGAAAGCATATGGTTAAAGAGTGAATAAGAAGTTACTAATCGTTGAGGTTAGCATCAACTCTCTAAGATTGCGAAACCTCGAAAATGATTTTGATCTATCGATATTCAGTGTTGTACTTGTAGTTGATTTTGATCTTATTTTGTGTTATTTTTTTCTGTTTATATGGTTCAAGCTCCGCAACATTTCAACCTCATGGCTATTGTAAATGGAATGAATAAAAGAGATGGAGGATCATGATATACCGTTAACGTTTATTGATCCGCCATCTTCGATCTTCCTAAAAACCAATGCCTGATCTCTTTCATTACTATATTTTTATTATCCCATCTCACCTATAACAATCCTTCAAAATGCAAACGGGATTTGTCAACATATATTATCGTAATGTACACAAATTCAAGATAGCAGAAAAGACACAAATTACACAAATTATCATTAATAGACACAAAACCACATATATACAAACTTTTTACCTTGCACAAACTAAACAGTTCAACCTAAATTATGTTCACCAATATACTTAAAAGGGTTTGTGGTAATATTAACATGATAGGCAGATCCGACGCGGCTCGGCAAACTTGCGATTTTCAATGCTGGAGAGAAGACCATTTAAAAACAAACTTGCGATTTTCAAATAGAAGCAAGGTAGCAAAATTGCCACACTTTACATACAAATAGTAGGTATAACCACGAAAGAGATTTTATCAGGATCAAATAAGTATTCGAATGCTATTTAAGTCGGAAAAGCTTTTATTATGATGAACATTCAAAAAATTTTAAAGACTCGATAGAACACTCAGACTCCACTTATCTTAAACTAATAGTAACTAACTATTATAAGAAATATATTATGGTATATTTTATAAAATAATTTACAATTTATTCAACACACTTAATAGTGATATTTTACATTTTTTTCAACACATATAATAATACTTATTCCCCCTATCTCCAAAAGAGAGATGGATTCAGTCTTTTCCACAATCAAAGTCTGTTGTTTTCCTCACTAGCAGAAAGCACTTTTGTAAAAAGTTGGTAAATACCTAGTTTATCACAATATGTTAAATGGAAGAAAACTAAATCCTACGCAAGGATTGGTGAACCCGAACCCAAATTGATTAGTGTACAATATGTCATCCATAAAAGACACCGTAAATAACTTCCAACAAAACAAAGTATACGAGTGGGAATCTAAATCCTAAAAAGTAATGGGAAACCTAAACATAACGTTGTAATTACCTATCGAAATTACATAGTATCTTAGATAAGAAAATTCTAAGCTTTACTCAAGTACCGACGAACCCTAAATAGTAATGGGCAAACCCAAACATAACACCGTAACTACTTACCGAGATGACACAATAACTTAGATGAGATAACACAAATTCTAGTCAAGGACTAGCGAACCAAAACTAATTAGTGTATACCGTATGACATCCATAATAAAACATGTTGGAGATAAATAATTTCTCATGGAGAGGCGAATCACGTGATGCAACATGTAGTAGATTAGTCTTTGGCCACTAGTTTTAATGGCGTGCCACAAAGAGGGGGTGCGGTTACGAGGCTAAGTGGTCGAACCATAAGACATGTTATGACAAGTTATATGTGGCCACCTTTTCCCAAAACCATTGGTTTGAATCGAAAGTGCCATTGGAAAGTTGGACATAAGCGACAAGAAACACACTTGAGTATCCGTACGAGATCCGACCCAACATATGAGATTCAAATCGACGATGCAAGATCCGTCCGACACGTGGATATGCGATCCAAATTACTTTATAATAAACCCTTCCCTCCACGAAGAAAGGGGACGAACACTTTTTCATAAAAACACACAATATTCTACATTTCTAAAAAAGGCTCTCAAGCGAATTAGACCTAAGATATTTTTAGTTTCTTCTGTGGAATTCCCAAAGATCCCTCCGATCACTTCTCCGATCATTGTTTACCGGCCATTTGCATATTCTCTCTTGCGTTATCAGAAATAACCCACCAAATTCAACATATACTTTGCGGATCCAATCTTCCTTCGGGCTCAAAGTCACTTAACTCAATTTCACCCGTTTTCCTACTCTTTTTCGGACCGACGCCCGAAAATCATGATCTTTTCCTCTTTTGTTTACTGACTTGAGCATCGGAGGGTCCTCAGAAAACATCACACCGTCGTGTTTTCCGAGCTCTGATGTGTTGTTATCTTTTGTAGGAGATATGATTCCCCAAAGGATGAAAAAACTCCAAAAAAACACATATGAAGGGACATCTAAACCCTAAATAGGAATTGATGAACCCAAACATAACACCGTCATTACCTACCGAAATGACACAATACGTACATACCGAGATGCAGAGCCGTGCCTAGAGGTTTTAAGGCCGTAGGCAAAATTAAAAATGTAGTTTATTTATCATTTATGACAAATATAATATGAACAAATGTAGATTAATGTTTTTAAATATAATGCAAATTTTTTAGAAAAATAATTTATAAAATAAAATTTTGATAAAAATATTACAAAACAATATAAATTATCTGATAGATATGAAAATTTTAATATAAAACTGTAATATTATTTATACAAAAATGAATGTATTTTTAAATTAGAAAATAAGTATAAAAAAAAAAAAAACTAACAATGAAGTTGGTTAAAAAACGAAAAATCAATGTAGTGAAAACAATGTATTTACCAAAAAACCACATAAGCATAATTATAAATATGACTTCCTAAAATTTTTACACGTAGGTGAATGTTTAGTTTTTTTCCTAAATAGGCATGGCGTTGCCGAGATGGCATGGAAAAATCTAAACCATAAATTGTAATAGATAACCCAAACATAATGCCGTAACTACCTAACGAGATGATAATTTTTAAACAAGAGAACGCTTAACCCTATTCAATGATTAAGGAACCCAAAGTCATAGCCATTATCAAACATGTAAAAATTCATGTAATAACATTTTCATATAATAATTTCTCTTACCAAAACATTCTGAAATTTTTGTAGGTTTTCATAAAATTTAATTAGTCTTAGAAATTCTTATAAGTTTATAAGTGTTTCGATGTATTTACCCTGTAGAAACATTGTTTATCTTCCTTATTTGAGTTGTCAATTTATTTCATATATAATCCTAAATCATCACATCTAAAACCTAATCCTAACATACTAAGCCCTTTGTGGAAGCCCTTTTAGTCCAGTGGTTGACCAAAAGGTTCATTAATGCTTCTACACCAGGAGGTCCGAGTTTTGATTTTCAGAGGACGCAATTTCTGCAGATTAATGGAGGCAAGCTTATAAGGAAATCTTCAGCGTGGTGCAAATGGAACCGTTCATCGTGATCGTGGATCGTTGTGGAGAGGGTAGCGTTGTCCGTTGTAGAATTGTCTTTGTAGTAATTCTCATAATTTATTCAGTGTTAAAAAAAAAACATACTAAGCCCTAATTACCGTTGTTCTAAAACCTCTTTAATTAGTTCATAATCTTAAATCATAAGATGTCAAAAATAAAATTCTTAAATATTAATATGTGTATTCTCTGGGAATCATCTTCGCAAATGAGACCCAATTTTAGTTATAAAAGATACTGGTTGCAATTGATTTTTTTGAAGTTCAAAAGCATGATGTCGAAGAAATAATGATCAGACTAGCCCAAAAATTAAATGTTGTTTTGGATAAGTACGGTTCTTTCTATGTGGACGAATTACGTGGTGCCACGTGTCGTTCATAGCTTTTTGTAGAACTAGGTCAAATTGGGTCTTGCAAGGGTCTACGGCCCAAGCACCCCATGCTTTTTGTACCGGGCCTTGGAACCTACAGAACCAAGAGATCCGGCTAAGGCCACCTGTCTCAGGGCTCTCCGAATCTGACAGTGCATGCCAAGCTGTCAGGCACATGGAAGCCGGGGACTGAGTTGTCAGGAGGAGTGAGCGGTTATTCTTTCCTTACCACGTCCGAAGATCAGTAATCTGGAGAGGTCGAGGTCGGGAAAAGGGTAATCCACACAGGTACTAGGAGCAAGGAGCACGCCGGGCCGGACAGCATCGACAGCCCGATCCCTGGTATCAAGGGATTCGGGCTAGGTACGCAATTCTGTTTAGGCAGGAATAGTTATTTCAATACTTGTATTTCCCTCCAATCGATAATCATAATATATTCAAACTTACACCCATGCTTTTGACAACCTACAAATCATGCAATTAATGCCTTCTGTTCACATCTGATAGGTGAAAGTGACAACACTCTAAGCATACGAAAGAGCAACAGTATGGGAGATGCCCATACTGCGCCTAATCCGCTGCTTCCAAGATCGCACACTTAGAGAGATAGAGACGTAGCAAGGCTTGGTCGAGTAGCAGGCGCAAATTGCCAAAGAAAGTATGTGAGAAGTCATACGCATTCTGGGTACAAGATCCATTCAACGGATCCGATATCCGACCCAACGACCCAACAACCCGATAGTCTAGGATCCGACCGACATACTAACATGGGTCACGTAAAACTCTATAAATATCACCCATTCTCCAACGAGAAGGTGGTTCACACTTTTCTGATACTTTTCTATGGATTATTGTGAGACTCGCATGCTTTATACTTCTAAACACTTAGCCTTCCTTCTTTCCGATATTCTAAGTCTCAGTTTCGACCTTTCTCTGGTCAGCTCCACGGTTGCTCCTAAACCGTGGAGATCATTTACCCAAACTATTGTTTTATTCTCTTTCACCGCAAAAAACCCACCATTCAAAGCCCATTGAGGATCCATTTCTTCTTTCGGACCTAATAGGCATCTTCCTTCACCCAATTTTCCGATCACTCTTTCCGTTCTTTGATTCATCACTTCGTGGTCTTTCTTAATACGTTTTCTGACTTGGGCGTCGAAGAGCCATTAAAAAACACTATTCCATTGTGTTTTTCGGGCCTTCACGTCTTTACCTGTTTTGTAGGAGACTTGCCCCCGAGAGGACGAGAAATCCCCTAAACAATTTGGCGCTAGAAGGAAAACTAAACTCTGCCGGCAACTAGAGGACCTTCGCAGTGATTGGGAGTTACTGTACTCCCAAGAACTCCCATGGTGGAAACGAGACATCAAGAAATAGTGCAAGAAGATGGGGTTATGGCGGTTGGGATTGTTAGAGGCCGACATGGTGGCGAAACCGACAGGGGAGCTCAAAGAAAAGAAAAGCGAAAGGATATTTGCAGAAAAAAGGAATGAAGAAGAGGGTAATTTGAAGGACTATAAATAGCGAGAGACCAGACGAAGCGTCAAGGGTTGCCAACACCGAAACGCCACGACACATGTCCGAAATTCGAAAGAAGGCAAGGAGTGGCGAGCCGCGAGATCAAGGCACACAATAAATGGTGACCGTTGAAGAAAATCAACAGGCAAGCACATCTCGAGAAGCTGAGAGGACACACGTCACACAAGCGCATGAGAAAGTAAAGGTGTATAGCTGGGAGAATTCATGGGAAAAGTAGGTCTATTGGACAGCAAAGACACAACTGGCGATTATAAGGGCGAACGAGTGACAAGCGCGAGACATGTGGCATTATCGTGAACAGAGCGTGAAGAAGAAGCTGGTGGGAGAATCGAGGAGGCAACTTGGTTCCCACAATATTCATACAGGATATCGAATGGGACCAGCCTGCCTCAAATAATAGCTCAGGGCAACGATGTATTAACCGGGAAAAGGCCACAGCAGCGGGTCACAGCACCCGGTGAAGCGATTAGAGGTCCGGTCAGATCGGACGAACATAAAAAGAAAGAATCACCTTACGAGGTCCCCTTCGAAACCGGATAGGGGAAAGACTCGCACGGTTCAAACAATTCAAAGGAGGCCAACATCTGGCAATCCGTGGAGAAAAAAGAGGTTCCTCGTGGAGGCCAGTTCGACAATTGGGTCCAGAAGAGAAGAAAAAAGATTTTTCTGCCGAGGAGAATCTTTCCAACGGGCTTCACACGGAGAAATAGAAAGCGGGTAGAGTGAGTTGGGCTGAGTCGGAAGGCCCATTCTGAGGCAGAAACGTTCGAATCGGGGAAAGGACCCGGTTAGTCCCAGAAGAGAAGAAGGAAGATCTTTCCATTTGGACACCCCTTGGAAAAAGAAAACATGTGGAGTAGGCCAGGCCCATCCGGAAGGCCCACTCAGCAATAATGACCTCCCAGCTGGGAAGGAATGCCCGACAAACGATCTGACGAGGAGAAGGCTCATTCCACCACCGAGGCACCATGAGGAAGTTAGAGCAAGACAAAGAAACCCAACAACCAAGAAGGAACACACCACCAACGCACCCCGAAGGAAGCGGCAACCGATTCGACTACTCTGAAGCTGTCCAGATATATAGCCAGCGCACTGGAGAAAAGCAAATCGAGCTAAGGGAGGCCATGAGAGTCATAAACTATGATGGAAGATAGACAACTCGTCCGTCCGTCCTATGAAAGGAGTAAACTAAAGAAAAGTGTGTAAGAAAAAAAATCTTGCTCCAAGGAAAGAACTTAACTTGAAATGCGGACAACAAAGACTCGTGGAAAGATCCCATTATGGCACCCCGTCTGCGGATCAGCCTGTTGGTCAGCGGTCGGGTTCCACAACTGGTCACCCTTAACACGATTAGCCTAGGACCCTGGAGCGCGGCGAGCAGGTTGGCACCCCCTTTGCGGATCATCCTGGGATCGACCCACGCAGCCTAGGACCGACACCCCCTCTGCATATCGGCTTGATAGCTTGTAGACATTCTTTGATCGGCTGAAAACTGACTTAATGACCGATAATGCGGCTCTGGGTCGGCAATCTCTTTGTGGATCTGTCATGGAACAGCGCTACGCTTAATAGTAGACACCCTTTTGCGGATCGGTCTGATGGCTAGGCTTTTGTCTTCCCCTAGGCATTACGCGTCTTAGGTCCTACGAACTCAGGCTTCGGCCTTCAGGCCTTACGCGTCTCAGATCCTATAGACTCAGGCTCAAGCCTTCATTTTGGCATTACGTGTCCCAGGTCCTACGTATTCAGGCTGTGGCCTTCATCGAAAAGGCGTTACGTGTTTCAGGCACTGGGTGCTCAGGCTCCAGCCTTCATCGAAAAGGCTTTACACGTCTCATGCACTGGATGCTCAGGCTCCGACCTTCATCAAAAAGGCGTTACACGCCTCAGGCATTGGGTGCTCAAGCTCATGTATGGCTAACCTTTTGGGGGAAAAGTATTAGTCACACACAAGGTTGCAGTCCACTCCACGGACTCGCTACGCAAATTCGTGCAGTTGGGGTGGGATAAATACGGTCCTTCCTACGTGGACGAATTACATGGTGCCACGTGTCGTTCATGGGTTTTTTTGTACGGCCCAAGAACCCCAAGCTTTTTGCACCGGGCCTTGGAATCGAAAGAACCAAGAGACCCGACTAAGGTCACTTGTCTTAGGGCTCCTCGTATCTGACAGTGCAGGCCACACTGTCAGGAGGAGTGAGCGGTTATTCTTTCCTTACCTCATCCAAAGATGAGTAATCTGGAGAGGTCGAGGTCGAGAAAAGGGTAATCCACACATGTACTAGGAGCAAGGACAACATCGACAGCCCGATCCCTGGTATCAAGGGATTCGGGCCAGGTACGCAAATCCATTTAGGCAGGAATAGTTATTTCAATACTTGTATTTTCCCTCCGATCGACAAATAGAATATATTCAAACTTACACCCATGCTTCTGGCAACCTACGGATCATGCAATTAATGCCTTATGTTCACATCTGATAGGTGAAAGTGATAACACTCTAAGCATGGGAAGAGCAACGATATGGGATATGCCCATATTGCGCCTAATCCGCTGCTTCCAAGATCGTACACTGAGAGAGATAGCGACACACCAAGGCTTGGTCGAGTAGCAGGTGCAAACGGCCAACGAAAGTAGGTGAGAAGTCATACACATTATGGGTATAAGACCCATTCAACGAATCCGATATCCGACCAAACAACCCAATAACCCGGCAAATCAAGATCTGACCCGACAAATCAAGATCCGACCCGGCATACTAACCCGGGTCAGGTAAAACTCTATAAATATCACCCCTTCTCCAACGAGAAGGGGGTTTACACTTTTCTGATACTTTCCTATAGATTGTTATGAGACTCGCATGCTTAATACTTCTAAACACTTAGTCTTCCTTGTTTTCGAGATTCTAAGTCTCAGTTCTGACCATTCTCTAGTTAGCTCCACGATTGCTCATAAACCGTGGAGATCCATCACCCAAACTCTTGTTTTCTTCTCTTTCACTACAAAAAGCCTACCATTCAAAGCCCATTGAAGATCCATCCCTTCTTTCAGACCCAATAGGCATCTTCCTTCACCCTGTTTTCCGATCACTCTTTTTGTTCTCCGATTTACTATTCCATAGTCTTTTTTATACGTTTTTTTGATTTGGGCGCCGGAGAGCCATCGAAAAACACCTTTCCATCGTATATTCTGGGCCTTCACATCTTTATCTGATTTGTAGGAGACTTGCTCTTGAGAGGACGATAAATCCCCTAAACAACTGCGAAATACAAGATAGGTCAATTGTAGCCCATAGTGCCCCTATAAGAGAGATAGTGAGGCGAGGTTGAGGGCATTAATTACTATGTCGCTCATTAAATGTGTTGGAGAGAGAAATGAATTTAGTCTATTTAGCGGCCATCAAAAGCATTGGTCAAAAGAGCCCACCAAAAAAAACGAACAATGTTATCTGAAAACGATAACAATAACATCGTTAACTTGAAAATAACAAAGTTAACTATATAATAAAATGTTCGTCAAAAGGGCCCATCTGAAAAACGTTAACTAAAAATGATAACAATAACATCGTTAACTTCAAAATAACAAAGTTAACTATATAATAAATTGTACATGTACTCTACGTTTTGGTGCGTCAAAAGTGTGGCTGCA
This sequence comes from Eutrema heterophyllum, assembly GCA_002933915.1. NCBI lineage: Eukaryota > Viridiplantae > Streptophyta > Magnoliopsida > Brassicales > Brassicaceae > Eutrema > Eutrema heterophyllum. Next base: position 21,203 of record PKMM01007508.1, on the reverse strand, counting down.
AAAGTTTGCGATAATGATTTAATTACCCGGCTAATCGTGTTATTTCTATAATATGATAACTAATCGTAAGTATGTATTGAATATTTTTTACCTCTGAGTCCTCATGAGTTCAGACTGATTTTCGGTGTGTCTACTTTTGTCTGCTTGAGTCTCAATAAAATAACAATAGACATTACTTTGACATAAATTAGATCAGTTAATAAATTTGACAATTATTGGCACCCTCCACGTAATCTCCTTTGAGAAAAATACAAAGTCGGTAACAAAACTATTATTTTGTTAATCATGTTGTAAATAATTGAGTTATATAGTTAATAGAGTGTTGATTTGATCGCTACAAGAAAATACAGTATTTGCATCGATTATTTACGATGAAATTAAACTGTTGTAAAGTAACATGAACGTTGAGATGATTATTGATTTTGTTGTTAAATCGTAGTTAATTTCCAACAAAGATATATCGTCATAACTTCGTCGTGAATGGTCAACAAATTTACGACTACTACTGAGTTCGTCGTGACTTGACAACGAATTTACGAGTACATATCTTCGTTGGAAATTAACTACGAATTTAGAAGTTAAAAAAGTAGGTGAACACGTGAAATTTGTTAGGTGAACTAGCTTATTTACGACGACAGTTGTAAATGTAAATTCGTTGTTAATAAAATTTTTGTTGGTAATTCATAGTAAATTTCGTTGTTAATTCGATGGTAATAA
>PKMM01007508.1:0-20382 GCA_002933915.1 Eutrema heterophyllum | reverse complement strand
CTTTAAAGCTCCCCAAGTTCATGAACTTAACCCCTAAAAATCTCATTCAAATGCACAAGTTGCTCCATAGATCTAAAGTATCTAGGTAAGTTCCACCTAAATCCCAAGGTTTTACCCCAAATGAAAGCAATTTCCAAGCAAATCTCAAAAAGTGTAAAGAATTAATCCCTAAAAGTTTTAAGTTCTTGATTTTCATGGGGATGATGAGCGTAATAACTTCGTATAGCATACATTATACGAAGTTATACGAGCATAACTTCGTATAGCATACATTATACGAAGTTATACGTATATATATATATATAATTTTTTATGTGCAACAAAAATATCATTGAGAACAAGGAATTCACGAGAGGGTGAGGGACGAGTTCATGGGGAAGGTGATGGCACGGCACAATGGAACCGTCTCGGACTAGAAGAAAAAATTGGAAAAGTTAGGCATCGCAGCCAAACCTCTATACATAGACAAGAAGGTGTGGGATGGAATTGTTCGCTACTGGGAGGATTGATAACACCATATTTTTACCCATTTTACCTTCAAGTTTAGAGCACTTTAACAAGTGTTTTATTCGGTTTTAAGTGCTTTTATAGTGTTTTTCGTATATTTGTAGTGTCAAGACTCTTTTCAGGTTACTTAGGTAAAAGCGATGCAAATTGGAAAAAAACAGTTTTTCGGCTAAGTGTCTAACCGTCAGAAGTTCAACCATCAAATAAGATCTGCTCACCGTCTAATCCAGCCCAAATTTGGAGACATTAAAGAAGGACCAGCCAGCTTTCCATTCCACTTGATTTGAGGACGATCCAACGGTTCAATCAAAAAGTCCCGTCAAGCAGTCTCAACATACTCCGAACCGTGACCAGAAAGCATCCGACTGTGGCTGGAGAGCACACACCCGTGGCCAGCTCAAATTCGTCCCGAGAAGCCCGTTTCAATCCCGTTCATGTCTATCTTTTGGAAAACACTAAGACCGACGAAAGGAGAGCATACGACCTATAAATATGTTGTTTTAGCAGCCCTAATTCAAGTGTCTTGTGTGCCACCCATAGATACGATAAGAGAGCAGAATACCTATAACTCTTTTACTTTTGTTCTTTGTTCTTTGTTTAGGGAGATAGAGATTTCTCTTGAACCCTTTTGTTTCTTTCCGATTTTATTTATTATGCAATTCAAAAACTCGATATTGTCTTGCATGATTATGTCTAAGTAGAGTAGTAGTTTGGTTTAAGGGATCGCCAAAGGGGATCAATATGTTAGATAAGGATTTCACGAGATAAACTTAGCCGAATTCTAGAACTTTTTCTTGTAGATTTGTTATTACTGCATGGATCTAGCGTCATGAACTAGAAACTGATCCTAGGTATATTAGAACCATGAAAGTGCTGAATCTAATATTGAAACTAATATTTAGGAAGGAATTTTGCTATAAGATACGAAAACATACTTATAGAGTACTGTGAACGTTAATGAACTTGATTTTATTGCATGATTTTGCGTGGCTACCAACAAAAACTGAGTACTTAGGTTGTTAAATTATAGGTGTGTAGTACTACGAAAGTAAGCTAGATACAATTTCGTGTTGGAGTTTGTGGAGTTAGCTAGAATCGATTATATAAAAGCTTTGTTACCCTGTTTTGAATCGAACATTCCCCAGAGATATCCATGTCGACCCAACATTCGTTTATTATTGCTTACAACCGATTTTTTTCATTTTCTCTTTTGCATACTTTACAATTCGTGACACCAAAAACCCCTTTAAAAACCTCTTTTCGTTTTAGCCTTCCTTACTAATTATCTGTCCAAAGTTTTTGCACGAAAACGAGGATTCCATGTGGATCGATACCCTAAGTACTACATCGCACTGCTGTGCACTTGCAGACACCTAGGGTTATAAATTTTATTACCTGAAGCGGACGATAAACTCTAGCAGCATCAAGGACCCACACTCTCAGGTGGTCGCGGCAAAGTGCTCGACTTCTCCCAACATCGTCGGTCCGGACGGCTTGCCCGTGGCTATGCCTCATACATCCGGCCAAACGCCATTCACGGGTGGCCGTTTACAAATGGTACACAAATTTAATAATCGCATTTTTTTAGACTTTATAGTTATTAATTGTTTATATATAGATTTTAATTATTTACTTCGTTTTCCTTCTTTAGGCAGCGAAAAACGGAGGTATACTCCCTTTGATGACGAAGCTTTTTGAGAAGACCCACAGGAAGAAGAGCGGGGCTTTTGTTTTATAGAAAGCCGAAAAGATTTTCAACGTGTGGTGACTTCGAAAGTTGCCGAACGAGAGACCCAACTCTCGCAGCTTTCACCTGGTGGTTCATTGATCCAGTCGCGAGGGGTTGACCACACCCGAGATTGACCAGATTTTTGAGAAGGTACATATTTATACGATATTAAATTAATTAGTACTGATATTTATTAATATCTAATTATAATTTACTTAATAATATAGGTTGCCCCTAAAAAAAAGGGGAAGGTCATAGGGATGTGATCCATCCAGGATGTCCCTACCGCTTCATCAACAGCGCAACGACGAACGCCATAAGAAGATCCAGTATTCTTACATGACAAGATTGCGAGTCTACGAGAGACTCAAGCTACATATCAACAAGAGGTCAAGGAAGAAATGTCACAGTACGATTCGATCTTTGAGATCATTCCGCTCGGAAATCCAGACATCGCGACAGTTTAGAAGGAAATGAGGCGCAAACGAGCAGCGAAACAAGTGGCAACAACACAAGGAGAGGGGGAGCAAGCCATCAAGGGCATGAAGATTTATCCGAATCGGAACGAAAATCTCAGCGAATAGCTCAAGAAGCTCAAGACGATGCGAGGGCTAATCTCCCGGACTTTGATGATTTCCGATTAGATTTAGATAATTAGGCTTTTTAATAAATTGTTTTTTTATTTGTATTATGAATTTATTTTTGAAAAAAAGATTAGAAAAAATCTTATATAAAATTAATAAAATTTATATAATATTAAATAATTATTGTTAAAATTAATAATATTTTTCGTCGTAAATTCATTTTCAATCAATGAGGCATTTGCGATACACAATAGTTGCGATTGGCTTACGACGATTCTCATTTACGATGAATTTGCATCAAAAATATTTAACAACGAATGTACGAGGAATTAATGACGATTCACATAACCAAAACACGGAAAATATACTCCCATATTCGAAGGTAATTGGTTGGTAAATACCTACGATTTACCTTCGAATTAACGATGAATTGTATATCATTGTATATTAGATGTCAACATGTACGGCGAGTTAACACAAATATTTTACGGTGAAATTATGACGAAAAGATATCGTCGTAATTTAACGACGATTTTACAACGAATTTCAAGTTACGTCTATCGATTTACGACGATCTTGATTACATCGTAAAATCGAAGCTAACGCTGATTACCGACGAATTTAGGATGAATACCGTCCTCGTAAAAATTGTGTTTTCTTGTATTGGATAACCTCCTTTTGATGTATGTTGGGGGTATTATGGGTATTATACATGTGCATTAGATGATTGTGGCTGTCCTCTGCTAGTTGAAAGACCGGCCTGGTTGGCCTCTTATGTTACCTTGCCATCACAATTCTATTGTGAAAAATATGTTAGAGTTAAGATCGACCGGTCTCGGGTTTTTTTTTTGCCAAATATATAGTTTTCAAATACATTATGTATATGAAATTAAAGTTACTGAATTCGTTGCCAACTGTGTTGTGTCTTGTGCGCCAAAAGCCTCGTTTCTTGGTTCTAGGTCTTCCACCTAGAACCCCACTCCACCAGCATTCTGATAATTTGTTGAGAGTAAATGTGACGCCTCGACTCTGCCTTCTCGAAGGAACCAGACGAATCGGCTGTGCCACCCTCAACTCCGCCTCTTTATTCCCTCAAAAACAGCGTGTTGGCTAACCACGACTCATTTCACAAGTAACCACTTTCATGAATAATACTTCTCTCATTTATTCCCAAGTAAATGTCTTACAAAATCCAACAGATATCTTAAATAAAACCGGAACAAATAACGAATAATTGTCTTTAAAAATGAAATAGCTGAAATGCCAAATAAAACCCAGAGGAAAACTTCCAAACTCCCAAAACCGCGCACCACACTGGAATCACTCATCCAGTTCTTCATACTCAATATCATCATACTCACCTGCAAGAAGAGAGAGGGGTGAGTAATTGAGATTACTTAGCGAGAACTAAACCTAGATCCATTCACCACACCCGCTCATATTCAACTAATACGCCAAGAATAAGTATAAACAAGTAATCACACATCACGCTCTACAGGGCACACACAATTACACAAACACGGGAAACCCCACTTATCACATCTCCGAGCCCACGGCTCCATCACTGATAAACTGTGTTTTTACCAGTTTCTAACCTTTGGTTTTTGTGTTTTTTATCGAGTCAAAATGTCTTTTTAGAGTCTTTTCGTACTTTATCGAGTCTTTTCAGGTTTTAGGTCACTTTGGGAGAAAATGAGCCGTTTTGGGTGAAAATGAGCATATGGAGATGCATAATCATGCAGAGACTTCAGAAGTTTGGCATTCCTTGAAGAACTTTCCACCGATGGATTGAGCTCAAATTTTGATACAAGATAGAAGAATCAATTATCTTTCATTTGAAAGTAGTTGGAGGTCATTCTAACGGTGCGATCAAAAGTTATGCCGGTTTTAATGAAGATAGTCCAGTCTGGCGAGAAGAAAAAGCATGTGCAGGAATGGAACCAGAAGCCAATTAGATCGATCGATCCTAGAAAGGATTGATTGATCCTTTTTCCAACAATCAACAGAAGCATATTTGATCGATCGATCCAAGACGAAAAAGGCAATTTTGGACTTCCTATTTTGCCTTGGAATCATCCCAACTCGACCTAATTCGATCCAAGACCTATTTATACTGATTTTAAGCCACTTTCTAAGGCTAAATTTTATTTTTCTTAAACATCTTTCGTCTTTTTCAATTGTATGCTTGAGAGAAGATCTCTGAACCACTTTTGACTAACTTGGAGAAGATTTCTGAACCCTCTTATTACTTTTGTCAATTTAATTATGTCTTTCTTTTCATCTCTCTGTGTTTTCTCTGCTTCCATGTCTGAGTAATCCTCCTGTTAGGTGATAGTAGTTTTTTTTCCTAATCAATTACTAAAACTCTACTCATATCATTGTAGTAATTTGAGGATCAATCCAAATGGGTTTTAGTATCTCAAGCACCAAAAATACATAGAACTACTTAATTCAAGCAAGACAAGTTGGTTTTTGTGTTTAATCTAATTAGCTAATCGAATTTAAAACAAGTAACAAGAACTAGCAATATTAAACGAGGCTAAATGCAAAGTTAAAAGGCGAATTCAAGGATAAGGCAATTGAAATAAGGTGATCCATGGCTAATTAATGATGTCCAAAACTCAAGCAATACTAATCCCTAGACAAAGATCACTAATTATGACTAATCCTCTCTCAAGGCTTTTATCACCTTTGCTAATCACTAAGCCAAAATCAAATTCTTATTTGTGGATAGTTAATTAGCAAACATTAAGTTCAACAATCAAGATCAACCAATAATCACTCTAGACAACTACTCTCATAGGTTAGAAATGAATATCTCTTAATTAGTTCATCAAGGCATTTCATCAAACACCTTGTGGGTGTGAAATGTGATATATCATAGTTTTTACCCCTTTTAAGCCATGATATAAGTCCGTTTTATAGAGTCTTTCTATTATTTTGGAGTCTTTTAGAGTCTTTTACAGGTTTTAGCACGTTTGGAGCATAACTGGAGATATTGGAGCTTTTTGGAGCATTTTGGAGCAAAACTGAAGCTTGTGTAGCTGAGTACCCGATTTAGAGTCTCAGTATCGATCAACACTACCCTAGTATCGGTCGATACTCATTGCAGCAAGACAGAAGTCACGACTTTTATGAAGAGTTGAAGAATTGTAAAATTGCCCATAAGACTTTAATAATTGCAATAAACCCCAAAACGTGTTTTAAGTTATTAATTAGGATTTTGAGCCACTTTTGGGGACGACGTTTTTTTGATTACGCTTGATTGATCTGAGTTTTGTGAGAGAGCTTTCTGAGGGAGACAAGTCTGAGACTCTGTTCGTCCGAGAGAAGATTTCGAACCCTCTTGTTACTCTCCTTTTTTATTATTTATTCGAGTATTATTTCAGCCATGTTTATTGTCTCAATTATCATGTCTGAGTAGTTCTCTTGTTAGGTTCAGGGTTCTCTTAAGGATTTTCTCTGAATGTTAGGTTAATTGAATAATTAGGATTCACCATCTAAATTAGTTCTTCGCCTAGGTTGTTCTCAAAGCTAATTCTAGACTGATCACCTAGAACTTAGATCTTAGGATAATTGGTTAGGCACGAGAGTGCAATTAGTTACCTGACAGAACCTAGAGTGAGCAAAATGACTATTCGCAAAGAGATTTGGTTTAGTTGTTTTGTGAACAAATCAAACTTGAACTAAAAGCTGGTTTAGACTTTAGGATTCGCAAAGAGATTTGGAATTCTAGGATTTAGACTTAGATAGTTTTCGCAACGAGAGTTGGTTAGCTATACTTTAGTTATTTGAGTTCAAGAACCGCGCTAAAACTGAATCATGTTAGTTAGTTTATCTGCATTCATTGAATTCCTGAGAAATACCCTGAGCCTATCTTTCTTCCCATCGATTTACAACACATTTAATTTACGCATTGCTTTAGTTTACAAACTATTGGTTTAGCTTAATTCTAATCTTTATAATCTATTGAGTGATATTTAGAGTTCTTGTGTTCGACCCCTAACTATACTGCTATACTGCTATACTGCAACACTGCTTTAGTACTTTTTAGGGTATTAATTTGAGCATATCAAAATGCCCCTTTATCTAAATCCACTTTCTCAAACTAGATTTAGCATTAAAAGTACTAATCAAGAAGGGAAATCTAATAATCTAATCCTATACAACATTAATCATCCATGGAATCACCCTAAATCTACCAAACCCTCAAACCCTAAATAACTACTCACTAATCATGAAGAATCCCACAAATCCTATGAAGAATATGTTTAATCCCATGATTAGATGATGATTTTATTAAGAAAGAAGAGATAGAAGATAGAAATCATAGGATAAAAACTTAAATTGCATAAATCAATAAGGTATCTCTTAGAAATTACTTAGAACACACTTAGAGAGGTTTTTAGCATAAGAAAAGAGATAAACCAAGAAAATTAGGTTTTTGGGCTTAAATAGTGAAAGGGGGAGAACCGGGTCAACCCGGGACAAACCGGGTCTTGACCCGGTCGGATCTTGGGTCGTGGCACAAAAGGCTCCACACCGTTTGGGCTTGCCGGATGGATGTGGGTCGGTGTGAGGACTTCATGTCCTTGCCAGTTGGTGGCGCCGGACGGATGTGGGACGGTGTGGCTTTCTTGCTTGTGCACGCCGGATGCATTCGGGCCGGTACGAGAGCTGAGTCCAAACGGTGCATGCTTCTGTCTCCATACCGTGTGGGGTGTGCCGTGTGGATGGTGGCCGGTACAGGTGCTGGGTTGGGACACGCCTGACGGTCGTGCCGGATGGAAGCTGGCCGGTGTTATCGCTTCATGAGAGGGCACGCCGGATGACTTCGGGACGGCACGGGTGTGCTGCTGGGACGGTACAACTCTCTGTCCTCATACCGCATGGACGCACCGGATGGGAGCTGGACGGTGCGTGGAAAGGAAGATGGTCGGTACGGAAGTGAAGCCAATCCATGCCGGACGGGATCCAGCCGGTGCAGAAAGTGGCTTGGAACGACACGCCTCACTGCCTCCACACCGGTTGAAGCACACCGGCCCGAAGTCACACGGTGTGGGTGCTGGGATTTCCATTTTCCTTTTAGTCATCTCCTCATGACCCAAGTCCGAGTGCAAGCTCCTCCAAAGGTCTCCAAAAGCCTCCAAAGTACCTAGAACACACTTCAAAACATGCGAGACTCTCTAGGACCTAGTGTGGACTCTCTAAACTCTAAATGGGAATAAAACACTAAGGAAAACAATGATTATGCATGCATGTGACTAAAAACACTAACTAAAATGCATGCTAGAATAAGTAAATTATGAGAATATCAACTCCCCCAAACTTATTATTTTGCTTGTCCTCAAGCAAACAACAAGAACATGTAGAGAGAGAGAGAGATGTGAGAGCGGGAGCTCAAATCCACAAGTACCACAAAAAGAGTTCAAGCTCAATGTCCAAGTCGCAAATTCTAAGCTGCGATCAAACAAGTCTACTCAAAAAGAGCTAGCCATATTCTTCCCTACACAAATCAAGCTCAAGTCTCAACCTACACAAGCACTCATATCGTCCAATCCTTTAACATTCATTTAATCGTTCAAGTGAATCATGTTCATGCAAGATAAGTGAATTCATTTGGCTAGGGTAAAGGTCTTGAGATTAAGATGATCTCAAATGTAAGGGATTATTCCAATGCAAGGGATCTCTCAATGAATGAGCAAGCCTTAGCAAAATGCTAAGAATAAAAGACAATCTATGCATACAAGGATAGACTCACATCTACCCAATGCCTAAAGTATCTCTAACCCTAGCATCTCTAACCATGAAGCCCCAAACCTAAGCTACCCTTTTGTTCTCAAGGCTTTTTGCCTTCATGTCCCACACATCTTTCTTCATCTTTCTCACTTGGGGGGTTTCTTCTTCTTCCTTGAATCTTGTGGTCTTGTGCTTTCCTTGTTTTTCCCTTAGCTCTTCTTTTCTTTCTTTTTCTTTGCCTTGCCTCATCTTTCATCATTTGATGTCTTAACCGATTTTTGGCCTTTTCCTTTTTCGTTGAATTCCAAGAGGCTATAACTATTGCTATGAGCTAATATTATTGACTTTCATAAACCACTTCACATTATTTGCTTCCCCCTTTCGCCTTCACGTTCTCCTTAGGACTCACTTCCTTCTCATTCCACAATCCCATTAGTCACACACTTTCATTCATTCCAACCCACGACTTCCCTTTCCCATAAGCCTATCCTAGTCTAACCCTTGATGTTGGGTTATATCTACATGCAAACCTATCCTTGTCGCCCTAAACTCAACACTTTTTGCTAGGCTTACTCGAAAAATTAGGCCTCACATTCGCACACTCAAGATTTTGGCTTGAAAAGATGGTAGGTTAACGGTGTGGTTAACCGTTCCAATAAAGGGAATCAGCTATTTGGGCTAGAAAAAGAGTGGTCAAAAGGATAAGAGAGCCCAAATATGTATGTGGTATCCATGAATTCACTATGACATGCTTGAACACGATAATTTCAATGTCAAAATTACGGTTTTTACTTAAGTAGGATTGGAGTCAAATCAAAACTTGCTTTAGCTAAGACCCTAGTAATGAAATGTGAGATCAAAATAGGGTTCATCCTTGATTTCAAACACGAGATCAAAAACATCAAACAACTAGCAACGAGGGCAATGAACCAAGCTCTTAAAATGATACTCTACAAGGAAAAATCATCATTGCTCCCTATGCATGTGCAATGCAACCTATATGCTACTAGACTCGATCCTATTCATGAAATGCAACTACATGCTTTCTTTTTGTATTTTCAAAAAATTTCGATTTTTTTTTTGTGTTTTTCTATGCCTTATATGAATGCATGAATGCATGAGACTCAATATGCAAAAATCGAAATAAGATCACAAAAAACATGATTAGATACCGCCGGTCCCTCCCCCAAACTTAAATCACACCATCCCAGTGTGAAATAAATTAAAGGAAGAACCAAAAACAAACGACAAAAACAACTATACAATGCAAGACTTAAGGAAAATGAAAAATTATTACAAAGGTTTTGAAGTGTTACCTAGAAGCTTTGAGATGGGGAAGAAGACCCCATGGAATAGGACGGATTACTAGAGCACGGTGAAGGTGACCGCATTGCCTTTCTCTTGGCCTTCTTCTCTTCACGGTCCAATGAGTGGAGCCCTTCCTCATTAGATGGTGATACCGGTCCTCTCCCCCCATATGGCACGAGTTCTCCTCCATGAAGCGTGGAATCGCCGTCCATGGCTATGTCCCCGTCTTGGTCCAATGGGTGCAACGCTTCATGGGCTCTAGAGGTGCTTGCTCCGGCACCGTTCCTTTGGAGCTCCTTGATGGTACGGCCCATGCTTGCGACCATCTTCACAAGCTTGTGGATCGTTTTATCTTGCCATTTGCACCATCTTTGGAGGATCCTTGATTGGTGATGTGAATGGCGTGTAGCAACATTAGGCATAACTCCATCATAGGGCTTAAAATGGTATCTCCCGCCCCCGTACATGTGCTTAGGAGAGGGTGGAGTGGCTACCTCATCATCGGACCCACGAGATCCCTCAGCTTCATCTTTTCTCCCGGGCTTGGCTTTCTTGCGTATTAGATCAATGGGTGGATGGACAGCCGGGTTGTAAAGCGCGTCCTTAGTAAGGTAGAAGGTGATGTTTTGACGCTCTTGTAGGTTGGTGAGAGAGGTGTTTGGCAAGATGACTTGAAACGGGTCTTTCTCGGAGAGTTTGAGATTGTACGCCAACATGCTTCCAATCCTACCCTTGAGAAACCGCGTCCTTGTGAGATAAGCTTCGTCCGTTAGATCCCACTCCACGTCTTTGTCAACCGATAGCTTAATTCCATTGGCCTTGAGAATAGGCTTGATTAGCCAACCAACTCCGATCGCACACCTCTTGTTTTTAGTCCCCGATGGCCAACCTTTGTAGCATACCAAATGTCTCATTAAGAGAGTCGCTAGGGACGGGATTCTCTGACTGCCTTTGAACTCCTTACCATTCGTGAAAGTCGAGAGAAGAGGTTTCAAACCAACGACCATCAATTTTAACTCATCAAGTGTCACCGTCCCGAATTCCACCTTGACAAAGAACATGTGAGCCAAGACCTTGTGCATGTATCTAATGGCTGGGTTTCGGATGTGAGTGTTCTTGCTTGTCCCCAGACTATACTTCCCGTATCCAATAGTTTCCCAAAAGTGAATGAGCTCCTTGGCGGGGAAGTGAAAGTATTCTCCTCCTCGAGTTCCTTCTTCCCGGAAGCCAAAGGCTTGGCAAATCTCATGAAAGTTCATCCTATAGTCCTTGCCATTCACCTCGAACCCGAGGATCCCAAATCCGGTTTGTGCATTCACTTTCTTATGATACTCGTCATCGAAGGCCACCCGTAGAGAAGATAGGCATTCACATGTGAGCGCTTGGTGTGCTTGTTCCTTCATGTGCCAAAAGCTACCAAGTCCTATATTGTTGAAGATGGTTGCCACGTCATCAAGGATTCCCAACTTCTCCAACACAATGACGTCTACAAACCGTCCTTGCTCAAACTCCATCGTCATGAGCTTTTCAAAGATCTCGAAATTGGTTGGAGGATCTTGCGTCGTTGCTTCTTCTTCCCTTGCCACGTTTTTCCCTTTTTCCTTGGCCGTGGTAGTTTTCTTAGTCTCCTTGGCTGTGGTGCTCTTCTTCTTCTCCTTAGTCGTGGGGGTTTTGGCCTTGGCTACTTGCTTTTCTTTAGCTTTTGAGCTCTTTGCATCAACGGGTTGCTCAGCCTTGGAGCCCGTCGCAACACCTATCTCCATGTCTTTGGGTTTAGCTTGAGTCTCTTCATCAAACGTGGCTGCCCTTGTTCTCCCCATAGCACCTACACCGCTCAAAAAATTTCATGAGATTCACGAAATATAAGGGCAAAATTTCAAGAGAAATTGTTTTGCATGAGGCATTTAAAATGAAGCAATTTTCATGAGCAAGAAGGCAATTTAGTCTATCAAAATAAATTAATAGATCCAAATTCAAGACTAAATGCTTCTATCCTCAAGAAAATCTCAAGAAAAATATCATCTTTAGAGTTCTTCATGTTCATGAACTCAACTCCTAAAAATTTCATTCAAATACACAAGTTGCTCCATAGATCTAAGATATCTAAATATATTCCACCTAAATCCCAAGGTTCTAATCCAAGTGAAAGCAAATTCCAAGCGAAAGCAAATTCCAAGCAAATCTCAAAAAAAAATAATTTCAAGAGATAATCCCTAAAAACTTCAAGTTCTTGATTTTCATGGGGATGATGAGTTTGATGAATTTACCTTGGGATTTTCGTGCACAAATGCTTAAAAAAAAGTGATGGATGCACTAACTAGATGAAAACAACGAGCTTGGAGCAACTTGAATGAACAAATTTTAGCTTGAAATGAGAGAGTTATGGTGGAATGAAGAAGATGAGAGTATGGAAGAGAAAGAAAATTGTGGCTTTCTTATCCAAAGGGGGGGAAGAAGACAAAACCGGCCGAGTCGGGTCGAGCCACCGGGCGGACCGTTGGTCCATAGATCCACTTTGACCAGATTTGAATCTGGTCAACACCGGATGGAACCCAAACGGTGTGGATTAGTTTCAAGCGCTCCACGCTCATACGTCCCGTGCCGTCCTGCATGTGTCTGGTGTGACCGAACGGTGTGTCCTTCTGTCCGCATCCCGTCTTCAACGTGCAGGCTGGAATGCATGCGGCACGCCCGAACGGTGTGGTGCATGCGAGAATCCTCGCCTGTTGGAATGCGTGCGGGATGTCTGAACGGTGTAGGTTATTGTCCTCGTCATGTCTCAACGTACCATCCCGATCACAGCCGGCATTGTTTCATCATTTAGCCGACTCTTTCCATGCCGAGCCCCTTTCATCCGGCGCCTTGGAACGGCACGTCTCACTTCCTCCACACCGTTTGAAGCACACCGGCCCGAAGTCACACGGTGTGGATGTTAGGATTGCATCGTCCCGCTTCTTCATTCTTTAGCTCATCGATCCAAGGCTCCGTAACCCATCAATACCCTATGATAATGAACTACAAAAGAAAGAAAAGCATAGAAAGGAAAGTATATACAAGGATAAACATGAGAATGTCTCCCAAGTGCACTTTGTTTAACGTCACTAAGTTCGACGTTTGTTACCCTTTTAGGCGGAAGGAGGGTTGGAAAGAGGAACCATGACCCCTTCCTCAATGAAATCACCCGCCATGTAGGGCTTGAGACGTTGTCCATTGACCGTGAATTCTTCACCCGTCTTGTTCAACAACACAACCGTGCCATACGGTCTCACTTCTTTGATCTTAAAAGGTCCGGACCATCTTGATTTGAGCTTCCCGGGAAATAGCTTCAACCGGGAGTTATACAACAACGCTTGGTCCCCAACCTTAAGATCCTTGGGTGTTATCCTCTTGTCATGGAACACCTTCGTTCTCTCCTTGTAGAGACGTGATTTTTCATAAGCTTCTAGGCGGACCTCATCGAGCTCGTTCAATTGGATGAGACGCTTTTCCGAGGCCGATTTGATGTCAAAGTTAAGAAGTTTAACCGCCCACAAAGCCTTGTATTCCATCTCAACCGGTAAGTGACAAGATTTTCCATAAAGAAGATTGAACGGTGTTGTCCCAATCGGAGTCTCGTAAGCGGTCTGGTATGCTCATAACGCATCATCTAGCTTCACGGACCAATCCTTCCTTGATGTGCCAACAGTCTTCTCTAGGATGGCTTTGATTTGCCGGTTTGAAACTTCGACTAGGCCGCTAGTTTGAGGATGGTAAGGCGTGGCCACCTTGTGCTTAACCCCGTGCTTCTTGAGTAAGCTCTCGAAAACCTTGTTGATGAAGTGGCTTCCTCCACCGCTTATCACAACTCTTGGCACCCCAAAACGTGGAAAGATGATAGACTTGAAGAGTTTAACGACCACCTTGGCGTCATTGGTAGGACTGGCTATTGCTTCAACCCATTTAGACACGTAGTCCACCACCACTAAGATGTATTGGTTGCCATATGAAGAGGGGAACGGTCCCATGAAGTCAATACCCTAAACATCAAAGATTTCAACCTCGAGAATAGGATTTTGGGGCATCTCATCCCGTCTACTAATGTTCCCTTTCCTTTGACAAGCATCACACCTAGATACAAACTCTTGAGCGTCCTTGAACATAGAAGGCCACCAAAAACCCGCTTGTAGAATCTTAGCAACTGTCTTGAACGAAGCAAAGTGACCCCCATACACCGAACCGTGAAAACGCATCAAGATACCATCAACTTCTTCCTCGGGGATGCATCTCCTATAGAGCTTATCCTTGCAAAGGGTATACAAGTAGGGCTCATCCCAATAGAAACGAGTGATGTCTCTAAATAACTTCTTCCTTTGGTACCCATCCAACCTTGGCGGTTCTTTCCCATAAGCTAAGTAGTTGACATAGTCTGCATACCATGGCAGCTTCTCATATCCCAAACCTTTAGCCTCCTCAAGAACTCTCACCACTTCAAGACCTTTCCTCAAAACGCCAACCAACATAAGATGCTCTTCGGGAAGAGAGTCATCGATTGGAATAAGGTCATCAATGCGCATACTCGATAAGTGATCCGCCACTCCATTCTCTATACCCTTCTTATCAACAATCTCCATGTCAAACTCTTGGAGAAGCAAGATCCACCTTAGAAGTCTTGGTTTGGTGTCCTTCTTAGCGTAGATGTGTCTCAACGCGGCATGATCCGTGTAGACAATGAGCCTGGAGCCAACCACGTAGGACCTAAACTTCTCGATAGCAAACACAACCGCAAGTAGCTCTTTCTCCGTGGTAGCATACCTTCCTTGTGTATCATCAAGCGTCCTACTAGCATAGTAGATCACATGCATTTTATTGTCTTTCTTTTGCCCAAGAACCGCTCCAATCGCGTAGTCACTTGCATCGCACATGATCTCAAAAGGTAATTCCCAATCCGGAGCTTGAACTATTGGTGCGCTCACAAGAGCCTTCTTGATCTCCAAAAACGCCGTAAGACATCCTTCATCAAACTTGAACTCCACTTCCTTGCAAAGGAACCATGTGAGAGGACGCGCGATCATCGAGATGTCCTTGATAAACCGACGGTAGAAACCTGCATGACCCAAAAAGCTTCGAACACTAGTGACCGAAGTTGGCGGCTCTAGACTCATCATCACTTCAATCTTCGCTTTATCAACCTCAATGCCCTTTTCCGAGATCTTGTGCCCCAACATTATGCCTTCCCGCACCATGAAGTGGCATTTTTCCCAATTAAGCACAAGGTTCGTCTCTTCACATCTTGTGAGGATCCTACAAAGATTGGACAAACAAGAAGAAAACGAGGAGCCATAGACCGAGAAGTCGTCCATGAAGACCTCGACCATCTCCTCAATTAGATCCGAGAAGATTGACATCATGCACCTTTGAAATGTGGCGGGTGCGTTACATAGTCCAAACGGAATCCTTTAATAGGCAAAGGTGCCATAAGGACATGTAAATGTCGTCTTCTCTTGGTCATTCGGGTGAATGGGAATTTGAAAGAATCCCGAATAACCATCCAAAAAGCAATAGAATGGGTGGTTTGCTAATCGTTCCAACATTTGATCAATAAACGGTAAAGGAAAGTGATATTTTCTAGATGCGGAATTCAACTTCCTATAGTCTATATGTACATCCTATGACCCGTTATCGTTCTAGTTGGGATTGATTAATTTTTCTCGTTTTTAACCACGGTTATCCCACCCTTTTTGGGAACCACGTGCACCGGGGAAACCCATGTGCTATCTGATATATCATGGTTTTTACCCCTTTTNCTATGACCCGTTATCGTTCTAGTTGGGATTGATTCATTTTTCTCGTTTTTAACCACGGTTATCCCACCCTTTTTGGGAACCACGTGCACCGGGGAAACCCATGTGCTATCCGAGATCGGATATATGATTCCCGCGTCTAGAAGTTTGAGGATCTCCTTTTTAACAACCTCTTTCAAGTTCGGGTTTAACCGTCTTTGATGTTCTATGGAGGTCCTCGTTTCATCCTCTAGATGTATGCGGTGAGTGCAAAGTGTAGGAGATATGCCTTTGATATCATGGAGTGAATCTCCAATGGCTCTCCTAAGCTTACGCAACTCATGCAATAGAGCGGATAACTCATCACTAAGGCTATCATTCACAATGACCGGGTAGGACTCATTAGGACCTAAGAAAGCGTACCTTAGTCCCGTAGGAAGCGGTTTGAGGTCCATCTTAGGCACCTTGACCTCGCTCCAATCATCCTCCATGTTAGACTTACCATTGCTAGCCTCTACCACGTTCTCATCTTGCTCCACCTTCAAAGCAAAGCTTTTTTGTACCAAACCCAATGTAGAACTGTCTTCACACTTCATCCCTTGAAGACCCGAATGAAGCTTCCTTAACCATTGGCTTGTGTGAGTCAAAAATCAACTTGTAGCATCACTTGCCTTACTTAAATACCCATGTTCACTTTGATCTTTAGTTAAAGCAACTTGCAAACCATCCTCAAGATTCAACTCTTCAAGGAGTTCATCCGCCAATTCATCCATGATCTCGATGTAGAAGCATTGACCGTCTATAGTGGCTTCTTCATGACATCATTGATGTTGAATTGAAGCACCTCATCTTTACCCAAATGCAAATCAATCTTGCCCTTCCTCACATCGATGATTGCTCCCGCGGTTGCCAAGAAGGGTCTCCCAAAGATCTAAGGGTCTTTCGGTTCTTCATCCATTTCTAAGACAACAAAATCCGTTGGAACAATGAAATCTCCAACCATGATTGGTAAATCCTCAAGTAGCCCAATAGGTACTCTCACGCTTCTATCCGCAAGGATTAAGGAGATCCTACAAGCCTTGTACTTCGTGAATCCCAATCTCTTAGCAATGGATAACAGCATTAGGCTCACACTAGCACCCAAATCACAAAGGCAATTGTTGAATGCAAGAGGTCCCAAAGCATATGGGAGAGTGAAACTGCCAAGTTTCTTTGGTACCACCTTCTTTTAGATGATGGCACTACACTCATGAGTCAATACCACCATGGATTCCATCTCTTTAGCTCTTTCTTTCACGACATCCTTAAGGAATTTGGCATATTGAGGCACAAGCAAGAATGCATCCACTAAAGGCATGGTGAGCTCAACCTTCGCCATTTGTCTATCAAACACCACCTTGTTCATTAATCATCTTCTTGATAGTTAATTCATTTTTTCAACACTTCTATCATTTGTTTTCTTTCTTGCATTTTACATACTTTCTTAACCTAAAAACATAAAAACCCAAAAAAATTTGCTCTAGCTTAGGAAGATTCATGTATTCTTAGTGGATTGATCTTAACCTCCTTGGTTCGATACCTCTTATGCTACAATAACATTTAGAGTAATTGACTCAAAGACTTGCAAAAGTCATGTATCAGCTTGCAATCGTCCCAAGACGTGATGGAGCCTTGAGGTAGATTCTTCTCCCATTGATGTGCCTTATCTCCAAGGGAAAACGGGAAGAGTCTTAGCTTGAAACCGTCTTCCGAGACACCGTTCATCTTGGTTAGCCCGCATATCCTATCGAATTGATCAATATGATCCAATGGGTCCTCCATAGATAGGCCGTGGAATTTGTTGCCTTGAACCATATTGATCAACTCCGCCTTCACTTAGAAGTTATTGTTCTCCACCAGAGGGGCTTGGATCCCTTGACGGTTTTGATGAGCATTGGTGGCATCACCTGCGCTAACTACGTTTTGAGCCCTTGGGGGATGGTTAGGGGCTCTCACTTGCCGGGCGGGTGGTGGTGGGATGTGTGGAGCTTGTCCACCTTGGGCGTGGTGGTTTCAATTACCACCATTGCCTTGTTGATTGGCAAATTACCTGTTGTTGTTACCAACCGGCACGTTGTCTAAGTTCTCCATACTGATATTCCCAAAATTTACTTGTTTTAGCATCACATTTTACATGTAGTTTCTAGTCGCATGCATGCATAATCATGATTTTAGTTAGCATTTCGGTTTCATTTAGAGTTAGAGTCTTTGCATTAGGTCCTAGTGAGTCTTGCATGATTTGGGGTGATTTCCAAGGACCTGGAGACGTTTTGAGAGGCACCGGAGGCTTTGGAACATAGTACGTACGACCCCGGGAGCAAAAGGAGATAGCCAAGGCAAAAATGGTGTTTCTAGAGGGCTGTACCGACCGATCCTGGGTCGGTACACTAGATCGGTATTGGGACGGAAACTTGTGCTGATCCACAACCAATTTTGTACCGCTCCAGAACCGACCGGCATACTCACCCAGATCGAAGATGATTCATTCGACGTTCCTTCTCTTGCCCCACACCGACCGACTCTAGAGCGGTACACTGGATCGGTACTGAGGCAAAGACTTGTGCCGATCTGAAGAGCTCTCCCATACCGGTCTGGAATGAAGCGGCACGACCCCTCAAGAAGATTAGTACAGATCGACCCTGGATCGGTACTACCCGGTGGCACTAAAAGGGCGATCATTTGGCACGAACTTCTGCTGGCTAAAACTCGTACCGCTCACGACCTAGCTCGTCCTGCGCACGACCAGATTTCATTTCAGCCGGCTAACTCCGCATCAAGCATCTATCCAACCTGCACGATGAAGATTAGTGCCGACCCATTCTGGGTCGGCACTACCAAACGACACTAATCCAGCGGTCACGTAGGTCGAGTTCTGCCGGCTAAAACACATCCCGCGCACGAACCGGCACGCCTCGTATCGGCAACCTCACGATGAAGATTAGTACCGACCCGTTCTGGGCCGATACTACCAGTCGGCACTAAATCCAGCACACGCACAGATCAATTCCTGCCGGCTAAAACTCATCCCGCATACGACCCAGCACGTTCCGTATCGACCCGATCTCATTTTAGCCGGCTAAACCAGCATCCAGCTCCCATCCGACCTGCTCGAAGAAATCTGGTACCGGATGGTTTGTACTGACCCAGAATCGGTCGGTACAAACTCTTCTTCTGCAAACCAATCTAGACCCGACCGGGTCAGTACCCGGTTTGTCCTGGGTTGACCCGGTTCGCACTATTCACTATTTAAACCCACAAAAACCTAATTTTGACTTATGTCTTTCTTATGCTAAAAAACCTCTTTTTGAATGTTCTAAGTATTTTATAAGAGAGATTCTCCTTTTTAATTTATGCAATCTATTCTCAATCTTCTTTCTTAATCATCTAATCATCTAATCATGAGATTTAACATGTTCTTCATAGGATTTGTTGGACCCATCATGATTAGTGAGTAGTCTCCTAAGATCTAGTGATGGGTTAGGATTATGTGACTTCCATGGATGATTTGTGATGCTTAGGGATAGATAATCAATTTCCTACTCTTAGGGAGTGCGTTTAATGCTTGATTGTGCTTGAGAAAGTCAAACTTGATCTCAAGGCATTTCCCACCCACAAGGTGTTCGATGAAATGCCTAAGAGAGCTTTCTAAGAGAAATACCCTTCTTAGCCTAAGAGATTAGTTGTCTAAGGGATTATTTAGGTGATCTTGATTAATGAATTTAATGCTTGCTAATTAAGAGTCCACAAATGAGAATTTGATCTTGGATTAGTGATTATCATAGGTGATTAGTACCTTGAGAGAGGATTAGTCACGATTAGGATCTTAACTTTGGAAATTAACCTTGATTGTGTATGAGCATCATGAATTAGACTTGGAATAACCTATACCGAATTATCCCATCCTTGGATTTGTTCCCATTATTTGAATTCACATCTTGCTTAGTTTGTTTCATCTTGTCTATTTGCTTAATCTCGTTAGGGTGTTAGTAAAACTCAACAATTCACTTATTTCGCTTAACTTACTTGAGTGCCTTGTATTCTACGTGCTTAGAATTAATCCCAATACGGATTGATAACCTTCTATACTACTCGTATTGGAGTTATTGATACCTCCTTACCGAAAAGTCTTAGTATCAATTTGGCGCCGTTGCCATATTGGGATTTGATTTTAACATTGAGATTTAGGTTCTTTGTGAGCTTAAGTATTACTTTCTACCAAGTTACTAATCTTCTTTACTTCCTATTGCTCTTGCTCTCTATAGGTGTATGCATATCCGTTCCCGTGGCACTACCAATCTCGTAGAACCGAGGAACGATATTGATCAACTTCAAAGGGGTTCAAGAGCACGACGAAACTGCGTGAGAGCGCAAGAAGAGGTTGGTAACAAAATGGAGAATTTTGACGATGTTCCACTTGGGAACATTCACGATAACATTCCACACCAAAGGAACGGTGGGAATGGAAATGGGAACAACCAAGGAGGTGGTGGCAATGGAAACCATCACCACCCAATCCGTCCAAACCATCCACCTAGGGCTCGGCATGTTGTTGGAGAAGGTGATGCGGCGAATGCACACCAAAATCGCCAAGGGATTCAACCACCTCTGGTAGAAAACAACAACTTTGAGGTCAAACCGGGGTTAATCAACATGGTTCAAGCTAACAAGTTGCATGGGTTGTCAATGGAGGATCCATTGGACCACATAGACCAATTTG
>PKMM01007473.1:336157-480908 GCA_002933915.1 Eutrema heterophyllum | reverse complement strand
TTCCGATGTACTCAACAACTCCACATTCAAAACACTTCTACGGTTCTCATTATCAAAATGCGTTAGATACACCAACAGATCCTCATCATCACAAATAAACGACTTTTCCTCACATCCAGCCAACCTAGCAATGTAACTCAATTGCAATTTAACCTTACTTTCATCTAACCCAAGCTTCTTGTATAACCTAGCTTCTACCATGGACATTGTTATCTCCTCAACTGATGTCTTGAACACTAGACCATTAATGCGACCTTCGCATTTATAATGTATGTTGACGTTGCTGCTCATTTTATCCTGCCAAACCAATACCAAAAAACTCATTCAATACTGTTTTTGTTCACAGTTATACCCTAGTTGTTCCCAGTTATACACTATTTATTCCCAGTTATTTACTAGTTTTACTAGTTATACATCATCTCGCAGTATTACTAGTTTTACTAGTTGTACTATTATCCCCAACCCAGATCCAGTATTACTATCTCGCAGTATTACTAGTTGTACTTTTCAGACGATTTCTCCTCTCCTCACCCAGATCCAGTCCGTTTTGAGATTTCAAAAATTTACAATTCACTACGATTCAACCACTGTAATGCATTTGTTAGCCAATATAGAGTCATATTCAACCCAGAAACATTCGTTAAACACCCAAATTTCCCCAAAATCCACAAATTTCTCTAAAACCCAAATTTCCCCAAAATCCCCAAAATTTACATCCATGATTCAATGCAACCAAACAAACCTCGATTTTGGACCTCAATGCAGCTCCGGCGGTACAACGGCGGCGAAGGTGACATCGCCGGAGGTGAAGGAGGTCGTCGACGGTGGTGGAGGATCTCGTTCCTTTTGTTTTTTTTGTCGCGGTTTTGTTTTGTTTTTTTTTTTATTATTATTTTTAAAAAAAACCAGTTTAAGAGAGATGAAGATGAGGGTAGGATAGTAATCTCATTGCTAGAGGGATTATAGAGATTATAAGGGGAGAATGTAGCTCAAATTTTTTCCAATAGGGATTTTTCAGACGATGACTCGGATTCGGGAGAAAATGATGAACAATTTGTTAGAGAAAACCCCAAATCTGAAAAAAAACAAACTTTGAGATCAATAGATAGAGAGATCGTAGCCGTTGATGAATTTTAATCAACGGTTTATAACTTTATAAGAAACTCAGTTTTTTTGGTGCCAGTTTAGGTCTATTTGTTTTTAAATCTATTGACTTGATTTGACCCGGTCCAGCCGGTTCTTCGATTCCTTGTTTTTTTTTTGTTAAAACCCAAATTCTCAAAACAACGGCGTTACGGGATAGCATACGTGGCACGGTAGTTCTCACCGTTAACGGTGTTACGGGGTTGACTAACGGGGTGTTGGTCGATGTTTGTTTTCACTAAAAAAAGAATAGTTCAGGTATAAATTTTCAAATTTTGAAAAGTCTGAATATGAAATTGGACACTTGAATTTGTCAGGTACGAATTCACACCATTTGAAATAGTTTGGGTAGGAATCGGCCTTTAGACCACCCATTGTAATGTATGGACATGAATCATGATGGTGTCATAACCCGAAATGTATTATTATGACTTTGACCAAAACTAAAGAGTATTATTATGACTATTTTTGTTTACGTGGGGTATTGAAGAGTTGGGCCACTAGAACTAATATTTACTGGACGAGGCCCGTGAACTTATTCGGGAGCTCACTAGTCACTCATAAGAACTGGGCTCAATTATAAACACCCCATCAATTAGCATCTATTTTCTGAAAAAAAGAAAAATTCTTTTACCATAACTATCTATATATATATAAAGTAAAATAGTGTATTTTCTCATGATGCAACATCATCGACTCATATATTAAAATCATGACACATCATCTATTCATTTGTGGGAAAAATGCCATAAAAACCTTGAACTTACCACTTTTAGCCAAAAAAACCACGATATCTTCTCTGGACACATTAATTCTTCCATTTTTGTTGACTTCCACATTAAATCTCATATTTTCGTTGACAAAACCAAATCAAACTCGTCATTAAATAGGTTAACAGATCAATTTAACCCCGTTAAATCAAAACGTCGTCGTTTTGATTGTAAACGAAAATCCCCAAATTGATATGTATAAACCCTAAATCGAACCCAGCCCCAAATCTAATTTACTCTCTCTCACTCGAGTTCTTCCCCAAATTGATATGTATAAACCCTAAATCGAACCCAGCCCCAAATCTAATTTTTCCCAAATCGAGAAACTCTCTCTCATTCTATCGATTTATCTACCCAATTCTGTCTAGCCCTTTTGATTCTTCGTTATTATGCCGAAGGGAAAACGAAAAAAATCTGCAAAGCATCCAACTCGTTGGAGTACAAGAGCTAGAAGTGGAAGTAGTCAACAGCTTGAAACGGGTAATAATAACGATCATGTTGAGTGTGAGGATGTTACTAGGGCTCTGGTTCTCCGTGATGATGATGGAGATCTCCGTGGTGATCTCTATGGTGATGATGAAGATCTACGGGATGATGAAGATCTACGGGATGATGCAACAAGTGAGGATGATTGCGGCGTTGTTGGTGACGAGGATATTGATGCTGTTTGTGATGAAGCCGACAATGAGGGTGGTTATGAGGCTGGTAATGAGGCTGCTGATGAAGGTGGAGATGATACAGATGAAGAGGCTGAGGGGAACAACGATGCCACTGCCCTTGTCCGAGTGTTTCTCCTTCCTGTAAATTAGCATAGACCAAAAGCAAACTCTATCATGGCACAAATCATACAAGTAACCTAATGAAAGAAACAAGAATTACTATATTAAATACCTAATTTAATCTAGGACGACCCCTTGGTCTTTTTGGTTGGCTCTCCACTCTCGGGTTTGAACAAGTAATATTTGTAAGATATCATCTCCACCTTCATCAGCAGCCTCATTACCAGCCTCATAACCACCCCCATTGTCGGCTTCATCACAAACAGCATCAATATCCTCGTCACCAACAACGCCGCAATCATCCTCACTTGCTGCATCATCCCGTAGATCTTCATCATCCCGTAGATCTTCATCATCACCATGGAGATCACCACGGAGATCTCCATCATCATCACGGAGAACCAGAGCCCAAGTAACATCCTCACACTCAGCATGATCGTTATCATTACCCGTTTCAAGCTGTTGACTACTTCCACTCCTAGCTCTTGTACTCCAACGAGTTGGATGCTTTGCAGATTTTTTTCGTTTTCCCTTCGGCATAATAACGAAGAATCAAAAGGGCTAGACATAATTGGGTAGATAAATCGATAGAATGAGAGAGAGTTTCTCGATTTGGGAAAAATTAGATTTGGGGCTGGGTTCGATTTAGGGTTTATACATATCAATTTGGGGAAGAACTCGAGTGAGAGAGAGTAAATTAGATTTGGGGCTGGGTTCGATTTAGGGTTTATACATATCAATTTGGGGATTTTCGTTTACAATCAAAACGTCGCCGTTTTGATTTAACGATGATTTTAACGATGATCTAATGGGGTTAAATTGATATGTTAACCTATTTAATGACGAGTCTGATTTGGCTTTGTCAACGAAAATATGAGATTTAATGTGGAAGTCAACAAAAATTGAAAAATTAATGTGTCCAGAGAAGATATCGTGGTTTTTTTGGGTAAAAGTGGTAAGTTCAAGGTTTTTATGGCATTTTTCCCATTCATTTGTTGATTTTAGGATTAATTTCGGTAGACCCAAATCTAACTTCTCAATCTATTTCCCCCCAGATTTCTCGGCTCATCACTAATATCTCGCCCCCAAACTTATATATTTCATCTCTAAACCATCTATACTTTTTCGATTCTATGTATTTTCCCATTTGTACTTTAATCTGCAATCTGCGTTTAATTAACAAAAAAGTCTTTTGAGATATGCGTTTACCAAAATCCGACCCAAAAAAAATGAATCCCGATTTAACAAAAAAAAAATTGTGTTTTAAACTACAGAAAAAACATTATAGACAAGTACAAATCGTTTTGGAGTCATGTCAAAATCGAATTAGGGATTAGGGGTCGTAGATTATTCCTGATTTTGAATCGTCGACGATGACGATGTGTTTCGAGAGTAAGAGAGAATACCAGAACCAGTTTTTGCTTGAATAAAAAGAACAAGTGTGTGTTCTAGAGTTCATGTATAATATAATGTATATGTGTAGTTGTGTATTTAAGGTTTTGTACACAACTACACATACGTATTATACAAGTTGTAGTCATAAATACCGTTCTTTTCTTATTTTTTTCAATATTATTTTTCATTTTTCTCTGCTTCTTTTGAAGATATGTTTTCTTTTTCTTAAAAAAACTGAACTTTTACCTTAAAAACTAGATAAGTACCCGCATATATGCGGGTTTGTAATTTAATATTTTATAACCCGTAAAAAAAACTAAAACCGAAAAAATGGAAAACAAAATTAGATATATACCTTAAAGGAAAATTAGAAACAAAGTTAAATATAATACATAAATTTAGAAACAAAGTTTCCAATGAAATAAATATATACATGAAAAATTTGGTGAAGCATATGCAATAAATAGCTTTGAATACGATTATTAGACCTTTTTTTTTTGTAATTGACATACTACCAAATTGTGGTTTATATAGAAGTGAGAAATTAGTATTTTTTTCCTTTTAGGATTAGTAATTAATTGTTTCCTTAATATAAATAAAAAAACTAAAGATTATTTTTTCCTTTTTTATATTAATTTTGCCTTTTAAGATAAATTTAATATTTTTTATGTTTTTAGTAACTTTACCTTTTAAAATTATGAATCAGTTATTAAATTTTCCGAATTTTAAATTTATTTATTAATCAATTTTAAGTTTTTCAATTATTAATTATTAATTTTCTTTTTTTTTAATCAACTTTGGATTTTAAGATAAATTTACTTTTTATTTTTATTTTTTGTTTAGTAATTTTATTTTATAGGATTATGAACTTTTTCTTCTATTGTTAATATTATGTGTCAAAAACTAATTGGATTTTTTTTTGGAAATTTCTTTTACACATGTCAGAATCCGATCAATGGACTTGACACGTGGCGCGATCAGGCTTTTCTCTTTACGTAACATGAACTTTCTCATTATGTAACAATGTTTTCTATTAGACAAAAGATTACATGCAGCTTATCGATGAAAAATGTTATGAATTTTTTTTTTTTTTTGTGAAATTGAGAAACTATCAATTTGGTTATATAGAGGTGAGGATTAAAAAAAAAAATTTAGGATTGTATTCCATTTTTTTCTATTAGACAAAAGATTACATGCAGCTTATGGACGAAAAATGTTATGAATTTTTTGTTTTTTTTTTGTGAAATTGAGAAACTATCAATTTGGTTATATAGAGGTGAAGAATGAGAATTCATTTTTTTTTTTAGGATTGTATTCCTTTTTTAAAATTTCCTTAATCTAAATAGAAATACTAATTGTTTTTTCCTATTTTAAATCTTTAGATTTTTATAATTGTAAGCTATTATATTGTTTAATTTCTTTATTCTTAATTGAAATATGGTTTTTATTCTTTTTCTTTTTAAGATGATAATCTATTGTTTAATTTCCTTATTCTAAACTAAAATATGATTTAAAAACATTTTTGGCTTTTATTTATAATTTTTGTTTAATTTCGTTAATACAAACATAACTACTCTTTTTGCCTTTACTTTTTAGGAAAAATTACAAAAACTACATATAACTACATAATTCTAGAATATAAAACGAATGAAAAGAAAGACTAATTTCTATAACAATATAAAGTAAATCTTATATAAATTTTATAGTTTACATTTTTTTTTTGATTTGTAGTTTCTATTTTTCTCTTACTTTATTTTTTTGATTTATTATTTTCTATATAAATAAAACACAATCTATTTTTACATTTTTGTTATTTTGTCTTATAGGAAAGTTTATATTATTACATTGTTATTTTCCGTTTTTTTTTTACACATGTCACGATCTCGTGAGTTAGAATCTTAATTTCCGATTTTATTTTTTCTTTTTATTCAGATTATTACTTTGACATATGTCGCAATCTTAATTAACCGTGACAAATGTCACGATCTCGTGAGTGAGAATTATCCTACGTGTCACGCTCACGTTGAGAGATCCAGCTTTATATAATAAGATATGCAAATTTCATGGGTTTTTTTTCATAATATCAATTGTGGTACTATTCCAACATGCCGGTTGTTTGATACTGACAATCTCATTCAATATTATTTCAAAAACCCATAAAGTTTGCATATTTCTAAGGTAAAGTTTCATTATTTTCTTAAGGAAATATAAAACCAATTTTGAAAAGAAGCAGAGAAAAATGGAAAACAATAATGAAAATAATAAGAAAAGAGCGATATTTATAACTACAACTTGTATAATGTGTATGTGTAGTTGTGTACACAACCTTACCCGATTACACATATATACATTAATTGTGTTGTTTGTCTTAACCCGATTACACGTACATACATTAATTGTGTTGTTTGTCTTAGAGGTAAGCATAAAAAAATGTATTTATGTGTTTATTACGTGTCTAACGTACATGCATTAAACACACTTGTGTACATGATTTTTTGTGTGTACATCTTTTATGCATTTGTTTATAGTTTACCATACGGAAAAAATGCACAACAAACGCAATACTACTCATGTTTTAACCATGAAATAATTTTGCAAGTGCACAACAAACGCAATAGTACTTAGAAGTCGATTCACTGAAGACCCGATAGTTATGCTACAAATTTAAAAGCTTGAAACTAGCTAAAACAGAAAATATTGGGTTTGTTGTTACAAGAAATCATTCAATAATTCATGCAATTAAGTTTCAATATTCACAATACTCCATAACCCAACTTTCGCAGGTTATGACGTATTGTTCACCAAATACTAGATCAGAAAATTTAACAAGCTTTTGAAAGGTAAATTAACCCAAAATCCTTCATTAGTTAGCAACTCTAATTCCTGCATTTAGAACAAATAAAGGTGAAGAACCATAAGATGAATCCTAATAAATTGATATTAATCTAGCATATCATGAACTCTTTGATTCCTATAACCTAACAACCGAACTACTCACACATGATGCAAGTAATAAAGCAGAAAGAATAAGGAAACATCATAGATAAATTGAATTAAAAGTATAAGGGTTCAAAAAAAAATTCTACATGGAAATACAAAGACGAGATCTTCTATCCTTTAAGTTTTTAGAATCAAATACTATGAAAAACTATGAAAGGGTGGCTACTTCCGTATTTATGGTTTATTCTAGGTGGTGTGTGTATTTGTTAGGCTAAAAATTAGTATATCTAGCCGTAAAAGCAATTTTGATAATAGCTATCGTAAGAATCATAATTTGGATAAATATAATCATATTTTTTTCAACTAAAAACTTTATTGATTTTCATGGTGAGAATCATGGGTTGGATAAATGTAATTTTGATAATAGCTATCGTAAGAAATGATATTATATATGAGTTGGATGGATAGTAAGAGATCATACAGGAGCTCATATTATGTCAGGATTTGCAAGATTAAAATTGATGTGTAAGTCTTAACTCATTTCACAATCCCGCAAGTGCATGGTAACTCGCTTGTAGCATAATCGGGTATCGAATCCACAAGAAGTAAGGATGAACACTAATTAAGCTAAGGCTAATTGATTTTTGCGGTTTCTTATGTCTAGCTAACTAATAGACATGACAAAGAAAACCAAAACATTAACAAAACAAGACAAATAAGCAAAAAGCAAATAACTCGATAAACTAAGCATTAAACGATAAACAAGAAAAATCTAACTGACTCTTAATGGAAACAATGGGCCATGGGTTTCGCGAGAGATATAGAAACATCGAATTTTGAAAATTAGTTTCCTCGACTACCGTAGTATAGTGAACCTAATGAGTCGGGCCATTAAGAGAAGACAACACATAAACAATTAGAAAGAAACAAAAACATTTCATAGAAAAGAACAATTATTCTTTTTCGAATCATGTCGGATATAGATAGCTTTAAAAGTTAGACATAAGCTATACTCAACGCAATAAATTAATAAAAACATACGAGCAGCCTTATTCCTAGCACATGCACATATATACATACGAGCCATAGACTTATTCATAGCACATGTACAACTACAGCTCTAAGACACATACACTTCTCTCTCTGTCTCTCTCTCATCAAGATTAGGGTTCTTGAGTTCTTGATGGAGAAGGAAGAATTCAGCAATAGTGAATCCGGTTGGACGACTTATATTCGTCTCTGGTTAAAGTCGATGAAGATGAGGTCGTGGATGAGGACTATCATGAAGGGTATAACCTTTATAACTACTACAGAAAAGGCGAAAACGAAGAAGAGAGGAACAGATAACGATGAATCGATGGCCTCGGATGCTTCGTCCGAGCCAATTTATCAGTGTTATCACCGAAAGAACAACAAAGGTAGACAAAGAGAGACGTACGATTTGAAGAAGGAGAAAAGTGAAGGTAATACTAAGGGCTTGACTGGTTTAAATGCACCAGATGCGAATGCGGGTACGGGAGATTGCGGAATCGGGCGATATATTGCGGTTTTCAGCATTATTGTCCAATTTATACGACTGGTATATATATCAGTCGGAAATGGGTACGTTTGTGGAATATTTCTGACTAGTATAATTAAAAGACCAATAATCACCCCCACTAACAAATTGATTTTGCAGTAACTATGACTATTGTAAAATCTTTAACAATTTAATTTTATAACGTATGATCTTAAAACTCAATTGATTGACCACTTAATTGAAATGTGACTTACGAATTAAAAAAACAAACTAAATGATTCATCTTTAGTTCTTTACACTCATTTTTTACATATAGAATCTTACTATATAAAACTGAATCCGTCAACGTGAGCGTGACACACGTAAGATAATTTTTACTCACGAGATCGTGACATGTGTCGTTACTAATTAAGATCGCGACATGTGTCAATGTAATAATATAAACTTTCCAATTTTTAATTATTTTTCAATAGACAAAATAATATAATAAAACAGGAAAAGCAAATTGTCTACAAAAATAAATGGAAACTAATAAAATCGAAAAAAGTAAAGTACGAGAAAAAAGTAATGGCAGGTGAATTAGTAGAATTTGAGGAGGGTACTATAGGCATTAACTTTAATTTAGAATCAAGTAGAAACCACAAATCAAAAAATATAAACTATTAAATATATATATAAGGTTCATAATATATTAAATTAGAAAGTAACAATTTGTTATAAAAACTATTAGTTTTATCAGTTAGATTTAGTTTTAAGTTATATAAGATTTGAAATTTATTTTCAAACCCTCTCATTCATTTAAAATAATTGTTTATGGGTGATATGAATATCTTTTTGATTTTTTTTAATTGTCAATTATAAAACATAATTTCTGGAAAACTAAACGAGTGATTTAATTTAAAATCTAATTATACGGATTATTAATTTTAGAGTCCAATATATTATGATTTATCCGTGTATCACGCAAGACCTAATCTAGTTTTTTTTATATTTTACAACCTCATGCATCAAGTCAAATTTTTTTTTTGTCTTTAGCTACTTCACATAAATATATACTAGATTAGTCTTTTATTACTACGTACACAAGTCTGGCGAGAATAAAAGAAGGGAAATCAAAAGCAAAAATATCAATGGAGGTGGGATCAACGATGAGGACAAAAAAAAAAGAAATCAAGGATGGGTATACAAATGTAGAAAGGGCATCAACGAATTCAGCTTGGTTTTTGATTATCTTTATTCTTTTTTGATAGTATTGATTCGATTTCTTCTTCCACTACAAGAAAATACAGTACTACCATCGATTTTGTACGACAAATTATTATCGTTGTAAATAACCATCGCATTTAAGACGATTTTCAAAATCATCATAAATTTGGGACGAAATTTTTCGTAAGGGTGTTGTACAATCCAGTCTGATTAACGACGATTTTTGCCATCACTGTAAAGTCGTCGTTAACTTCCGACGAATTATCGAGGTTCTTGATTATCGTCGTAAAATTGTCATTGTGAATTACCGAGGATCTATATTCATTAGGATAGAACAATGATTTTACAACGAAATATATGTTAGGTGAACACGTTTATTTTTCTGGGTGTACCAGTTTATTTACGACGAAAGTTTTAGTAGTAAATTCGTCGGTAATGGATTTTTCGTTGTAAAATCGATGTCAATTTCGTAGGGAATGCGATGGTAACGAAATTAAAAATCTATATATAGTGGCCAACCAAATAATCAAATTTTTATATACAGAATCATTCACTTCTCTCTCACCAACAAAATATGTCAATATACGAAATTCGAAGATGGATGTATAATCATTTTGATTCGGAGGGATCGCTAACAAAAGAGTCCATTGACGGGCTACAGAGATTCATGCATAAGGCGGGAAATATGCAAAATACGATTACCAGTAGTATGTATTGTCCTTGTTCAAAATGCATGATAGGAAATTTATCATTATATTGAAGGTGTAGTCGCATTATTAAACAGAGGGTTTATGAAATAGGTAGATAGGAGCGGGGGCAAACCGTCAACACTGTTGGTATATAGGGTTTATGAAATAACTTATGACTAATTATGGCATTTATTATTGTTTCAAGTTTGGTGTGGAAAGCAGTGTTGGACGCACCGTTTCTGACATCAACCTATTTTCCGAGCCTTATGCCAACTGGTCCCAGCTCCCGACACACATCAAGGACACATGGTTCAAGATGTTTGCGGTAGAACCAGTTTTGTTTTTTTTTATTTTTACTATATTTATATATAGTTAATCTAGTTTTATAAAATATTTAATTATTTTGTTTCTCACGCAGCAACAATATTACTGAGATATGGCGATTCATGACGAGGTGGAACATTGATCCTCGAGAAGGTGAAGTTTCGCATCATCAACACGGTTGCTGACTGGAAGAAACTATGGAAGGTCAAGGGTGATGATGCAAAACCCCTTTTCATGGATAAAGCGATATGGGATGGCTTGGTGCGGTATTGGGTGGATCCGCACTCGGTGATTATTGCGGAGAAGTGTTCGACTTCCCGTAACACCGTTGGTCCGGAAGGTAAGCCCGTGGCTTTGCCTCATACAGTTGGCCAAACGCCTTTTGCGGGTGTTCATCTACAAATGGTAATTAAATTTATTTAAATTATTTTGTTTATATCTAGTTATGTACTCTAATTATTCTAATAACGCCATTTTTTTTTGTAGGCCGCCGATAACGGAGGTGTACTCCCTCCTATGACGAAGGTTTTTGAGCATACACACCGGAAGAAGAATGGTGCCTTCGTTTCAGAGAAGGCCGAGATGATCTTCAACGAGGTGAATTTCAAGGTCACCGAGCGAGAGACACAACTTTCTCAGCTATCACCTGGCGGTTCCTCGGTCCAGTCCGAAGGGTTGGACACACCCGATATTGACCGGATCTTCGAGGAGGTATATATAATAAATTAGTACTTATTAATATTTAGTGTTATTTTTAAATTCTAACTATAATTTTAAATGTAGGTTGTCCCTAAGAAAAATGGGAAGGTCGTAGGGATTGGATCTATTTGGGATGTCACGACCGCCTCATCATATGCTCCGCGACGATGACTGCCAGATCATGAAGATCCATTCGCCTAACGTGCCAGGATTGCAAGTCTACAAAAGATCCATTCGTTTTGCAAGTCTACAAGAGACTCAAACCCGTATCAGCAAGAGGTTCAAGAGGAGCTTTCGGAGTACGACTCGATCTTCGAGATAATAGCACTCAGCAACCCGGACGTCGCGACCAAATTGAAGGATAAGCGGCAACGATGAGCGACGGAAAAGGCGGCAGCGACACAAGGAGCGGGGGCAAACCGTCAGCCGGGAGATGAGCATGTGACGGAAGAACAACGACGACAAGCCCCTGAAGACAATCTTCAGGATTTTGGCGATTTCGAAATAAATCTCGATAATTAGTTTATAATATATTTTGTAATAAAATTTTATTATATAATAATTTTTTTTCTTTTCAAATTTTAATTTCGAAGTTAATATAATTTAATTAAGTTATGAAAAATAAAATAAATTATAAAATATAAATCATTAATAATAATTATATTAATTAAAAAAATACCAATCGCTGTAAAATCATTTTACGTTACCACAATTTTATGACGCTTGTTTTACGATGATTTTACATCGATATGTGCCGTTGTAAAATGGGTGTTTTCTTGTAGTATGAATCAAGACACATCTCATGGTGTTTGTATTAGATGTTTACCACAAGTTCGCTCACAAAAAAAAGAAGTTAGATGACCCTAAATATGTTGAAAAATCAGAAAATATAAATACATACAACAAAGTTAAGTTATAAGGAAATACCCTAAAATAGCACATTTTTTTTTTCCAAACCTAGCACAGTAAAATTAAAATTCCAAAAATAGTACACATTATTGTGTCAAAATACGTGTTTCCCTAAATGAATTACAAATAAAATCAAAACATTTCGTTTGAATTCCTTTACACGTACTCTTG
The DNA here is from genome assembly GCA_002933915.1 of Eutrema heterophyllum. NCBI lineage: Eukaryota > Viridiplantae > Streptophyta > Magnoliopsida > Brassicales > Brassicaceae > Eutrema > Eutrema heterophyllum. Next base: position 468,364 of record PKMM01007473.1, on the reverse strand, counting down.
CCATGTTATATAGAGAGGACGATATTAGGAGACGAGTGGTCTAATAACATGACAACTAAATAGCCATGAAGCAGGACAACGTACTAGGTAACCAGACACGCATCCCGGTTTCTAATATTAGGGATCCATGCCATGTATGTGTCTTCAACCTTAAAGACGTGAGAGCCCATAAGCGACCTAAGATTCTCTACATTCAAATATTTGAACTTATTCAAACAATCGTACGAAGGTCAATCAACAAATAACAAGTTATCTCCAACATGTGATCGATAGGTTCACCGACCACATTTTGCATCTAGAAAAGATAAAGGTATGAGAATGCTCTGGCGACCATGCAACATCAAAATCCGCTGCAATCAGTATGGATTTTGTATCTTTCAGTACCTTGAGATAAAATTATCGGCGAGCTGGCGGAAAAGACAAGAAAAGTATGTGAAAAACATTCAAGTGAATCGTAAAAGGCCAAAATGGTGGATCCATACCCGACCCAACTATTGAACGCTTGATCCAGTATCCTAACTCGGAAAAGATAATCCCTATAATCACCCCTTTCTCCACCAAAAAAATAGCTCCGATTTTTCACATCATACATTACGTATTTTCTAGAGCTTTAGTCTCTCTAAATACTCTAAAAACACCTAGCTCTTTGTTGGCCTCAAGATCTAGTCTCATTCTCTTTTTCGTTCATTTTCTGACCATCTCATCACCGCTAAACTTTTAATTTTGTGTTCTTTTCCACTAAAGTGTCTTCTAAATGAGTTAAAATATTGTGAATCCACCCATTATTTCGGACATGGTTTCACTTAACCCTTTTCTCTCTCTTTGTTTCCTTATTCTTTATGGTTTCCGACACATCAAATTAATGGTATCTTCTTTTCCAGTTATGACTTGAGCATTAGAGAGTTCTCAAAAAACATATTTCCATCGTGTTTTTAAACTCCCACATGTTTGAAACTTATGAAGGATACTTGCCCGCTAGAGAACGAAATATATTTTAAACTTAACGCATGTGACACTAAAGTGGTGCATTAAGCACACTAATAAATTAAATTACATAGAAAATTTATTCTAATTAACTCAAAAACATTTAAACCTTAATCTACTTCTATATCTATACTATTGAAACATAATCACTTTTAGAAAATAACCTTTAGTCATGTGTTTTATTACTGAAAATGCCATTGGACATTAATGAAAATCTTAGAACAATAAGGATACAAATGTCTCACCATTTTAAACTTATATCCACCCAACCAAACAAGGTTAATGAATTTTTTCCTACTATCCTTATAACCAAACAAGTTTAATTTGTAAATGAAAAAGTATCATTCAATTTGTGCCTAATTTACACATAATATTCGGATCAAAAAATTTAATCGCATTCAATTTCGAAAATATTTAATTAATTGCAACTATTATTTCAGAAAGTTCAATAAACATTAACTCAAAAGAGGTTAAAATTTGAATATATTTCACCAGTTTTCTAATTTGTTCATTATAATTAGAATCAATTTTAGTTTCTCAAAACTAAAATCAACAATCAATTATTGCAAATATAAAATAAATGAGTAAATATTTTTATTATTCGATCATATGGTGGGACGGGTTAAGGTTGATGTTTTTATGATTGCTGTCCTCCGTGAGTTGTTCCTTCAATAATAGAAATTAGTAAATATTTGTATTATTCGATCATATGGTGGGACGGGTTACAGTTTATGTTTTTATGACGTCTTCTGCGGATTGTTCTGTCAAAACATGTAAAATATTTTAAACCAATGCGAGAAGGGTTAAGGGGACGGATTTATCCATTTTGATTATGAAAACAATAGAAACAATTGTTTAATTTTTTTTTTTTATCACTTGAGGTTACAAAAATCACCTAATTATGAAGTTTTCATTAATAGTTAAGCCAAACCATTTTCGTTAGCTCTTAGCCTACAAATGTTTTTATATTTAAATCAAATTTTACAATAGAATATCATTATTCCGCGTATAGCACATGTTAAAATCTAGTATATAGTGAAAGTTTTTCATTTCCTTAACTACACTCAAACCAAATTCCACAAAACGCTCCTGTCATACTAAACAAATTTGTAAAGGCAAAATGCATATACAAACATGTAAACTATACATCCTTCGTCTTTGATATATTATGTTATGTCTATATTGGTAATGTTGTGGGATATTTTCGAAATAGAATTTAGAGAATTATATCCACACATCAATGGAAAGATAACAATTCTGATCAAAACTGCAGCTAGCCAAAATCTTTGGAGGTAATTTCTCTTACAGTACTACCATATATATTTCCTAGAATTTTTACCTGCTAACATACAATTTTTTTAATGTAAACAAACAGTCTGATACAGAGAGAAGAAGAAGATGAATTTTAGAAGTTTCTGTATATTTTGTTAATTGAGAGAGTACATCTATATATTACAGGGATTGAAATCTAGTTGCCTAAACTCTACGATCCTAACATAACTACAATCATGATTCTTAGAGATCCCCAAATTACCGTGATTTTGCCTTGATGTATCATATCTTCATTATCCTCCCTCAAGCTGGTGCGTGCAAGTCTTCTATGTCCAGCTTGTCCTTGAAGTTTTCATACTCTTGTCTTCCTAAAGCCTTAATGAGTATGTCTGCAAGCTGAGAGCGACTTGTGACATGTTTGGCTGCTACCGTGCCATTCAAGATTTCATCATGAACAAAGTGACAATCGAGCTCGATATGCTTGGTTCGTTCATGAAAAACCGGATTGTTGCTGATGTGAATAGTGATTGTGCGAGTTTTTTAGGCTCGGCACGCCAATTACCCTCAACGTGCACATCACCGCAATCATAACGGCGTGTCGTTTGTAGCACTTCAAGGTATCGATCCACAGGAAATAGAGACTACGCACCGAAGATGCGAGAAACGGACTAATCTCAAGCCAAACTCTTTTGAAGTTTGGCTTGACGGTTGTGTCTTCTTACTCTTACTCTCCTTGATTGTTTCCTTCACTCCAAGTAACGACGCCTAAGAGTGCAAGATCACAAGAAAAAGGGAAAAGAATAACAACAAAAGAAAAATAAAAAGATGAAAGAAGAAAACTCTAGTCTCAGCCCAAATCCTAACTCTGATGGCAATCGAACTACTCCCCGGCAACGGCGCCAAATTGATTGTGCGAGTTTTTTAGGCTCGGCACGTCAATTACCCTCAACGTGCACATCACCGCAATCATAACGGCATGTCGTTTGTAGCACTTCAAGGTATCGATCCACAGGGAATAGAGACTACGCACCGAAGATGCGAGAAACGGACTAATCTAGAGCCAAACTCTTTTGAAGTTTGTGTTTCCAAAAATTTTTAGATAATCATTACAAGAGGAATTGCACCTCCTTACATAGCAATACAAAAGCACACTTGCTACAATTTTAAATGTTCTATTAGCTTGCATAAAGGGAAAAAGAAAAAGAAAAAGAAAAGAAAAGAAGAATGATAATGTTGAAACATGATTGTGTCCAACACTCAATCCTTTATGGGTGGCTTGAAAGTGAATGAGTTGGCTTCAAGGTGGAAAAGTTGTGGTGGTGGGGAATGGTGGAATGGTGGAAAGTGCAAACCCGATCTGCCTGACATGCTTTTAGTAAATCGATCATATCTTTTGAACCACAGCTCTGATTGACACGAATCCAACGGTCACATGAAGCTAACTCAAATGTCTACAACTTTGATCAAGACCTCAGATTAAACTGGGCGCGGGAAGGTCTTCATCCGGATTTATCTTTAGACACGTTGTTCTTGACTCTTAATCTGGAGCGGTTTGGATCAAGTGTGCATAACAATCCTGGGGTTGATCCTCTCTTCTTTTTGCTTATTTTTCTTCTTCTTTGATCCTCCTTCAAGCTTCAAACGTCACCTTTGATCCAAATACTTCCACGTACATAAAATGACACAAAATATTACAAAATACCACAAAGACTCTCTAGGACTTCTAAAATACAAATGAATATTTATGAGACATAAAATGCACTAAAACACATTAAAAAAACTCAAAAACAAAATAAAACTAATAGAAATAAATACTCTAAAACGTGTAAAATATGCGTTTATCAAATAGCTGCCTTGCTATCACAGTTAATGATCATTGGTTGGTCATGGCGCACTCCTAGAAACCGTAATATCTGCTTAAGCCAGAGAAGCTCTTTTGTCATGTATGCCATTGCGCGATACTCTGCTTATGCGGATGAAAGGCTGACCGTTTGTTGTTTCTTCGTTTTCCAACTCACTGGAGAATCGCAAAGCTAAATAAAATAACCAGTGACATAACGTCTAGTGATCGGACAACTTACCCAATCCGAATCGCACCATCCCGATATCTGAAAATTGTTGTCTGCTCGCAACAAAACCCCTTCTCCTAGATTATTTTTAAGATATCTTACAACTTGGAGAGCTGCTGTCCAATGGTCTTCTCTAGGTGTCTGCATAAATTGTGCTAATGTATGCACACAATATGCCAAATCAGGTCGTGTAACAACCAAGTATATCAATCTCCCAATCAACCTTCTGTACTTTGCTGGATCAACAAGATACGGAGAAGTAGACAACGCTAGTTGATGGTTTTGATCTAGTGGGAATGCTGCTGGTTTTGCTCCCAATAATCCAGCCTCTGCGATTACATCCATTGCATATTTCCTTTGACAGAGATATATGCCAGTCGAATTTCTTGCAACTTCGATACCCAAGAAGTATTTCAAGGGACCCAAGTCTTTCATGTGAAAACATGAAAACAAGTAATCTTTAAACGCAGTCATAGCAACACCGGACATACTAGAGATAATTAGATCATCCACATAAATCAGAACATCCTATTGTTTTATTCCCTTTTGGTTAATCTGGAAGACCATCTCCAATGTATTACTCTATTTTTTACTCTAAAATAGAGTAACTCTAAAATAGAGTAACTCTAAAATAGAGTTGAGTTTTGCTCCAATGTATTACTCTATTTTTTACTCTAAAAAAGAATATTATATGGTATATTCTATTTCTATTTTATTATAAATATCATTTATTTGTAAGAAATTACAATTTAACCCCACTTGTTTTATTTCTTTCAAAAACTTCCATAAATTATGATTTTATTTAAATTAAACATTTATTACATAAGAAAAATTACATTACATCATATAAAAATAATAAAACATATAGGACTTTGGTTTAAAAAATTACTCTACAAATTATCTCAAATAATATGAACACATCACAATATATGGTTTTATGTGATTTAACTTTAAAAAATATTATAATAAAGTAATTTAAATGTAAAATTGATTTTCTTATATTTCAATATTATTATTATTATTTATTTCAGTTATAATTATAAAGATATAAAAATTAAAAAACCATTCTATAAATAAAAAAGTTTAACTAGCGAGAAATAGAGTTACTCTAGAATAAAAAATAGAGTTACACTGTTATTGTAGCGTCGGAAATAGAGTAGGTTTGGAGTTACCCAATTCAAGAGCTCCAATTTCCTTTCCCATGGCTCCTCTCCATCGTTCATCCTGAACTGCTTGTTTGTATGTTTGTGGTTCACAAGCAGCAGTAATCGTTGCCAAGTAAGCTCGATGTCGCTCTGAAAACCGGTCACAATTAACATATCTATGAATCGGGTATTGAGCTTATGATTTAGAGAATTTCAGAAGTTGACTGGAGACTGTATTAGTGACCTAGTTACGAAGCGTGACTGGAGGGATTCTTTTCCGATGACCTCTCCCAAGCAACTCGCCGGTATTCTCTGGTTCAATTTCTGCTTCAGTTTCGTTTCGGCTCCGAGCAAGTTCTGGTTCTGGTTCGGCGTTTGTAGATGTCGAAGAATCCTTACCACTCAGTGGAGTTGAAGCAGCTGCTTGCCTCGTCGTCGCAACTGTTTCTGAAATTGTGAGGTTCGTCGTTTGCGGCGGAGAAGATGATGATCCAATTTCACGTGTTCCTATTACTTCATGTGTCTCCAATTGGGCACGTTCTGGGCTTGTTGTTAAAGGCCCAATTTCTGTATCATTACCAGTTGGCCCATTAGAATTTGGCGTATCTTCTCTTTATGTTGGCCAACTTCATTGTTCAAGCCCAATTGTGTTTCACGGCTTACACGGCATATGATATTTTCCTTATCAAGCAGAGCATTCGACATCGGTATCCATAGAGCTTGCTCCGCATCAAGTTCTTCTTCTAAATCTGAATTTTTCATACTTTGGTAAGGAAACTCGTTCTCAGAGAATATTACATCTCTAGAAACGAAGAATTATCGTTTTTCAAGATCAAAGAGGCGCCATCCCTTTTTCCCAAACGGATATCCGATGAACACGCAACGTCTGCTTCTAGGCGCAAATTTATCTCCCTTATGCAACTGATTATGAGCATAACAGAGGCTTCCAAATACACGCAAATTATCATACATTGGTGCGACTTTGTGAATTCTTTCGTAAGGCGTCACACCTCCTAAAACCAAGCTTGGAGTTCGGTTTATCAAATATCCCGCAGTCAATATGCACTCCCCCCCCCCCAGAATTCAATAGGAAGACAAGCTTGAAATCTTAAAGCTCGAGCAACGTTGAGTATGTGACGGTGTTTTCTTTCAACACGTCCATTTTGTTGAGGTGTTCCAACGCAAGACGTCTCATGAAAGATTCCTTGTTTGAGAAAGTGATCACTTACGCAAACAAATTCTGAGCCATTATCACTTCTTACTACTTGTACCGAAGTTTGAAACTGCCGTTCAGTCATGGCCATGAAATTCTTTAAGTGTTGTGGAGCTTCTGTTTTATCCTTCAACAAGTAGATCGAAACCCCTCTAGAAAAGTCTTCTACTATCGTAAGAAAATATCTTGAACCCGAATGTGATGGTGTTCGATACGGCCCCCAAAGATCGCAATGTATCATTTCAAAAATCTTCGTTGTTTTATTCAAACTCAATGGAAAAGAAGCTTTTGTCTGCTTGGCGCGGAGACATACATCACATGCCTTCTTCGAAAGATTCGAAGAAATCAAGAACGACAAATCCGGTAAAGAACCTACAACTCTAGCAGACGGATGACCCAACCGGTTGTGCCACAGCTCATATGATTCATCTTTCCTTGTTGTGACTGAAGCTGCGATTTCCGTACAACAAAAGTGAAAGGTTCCGCCTGTTCTTTTACCCGCCCCAATCACTGTTCTCGTAGTACGATCCTGAACAACGAGAAAGTGATATGCCAACTGCACTACACAATTGTTTTCATCCATTAACTGTCCTAAGGAGATCAAATCGGACTGCATTTCTTCCACATAAAAAACAGATTTCAACACAAGATTGGAGCCAAGATACCCTGTTCCTTCCATAACTGAAACTCGTTCATTTCCATCAGCCATAATAATCAATACCGGAGGTATCTCTCTCACATTCATCAAAATATCATATTTTCCTATCAAATGATGACTTGCTCCTGTATACAAAATCCAGGAAGAAGAAGAAGTCTTACCTAAATGTTTTTCGGTTGCGCTTGCATTGCTATTTCCAGAATTCAAGAGATTCACAATGGTCTTCCATTGGTTGTCGTTCAGACCGCTTACGCCATTGCGATCCTTGTCAGTCATGACGTAATTAGCGTGCTCAATATGCCTCACACTCGACACATGATGCAGCGGCATCGTGCTTACTTGCGTGGCAAGGAATAGAGTAACAATTGGCTTTGGTGTTTTAGTAATTTTCCATATTTCTATTAATTTATTATTTTCCTTTTTCTTAGATAGAATTAACGTAGCTTTCAAGTTAATCCTCTAGGGTTTTGACTTTACTAAGGTCGTTGGTGAACATGCCTATATAAGGCTTTGTTTCTCTTCTTTGTAAGACAGCTTTTGGTGATTAATAAACAAGAGATTTCTCTTTATACCTTGTTCTTGATTCGATTAAATTCATCAAAACATGAAGCCGGTTTTAAGTGATTATTCGAATCCCTTGATTGAGCGAAGCGGTTCTCGTACGCTGCGCCAGGTTGGTATTAGAACCGAGCGAGGTTGGTATTAGATCCGAGCGACGTTCCTTCTCGATGGCCAAACAGCGACGAGATACACAACTAACGGAGAATGAATTTTTTTGCCAAACGATGGTGAATCTCACAGAGGAGATGAAGAAACTCACGTCGTTTATTAAAGTCTCTTTGCTGCGACAAGCAACTCCTCCTACAGTGCATATTGATAACATCACGGAAGACTCCGTTGATGATCTCGATACAGAATACGGGGAAGAATACGTTGTTGATGTTGACACGGACTTCGATGAAGACTTTGTTGTAGATCAGATCGATGATCCTATCTATGACGAGTACAACACTTTCGATGTCGAACACAAAAACTGTGTTTGTTCGAGGTAAATCGGTTGAACCAAACGAAGCTCTCTTAGACGTTGCCAATCATCAAGATACGTTGCTTCAAACCGTCTCGAAAGTGCATACTCGCTATTGCGAGAGAAGTGTCTCTCAACATCGGGATCATGTAGTTTGACGCAGAGTGACATGATTCACTTTTGATACTCATGAAATCCATGGAGATGTGCCCATTGACAAGTTCATCCACGTTAAGTGGAAAGATAACAACATCTTTGAGCGGCCGATTGAACCTCACATTGGAGATAGTGATACTTTACCAGGTGTGTGTGTGTGTGTATGCTGCACATGAAGCAAGAAGATTTTGGGTTTTCTATGGAAAGTGGTGACATGAGAAACTTCTTGTTTCGAAAACCATGTCAACACGATAGAGACGTGCTGCATAATGAGAGGAGAAACGACTACAACTTATTCTTTGCTCGTAGAAGAATAATGTTGGTACGTGATCCGGCGTTACCGCCAAGGTAATTGATTAATATTGTGCCGCTTCAAGAGATTTTGAACACGGAAAATGAAAATTTTGATCGGTTCAAAAATACGAGGCGTGTGTACTTGAAAAAATCGTTTACAACAGCACATCGTCGAGTGAACCTTAGTACACGGGTTCCGATTAATCTCCTTTCCACGTGTGTTGTGAAGGAATTGATGGAAGGCTTTGCGGACATTATCTTTTGTGACGTCGTACCGGATGACATGATTTCTCACCACCATCAAGTATTTGATATCTTCTTACAACGTACGAGTTTTTTTATGGACGACAAGGATTGCAAGTTTTGCGTCGTTTGGAGATTGATCTTCCGTGGTGCGGTCTTCCATGTTGGTATTTCAATGGTTTTGTTTGACGTGAAGTCTGAAGGAATGCAAAATTCTCTTTGTTTAATTGACTTTATTCAATATGTGGTGCATCTAGTAGGCTCTTTTGTGGCTTTTGTCTTCGAGGGTGCAGAGTTGTCTAAGGCTCTTTTGTGGCTTTTGTCTTCGAGGGTGCAGAGTTGTCTAAATCTTTATGGCCAACATGGGTCTGAGTGATGTTTGTGCTTCATTGTCCTCTCTTCATATCTGGATCGATGTTGTCCTTCCCAACATTTTCAGTTGTGCTGCCCTATACAGTGACTACGAGGGGAATAAGATATGTGTGTCCCACAATTTGGTTCCAATCACACATCCACGACAGATTTGTTTTGGAGTGACGTTGCTTGCGAATCAAGCAATCACTTGTTATGTGTTAGACGAAGAATCCACGATCAGTTTATTCATTGGTTTAGACGAATTGTCGTGCGCGGTTTCTACGAGGATGTATTCTTTTTTAGAGCTTTACTTACGGTCTTACATCTACACCACAACCGAGACTTTGATTTGTTCTTTTGTCAAAGTCGTTTTCTGGACAACGGGGGGCGTACAAGTTTAACATCAAATGGGATTTGAAGGGTGTAATTTCTTCTGTGGGTCTTTCGCAAGTGGGCCGGACTGTGTCTCTACTTTTGTGGCCACTCTGGATTGACAAGGCTATGTGTACCTTTTCCTAGCATATCGTCACAAATTGGGTTTCAATGTGGAGATTTAAGGGAACTACTAGCGGCTGTGCGGATATTAACATTCAAGATCTTTGACGAAGACACTAATGTTCTTGGTGGGAAAAAGTATATTTTTGGATCAATTAAGTGTGCTAGTTTTTGATATTTTATCATCGAATAAATTGTCACATCTTGAGTGCAATGGCGTGTATACACGTACAAGTGACGTGATGGTGGTCATGGGGTGTCTCAACCTTGCATTGTCTCACAACCACACTTCAGTGTGTTTCCGGATGTTTTGTGAGTCTATGCCCATATTTCTCCTTGAGTTTTTGCGCATTGAAGATCCAGATTCAGAGACGAATCTTTTCTTACCGGAGGGGACCTGATGCAGCAGCATCATGCTTACTTGCGTGGCAAGGAATAGAGTAACGATTGGCTTTGGTGTTTTAGTAATTTTCCATATTTCTATTAATTTATTATTTTCCTTTTTCTTAGATAGAATTAACGTAACTTTCAAGTTAATCCTCTAGAGTTTTGGCTTTACTAAGGTCATTGGTGAACATGCCTAAGGCTTTGTTTCTCTTCTTTGTAAGACAACTTTTGATAATTAATAAACAAGAGATTTCTCTTTATACCTTGTTCTTGATTTGATTAAATTCATCAAAACAAAAAGCCGATCTCAAGCGATTCTTCGAATCCTTTGATTGAGCGAAGCGGTTCTCTAGAGATTCATCAAATCCCTAGGGAGCTGATTATCTAGTTCGTACGCTGCACCAACACATAAACTGCACTTTCGTCTGTCAAAAGTGGATGAGAGATCACTGTTCCCGGATTATCCACTTCGGCCAACTCGTAAGAGGAGATTGTTCTTCTTGTCTATATCGTGTTCGGGTTCATACTCGTTGGAATCGGTTCGGTGTCGTTGATCGGGTTCGAGTTTCTGTTTGTGTTCATGTTGTAAGCCAATTGTCGATTGATGTCAAGATTTTTTTAATTTTTTAATTTTTAATTTTTTTTTTAGAAAAATATGTTTCAAGCTATGATACCATGATACAAAGAGAAGAAGAAGATGAATTTTAGAAGTTTCTGTATATTTTGTTAATTGAGAGAGTACATCTATATATTACAGAGATTGAAATCTAGTTGCCTAAACTGTACGATCCTAACATAACTACAATTATAATTCTTAGAGATCCCCAAATTATCGTGATTTTGCCTTGATGTAGCATATCTTCATTACTGTCTCAAGTAATTACGTTTTCAACCAAATTTTATATTGGTGATGAGTACAAGACAATAAGGAAGTTTTTGAAAAGATATTTAAACACAAATTTCAATATATTGGAAAAATTGCTACATGGTGGAAATTATCATTTTTAGCTGTTTAGATTTTTTCTTTTCTTTTTTTTGCAGTTTAGAATTGTTAATAAAAACATAATGGACAAACAATTTATTCGATTCTTTTAATCAAAAAAAAATTATTCGATTATATTTCTAAATTGATTTACATACACTCGTCTACATTTTCTTGCCAACACTTATCTAACATTTTGTTTATTATAGATTGAAGTTTCGAGATATACGTACACCTTTGTTATTTCATGATGTATTTCATTCCTATAGTTTATCACAACTTACTCAATTTTATATCAAACTAAAGAAACAAATTTGGAGCTTTTTATTTATTTACCAATGAAAAACTTTAATTTTTTTTTTTTTTTTTTACTTTTGGATTACTAATTTTGTAGTTGTTTCGGATTTGGATTTCCTATGAATGTATTTTTGGGATATTTGTAGATTTGTATTATTTAATTATTTTTTCTTGTATAAAAACGAAATGGTCATGAAAACGAAAGAGTTATCGCTACAAGAAATGGAACATAATATGACACATGATATTTCTCTACAAGAATATATATATTACTAGCTAATCTTTTAAGTGCACTTACAAGTTTCACCTAAAACAATATTTGACAAGTTCAAGACATACATTGAATTGTCTAACTAGTCTCACACGTTCAATGATCTATACACGATCCAAGAACCTCTAAGATGAACCCCTTAGCCTTTTAACTTTTGCTAAGAAACCCAAAACACACGTTGCTATGAATTCTCTCTCTATTGTGTTAAGCACATACAACGCTTAAACACACATATTTATACACAATAGCCGAAATCCTCACTTGGATATAAATGCAAATCTCCACAAATATATCATATTTCTTTTTCTTTCTCCTAAGAATAAGGAACCTCCTCAAAGCTGCGATATCCTCTCCAAGATGCTCATCCAGCTCAGCCACAACCTTTTGGCTCGTCCGTGTCAGCTACTAAGTCCAATTCAGCTCACACGTTCAACTCCACGTCATTAGTCGCCTAGTTGTGCTCCCATATATCACTTCGTGTGCTACTTCCAACTGGTACATCGACTGCTTCAAAACAGCTGCATCTTCAATTTCCCCCTTTTTAGCTTTGTGTGTCTCTCAAGCACCTGCATCTAACAATCATACCACACAAGCATGCAATCAGTAATAGGATTCCAGAAAAGACTATTTTCAAACGTCATCACATTGTCTTAATCCGAATCAAGAGCTAAGGAATTCTAAAGACTAAACAAACGATGAGAAAAACCACATCCCCTTAACTCCCCCAAAATCCTATCTTAGTGAACTGAATTAACACAAAAGCCAAGGCCAAAATCTAAGCTAACCTAACACATGATTCGGTCACTCCCCCACAAATCAAAGTTGTTTCTCCTAGCCACTTTCACCCCCCCCCTGCATGTGAGCACACACAAGTTAAAAACCCATCCAGTTAGTTCACAGTTAAAAGGAACACATATCAACAAAAATTAACCTTTACCGCTTGGAAAAGCTTCTGAAAAATGTCTGTGAGGGTCTGGAGAGCTAGAGCAGTGTCCTCGAGATCTTCACAGGCTTCCACATGACTTACATGGCCGACAGGAACCCGAACTGATCCCAATCGAACCACTTCAGCCTTTTCTAGAACCAGTAGACTCATCTTTTTTCGCAAATATAGACTCTATTTTTTCCCTCTCATTTTCTTGATTTCCTTATCTTAATAGGAAAAATGAATTGGACCGCTCATGAGATTAAACTGGCTATGAGAGTGAAAACCAAACCAGCTCTCAATTCACCGCGACAACATTCACTTAGGGACATAAAATCAGTAGTACAACCCCTTAGAACAAAATTGATGCAGCCATATTTAATCAAAGTCATGATGGGAATTAAACCTGCAGTGATATTCCATATGTCACCTTTTGAAACTGGGTTTAAAAACATTTTGGTTCAGTTTTATTTACCTTTTTCCTTTGAAGTGCAACACGAACTAACAATACACTTGAAGCAGGATGCATACTTAGCTCGACGCGATTTGGATCATCTGGCCATCTCGACTTCAGTGGTTAGTTTCCAACCTATCATGCCTTCATCATGCCTTTAGTCAACTTTCAACTTTCATCCTTGTACCATCACTGGCTCTCTTAGGTACATGTTGTCTTAAATCGACATTTCCAATTTTATTAACAAATAAGTTAGTCCCATCATTGGCTCTCTCATGAACTAATTTACCTTGATCAGCAGACACGTCAGTTCCATCACTTGCTCTCTCAATAACTATTCGTACCTTGATCATCATATCCTTCTTTAACTCATAAGTTCTTTCTCTATGTGAGCATGTACTGGTGTCTAGACATGAGGGCATGACATGAAGTTCTTTTCCACTAAAGTACATGACTCCAAACAAAATCTGAACCTTATATACACCATTAGTCAGCGCTTGTATCAGTCATGCACACTTCACAAACTATTACATTCCACAAATACCAATCGAGTTTCTTAGAGTGACAAAACGGTTAAAGACCAATGGTTTTGTGAATAAATCGGCCAATTGCAAATCAATGACAATATGTTCAACGACTACCTGTTTTTCCTCCACTAGTTCTCGGATAAAGTGGTGCCTTATGTCAATGTGCTTTGTCATTGAGTGATGTACTGGATTCTTCGATATAATTATGGCACTCTTGTTGTCATAGTAAACCAGAAGTGGCCATGATCCATCCCATAATCAGCTGACATCTGCTTCATCCAGAGAAGTTGACTGCATCAACTCCCCATGGCTATGTATTCTGCTTCTGCAGTAGACAATGATACATAATTATGCTTCTTGCTCATCCATGAGATCATGTTGTTTCCAAGGAAGAAACATCCTCCACTTGTGATTTTCCTGTCATCCACACTCCTTGCCACATTAGCATCACAGTAACCGACCAAGTTCTTGCTCGACCCTTTGGAGTACCAAATACCAAGGTTGACGGTTCTCCTGACGTACTTGATGATTCTTTTGACTGCTTCAAGATGAGACTATTTCGGCTTGTCCTGATATCTTGCACAAATTCCAACAAATTCCAACAAACTGTTCCAACTCGTGTTCCATTGCGACAATCCAAAATTCATCTTTAAGAGCTTGCACATGATTCCTTGGTTCAATGGCTGACACAAAGAAAGAAAATTGAACCATCTCTCTTAAGTTAATTTTGACTCCACGGGTTTTCCTCCCTTCATTCACATCTTCGATAACATCAGATGGTGAATGATTCCGATGAACCTGCTGTATCACTCTTTATTATGAAACCGAACCATACTGATCCTTTGAAATATTAAGCGTCTTTAACTCATCATATTCTGCTTGTTCTGAAACATGTTGTATCACTCCTTGTTTTGAAACATAGCCATACTGATCCTCTGAAATAGTAAGCTTCTTTAACCTATCACATTATGCTTTTTCTGAGTCGCTGTCTGAACCGAACCCATCCCACTTTATTAGAGAATAATCATCACACCAATAATCATCAAACACAACATTAACTGATTCCATGATTACACCAGTTCGTATGTTGTATACTCTGAATGTTGTACTACAGCTTAAGTAACCCAAAAATATTCCTTCATCACTCCTTGAATCGAACTTTCAGGGATGATCCTTGTCATTCAAGATGTAGCATTTGCACCCAAACACATGGAAGTAACTCATGTTCGGCGTCTTTCATTTCCACAACTCATAGGGAGTCTTAGTGATCCCCTTCCTGACATAAACCATGTTGATGATGTAACACGCCGTGTTAATGGTTCTGCCCAAAACTTCACATGCACATTGTTACCATGTATTATTACTTTTTCCATCTCCTGAAGAGTTATATTCTTTCTTTCTACAACCTCATTCTGTTGTGGTGTCCTTGGAGCTGAAAATTGATGTGCAATTCCATAATTTTCACAAAACACCTTGATGGACTCATTTTGAAATTCACCACCATGATCACTACGAATCCTCTTGATGCCTCCTTTTTTATTGATAAGTTGGAGTGCCCATATTTTGAAGCTGTCGGTTGTCTCATATTTCTCACGAATAAATCTGACCCAAGTGAATCTGGAATAGTCATCCACAAGAATGAAAACATACTTCTTGCCGGCTAAGCTCTCAGTTTGCATTGGCCCCATTAAATCCATGTGAACTAGATCCAGTGTTGCTTTTGATTACACATCTGGCACCTTCTTATGCTGAACTTTGACATGCTTCCCTTTGTTGCACGGTCCACACACCATCTTGTCTTCCCTTGATCTGAGGCACTCCTCGTACTATTTCTTTATTGACAAGAGTGGTGATATTCCTTACATTCTTATGCCCAAATCGTTAATGCCACAGATTGAGAGCATTCCTTGCGTTGAAGCACTTAGTTGAGTTAGCTGAGTTTTCCCACATGTAGCAATTATTCCCTGACCTGATTCCTCTCAGAACAACTTCATCATCTTAATTGATCGCCTTGCAATCTACACTAGTGAAATCAACTGTTAACCCTTAATCACACAATTGACTTATACTGATAAGATTTGCTTTTAGCCATTGAACCAGATAGACTTTCATCAGCTGAGGAAGACCTGCATCACAAGTTCTTCATTTTCCATGAATGGCTCCGTGACCTCCATTTCCAAAAGTCACATTCCCTCCTTTGAGTTTCTTGACATTTTGCAGGTTGCTTCATGTACCTGTCATATGGCGTGAGCAGTCACTATCGAAATACAAGGGACATGTATCATCATGTTCATCTGATACGACTGCCATATTGCATCATAATCCATGCCATATTTATGAGCGCCCGAATCCAAGTCTTGGAGTTCTGTTTGACGTACTTCTTGTGTTGTCTGTTGCCGGTCAGACTTCTTCACCCATATCTGATTCCGAAATCCATTCCATGTGAACCTGCCTTGATTCCTGAGCCTTTTCACTCTTTCTCAGAACTTGTAGTAGTATACCCTGATGTGGCCATACTTTCCACATAAGTAACATCCACCCCTTTGTGATGTACTACTCAAAGACTTGAGTTCTGTTCGTTGAGAAAATCATGCAGACACAAAGTTGATTTTCTCAGTCTCGGGCCTTTCCCTTCTAGTGTATCAGGGACCTCTTTTCACATCCACTGTTCTTCCATGGCTTAGAATCTTATCAAGTTGCTTAGTACCCGCGAACATGTGAATCTTTTTATGTTGAAGATCAAGTTCTGACTGAAGAACTTGTAATTATTGGTCCAGTTTGTCTGCCTTGTTTGCAAGAATTAGCTTTTCTTTCATCAGTGATAAGCTATCCTAGCTGATCTTCTTTTCGGCTTTCAGCTCATTCTGCAGTGACTCAATGAGTGCATCAAGACGATGTTTTTCCTTCATCATGGCTGAGTTCTCCTTTCTGATCTTGATCATAGTCTCCTGAACTTCCTTGTAACTCTCAATAAGATCATCCTCCTGTTCTTCCTCAGACTCAGATCCAGACATCTATTCTCCTTCCTCAAACTCGGTGATTCCCACAAAAGCAACAAAGTACTCAACTCTTCTTCATCTTCACTCTCTTCTCCTGTATCCAATATCACCCTCGAACAGTTCACTAGATCTTGATAGCTCTCCATCTTCTCCACATGATCACACATGTTTGTAATACACACAATTGACCGTTCTGATACCAAATGGAAACGCTACAGGAACTGGAACACAATATGACACATGGGATTTCTCTACAAGAATATATTACGAGCCATTCTCTTAAGTGCACTTACAAGTTTCACCTAAAACGATCTTTGACAAGCTCAAGCCACACTTTGACTTGTCTAACTAGCCTCATACGATCAAGGATCTATACAAGATCTAAGAACCTCTCAGCCAAACCCCTTAGCCTCTTAGCTTTTGCTTTCTTATAAGAAACCCAAAACTCCTTTTGCTAAGAATTCTCTCTCTATTGCGTTAAGCACATACAACGCTTAAACCCACATATTTATACACAATAGGCACAAGGCTAACCTTAGCCGAAATCCTCACTTTGAGATAAAAGCAAATCTCCACAAATATATCATATTTCTTTTTTCTTCTCCTAAGAATAAGGAACTTCCTAAAAGCTGCGATATCCTTTCCAAGATGCTCATCCAGCTCAGCCACAGCCTCTTGGCTCGTCCATGTCAGCTACTAAGTCCAGTTTAGCTCACCACTTCAGTTCCACATCATCAGTCGCGTAGCTGTGCTCTCTTGTATCACTTTGTGTGCTACTTCCAACTGGTACAACAACTGCTTCAAAATAGCTGCATCTTCAGGTTATTGGTACGTTGCACTTGGTTAACTCCTCGTAAATGTCAAATACAAATAAATTTATTTATTATAACCGAAGATACATAGATTAGTATATTATTTAAAAAAACCTGAAAATCGTGTATATTTATGAAAATTGCTAAATAGTTGGCGATTTTTTTATTTATTTATAAAGCAAAATGTTTGCGGTTCTTTGATCCTTACTTTTATGTTCAATCCCATACACATCATTGAGTAACAATAAGTCTGTTCGTTTGCCTGCTGCAGGAGGCTGTGACTGCGACCAAGCGGTGTTCGTTAATCTGATGCAGCCACCTGTGCCAAACGTTGCGTCCAACCGCTACGATATGCGTCAGAAATTTTTGGTCGCTGAAAAAATTCAGTGTTGCGTCTGGAATTGTTGCGATCAGTCGCAGCGACCAACCGCGCGGCTGCCAAACGAACAACAATCGCTGCGTCTTGCCGCAGATCGCAGCCGCAGCCGCTAGCGGCAGACAAACAAACAACAATAAGCAAAAGGTTCATATAGATGATACCAAGCAGACATCGTGGACATGGAAATCTCTTCTTTCTCCGGCCATTAGCTGCTCAGTTCCTAAGATGTAAAATTGGAAATAACTTAACTTGTAGCTTCTACATGGACCTTTGGTCACTTGTGGGGCCTTTATTGCAGTTATTTGGACCATCTGGTCCTCGATAGCTTCCTCGATAGCTTGGTCTCCCTCTCTCCTCTTCTGTGGCTAATTGTTGTTCTAACACATGTTGGAGACTGCGAGGAGCTCGTTCCCAGAAAACAGAAGCTCTCCAAATCTATCTCACCTCCATCTCGATCCCCTCTCCGTCTGCTACACCATATTTCTATGTTTGGCATGTAAATGGAACTGATCTTAAAGCTTACAATGCCAAGCAAACTTGGGAAGTGCTAAGAGAGAGAGCACCTAATCAACCATGGACCAAAAATGTATGGTTTAAAGGAGCTATCCCAAGACACTATTTTCATATGTGGGTAACTCATTTAGACCGCCTCTCAACAAGGAGTAGACTCACGAGATGGGGCCTTTAAATAAGTCCTAACTGCTGCCTTTGTGACTCTTATGAAGAAGCTAGGGATCATCTTTTCCTCCGGTGTCAAGTGAGTGAGCAAATCTGGGATTTCTCAATTAAGAGGTTAGGATATGCCCCCTTCTACTTCCATACTTAACATGTCTTCTCTTCTTGGCTTGGATGTAAAGACAATACATTCCCAAGGACACTTCGTAGACTTGTAGTTCATGCCACAATTTATAGGATTTGGACAGAGTGAAACAATAGACTTCACAATGCAACATCTTCCACGCCTCATGCTATCTTTAAGGTCATTGATCGCTTAATCGGAGACGTGATATATATTTTGGGCAGAAAGAAATGCAAAGACTACAGTGACTTTATGCAGATTTGGCTCACCCATAGCTAGAACAAATGATTA
Source organism: Eutrema heterophyllum (assembly GCA_002933915.1). Taxonomy (NCBI): domain Eukaryota; kingdom Viridiplantae; phylum Streptophyta; class Magnoliopsida; order Brassicales; family Brassicaceae; genus Eutrema; species Eutrema heterophyllum. The sequence continues at coordinate 449,334 of PKMM01007473.1, read as the reverse complement.
AAACCAACTCTACTCGGTTACATTTTAGTCTCTCTCTTATTTTTTTATTTTTTTTTGTAAGGAAAAGACTGTTGCAAAGTTTTTTTTTTATATTTACAAACAATCTCATTTTATTAATGAAATTCAAATGTTTATTAAAAAAAAAAAAGGTTCATATTGTTTCCATAATGGCCAGCTAAGATTAGAAGTTGCATGATAATGTATATTTACAAACAAGCTTTATAACCCAATATTGGCGTTAAATAATGATGATGAGTTATCAGTTATGATGCTTTTTCCAAAGTAAACTATACACTTGTCACTCTCTGATTCCGACATGGCATTAGATTATTCAAATTTCATGCTAACCCAACTTTTTCACTGCCCTAGTGGATTTTGCAAGTCATACCCTTAATATCCCATCAATATTTTGTTTCACTGACCTAGTGATATAATCAATAGAATATTTTTGTTGAGTGCTATCAAAATCCAAATTGAGTTTTAGGTGCTACATTTTAATTTGTGGAGCAGCCACAAATATTATCAAACGTTAGTTATAAAATTAATTATAGATTAGCAGAGCCGGTTCAATAAAAATAGTGGCTTCAATACTCACATTTTAAATAATACTTATTAATTGTTGACAAAAAAAAGAGTTGACAAAAAAAATATTAACTTTAAAATATATGTAAAATTGTATTAAAATAACGATAACTCTTTATTACAAAAAATTGGTGCTCTAATAAAATAACTATTATTATCAAACAAAAATTTGGTGGCCCGAGATATTAGAATAGGAATGCATATATTCTTCAATGTATATTAGGAATCTGATTTATTAGCCTCTAGCGGCCCTCTTGTACGTAATCTCCTTTATATTCTCATCAATACAATAACACAAATCACCCATTGGAATTAACTCAATCAAACATAGTATCAGAGGGTTTTCACTCCTAAAAATCTCAGCCGTCTCTTTCCTCTCCTCTTTGCTCTTTTCTATATTATTAGTTTCATCGATCCATTCTCCACTCGAGAAACCGTAGAAAAATTAGTTTGTGCTTTTCTTCGATTTAATTTTCTTTTCTTCTGATTTTGCTTATCGGATTTATAAAGTTGAAATCAAGTTTAACCATCTGTAATTCGGTTTAAGTTAGTTTAGTTCCTTTGATTTAGTTTTCAGTTTGGACTCTGCTTACATTTGATTAGTTGAAGAAAACTTACAAAAATGATGACAGTTTTCTGATTCAAACTATAAAATTTTAATAAATTTAGATCGATTGTGTTTTTTTTTTCACTCCTAATTAAAGTTCAACAACAACTCTTCTCCAAAGTTGTGATGCACTGTCTTTTTATTGTTTGTTCTAAAATCATTTTACCTTTATTTAATTAAGCCACGAACTAGAAATCGACACAGAAACATAAATGTAAATAGTAATAACGCATTATACTTGTAAACTGAACGACGATGAATGTGCCCAAGTTAGATCCGACCGAGACGATAGGGTCCCATGCACAGCAGTCTTCATCTACCTAACTACATTTCTCTCGCTATTTATTATATTAATCATAATTCGTTAACGTCTTTAACCATATACATACATACCTATTTAGATATGTATTTGTTCATGCATATTATTCAAAGATGATAATTTTTAATCTAGTTCACAATTTTCAGTTGAATTTTGATGTCTAGCGTAACTTTTGAGACATGGCTACAAGAAAGTAGCAGTAATCTATTCGGTTTAGTAACATTTTTCATAATTATTAAGAAAATCGGAATTACACAATACTACTCATCAAATCAACTTCAATAAATCAAAATTCAGAATTGTTGTAAGTGAATCGTCATTATCTCTTATTATATTGTCATCTCTTAATTACGATTATATCTTAGCGAATCTAAGTGCATGTTTTCTATATGATTGTTATAGATGGAAATACAACCGTCAAAATTTGTAAATAGGAATAAACAGAGAATTTTGTCTTATCTTTAATAGTAAAAGATCTGAAAGACTATTGTGGGAGTCGAAACTCGCAGAACTAAATCTTGTAAAGAAATTTAGAGGGAACATAAGATTCTAAGAACGATACACGAGAACAGAGATCCAAAGATGGTGTTTTATTGCTGCTTAGAAAAGCCTTTGTGTACAAGTAATTAAGTGATAAGTGATTTTGCTATGTATTTTTTGCTAGGTAAAACTTGTGTCGTTATGAATGACTTTGACTCCTATTTATACAGGTTTCGTAAACCGCCTAAGCGAGGATCTCGGAAGATATTCTCGGAATATTTCCTTTTATCTTTGTGCGGCCGCCGACTTGAATCATCTCCTAGGGCAAATGGTGATTTGGGCCTGCGGCTCGGCCCATGACGTTTGGCTCAAGACGACTTCGCCTTGGCCTGTCAAATTCTCGCCTCGGCTCATAGAATCCTTCGGCCCATGACGCGTCGCGTCGCCTCCTCGCACCTTCGGCTCGGCCCATGGAGTCTTCGGCTCGTCCCATGATGCTTTGTTGGTTTCGGGCTCGGCCTTGGACGTCATGGTTTGGTTTGGTCCGACGCTTCCCTTCGGCTCGCCTCGATGAACCGGTTCATGGTGTCGGTTCGGTTCGGCGCTAGTTCGCTCGGTTTGGTTTGGCTTGGCTTGGTTCGAGGCGAGGTGGTTCGAGTCTTCTCTTCTTTAGCTCGGTTCGAAGCGAGGTGGTTCGGGTCTTCTCTTCTCTGGCTCTGTTCAAAGCGAGGTGGTTTGCCTCGACTCGATTGGTTCGCCTCGGCTTGGTTGGTTCGCCTCGGCTCGGTTGGTTTGCCTCAGCTCGGTTGGTTCGCCTCGGCCAAAGTTGGTTCGCCTCGGCTCGGTTGGTTCGCCTCGGCTTGGTTGGTTCACCTCGGCCAAAGTTGGTTCGCCTCGGCTTGATTGGTTCGGCTTGGTTCGAGGTGAGATGTCTCATGTTCGACGCCGAGCCGTATGTTGACGAGGCGAGATGTCTCCTTTCGACGCCGAGCTATTTGGTTGACGAAGCGAGATGTCATCTATTCGACGCCGACCCATTTTTAGCAGTTGATCTCAGCTAGGTGAAAACCGACCCCAACAGTTAGCACCCCAGCTCGTCAGGCTCTATGATGATTATGATGAGGTAAGAATTCATTGACGAGATCAACTGTCGAGCCGAATCGCCTCTATCTTTGACGAAATCTTCCCGTTGTAAATTTGAGATGGCGTCAAGCCGAAATGATGTTGAACCACCTGGTTGTCGAGGCGAGATGTCATTTACTCGACGCCGAGCTGTTTTGTTGACGAGGCAAGATGTCATCTATTCGACACCAAGCTGTTTTGTTGACGAGGCGAGATGTCACCTATTCGACGCCGAGTCGTTTTGTTGACAAGGCGAGATGTCTCCTTTCGACACCGAGCCGTTTTATTGACGAAGCGAGATGTCTGCTTTCGACGCCGAGCCGTTTTGTTGATGAGGCGAGAAAGGACGCTACGTTGTAGGAAAGAAAACTTGACGAGGCGGAGAGAAAGTTAGCGATTGCTTTGTCTCGGATCGCTGATGCGGTGTAGGTGTTATCCTAGCTTCATGTTTTAAATTTGTAAACCTTTCTCGCCATTGCTTCTATCAACGAGAGGATTGCTGCTTATGAGTCGGGGACTTGTCGAGACAAATAGCTCGTCGAGGATTCGAGAAGAAATGCTTTGGCGTTGAAGGGCAAGCACAATGAGGGGGAGAAAAGACTTTCCCTTGCTTCGGTCAAGGTTTCGGGTCTCGAAAAGGAGAAGACGGCCCTGAAGGAGGAATCGGCTAAGGCGGCGGGGTACGCGCTTAGTCTGAATGAGGAGAGGATGCAATTGAGGGCTGTTGTGGCTTCATTGAAGAGGCAGCTCGAGGCAAAGGATGCTCGTCACGATTCCAACGTCAAGAAAGCTCGGAAAGAGGCGAGGCAAGAATCAGCTCCGAAGTTCCAAGATCGGGTTGACAAAATTAAAGCGAGTATGGACGAGATTAACAGCAATCTGGCCGAGCTTAACAGCAATCTGGAGCTCTTGGACATTCTTCGAAAAGACAATCCTCTAACCTTGGAAGCGGAGGCGGAGAAATTGATTGGATGGAGAGCTGACGTGGTCGGAGCGGATGATGAGTTTTCTAAGTTCGCCTCCTGCTTGAAGGAAAGGTTGTTGGTTTCTCATGTTTCGAGGATTCCGTGGCTACTATTCTTGAGAATGATCCGATCGAGCTTACTGCGGCTAGTGTCGGCATTACTGATCTTGCGGTGTCCAATGAGCGCTTATCCGGGATTACCGACCTCACGATCGTGGATGGCGAAGTGAATCGACTTATGTAGTGACCTCCTTTTCTTTCTTTGTAAAATGTTGTTAGATTTGTACTTGTATCGAATGTTCTATCTGCTTTGTAATGAAATGTTTTTTTGCTTAAGATATATAAGGACGAGTTGTTTTTCATGTCGATTTTGTTTAATTTGGATGTGTCGAGGCACATCCAAGCCTCTACTAAACGACGTGTTTCGAGACGATCCGTTTAGTACTGTTGAGACGTTAAGACCAATGTGCTATGAAGCGATTAGTTACTGGGTTTAGATTTTGGTCGAGGTATATTTTTCCCTTCCTCTGGTCCGAATATACCCGCCTTAGATTTATATACCGCGCTTTAACCCGTGGTGGATTGTAAAAGAACCGTGATCCTTAATAAGGTGTGAGTTAAAATCCGAAGGGGATGTATGTGCTCGTTGTTGGGGCCAGCAACAGACGAGAATGATGAGTGCAAGTGTAATGTGTATTGATAAAAACTTAGTGCGAAAAGTCGCATTTACAAAAGAAAAAGATGATAGTATATGTATACGTACCCACTCCCCCCCCCCTTTTTTGGGGAGGGGTGATATTCTCATATTTTACATGTTTTAGCATACATTTTACTTAGAGTTTTTGTATCATTTGCATGCATAATCATGGTTTTGTCCTACACTTAGGTCTTTATTAGGGTTTAAGGTGTTTTGCATTAGGTCATAGTGAGTCTTGCATGTTTTGGAGTGATTTCTAGGGATTTGGAGACATCTTGAAGGTGATTGGAGACTTTGGAACCAAGCTTGATCGGGTTTGAAGCAAGAGGAAATGGCCAAGGCAAAAATGGAGTTTCCAGAAGACAGTACCAACCCATTATGGGTCGGTACTGTGGGTCGGTATCAGGACATGAGGAAAGAAGGGAGTTTCCAGAAGACAGTACCAACCCATTCTGGTTCGGCATTGTGGGTCGGTATCAGGACAGGAGGAAAGAAAGGAGTTTTCAGAAGACAGTACCAACCCATTCTGGGTCGGTATGCTGGATCGGTACAAACCCGCCAAGACCAGTTTGATCCAGACCCGACGTGCCTGAAATACCTGGCTAGAAGAAGGGTCTCCAATCCGAATTAGTCTCGGTGGTCTTCACAAAAGTTGTAGCCCAAAGAGTTATCTGTCCACAGGAGGTGGTTTAAGATCATTCGGAGCAGTGGTTCGAAAGATACATCAGATTTAGCGGGGACGTGTCCGTCTGGCGCCCAAAGGAGTCATGCTCAAAGTTTTTGTACCGACCATTTGCACCCATTCTGGATCGGTACAGACCACCAGAATCAGCAAAACCCCAGTTTTAACCGGGTCAAGACCCGGTTTGTCCCGGGTTGACCCGGTTCGCCCAAGACCTTTTAAATACTTGAAAACCTAATTTTTGTGATTCAAGCTTTCTTCTTTATAGAGTTGGGTTTTATCCCAAACTCTTCCTATGATGATTTTGGATGGATCTTCATCATTCATGCCACTCTAGTGAAGGATTCTTCAACCTTATTTTTTATTTAATGCATCTTCTTTATCTTTATGTCTTTTTCACTTTTGTTCTTCATGTTTAGACTTTAGGGTTTTTGTTGGATTTTGGTTTACTTGATTTTTATGGGTTGATGATTGATTTGTGATGCTTAGATTCTAAATCATTGCTTTCCTTTCTTTCTAAGTGATCTTAATGCTAGATTGGGCTTGAGAGAGTCAATCTAGATCCAAGAGAATTTCATGCACACAAGGTGTTCGATGAAATTCCCCAAAGAACTTAGAAAGAGATTAACATGCTTAGCCTATGAGAGTAGTTGTCTAAGGTGTTTATTGGTTGATTTGAATATTGATCTTAATGCTTGCTAATCATTTCATCACAAATGAGAGTTTGTTCTCGATTTAGTGATTAGCAAAGTGATTATTGCCTTGGGAGAGGATTAATCATAATTAGAGATCTTAACCTAAGGAATAGCATAGATTGTGTGCATTGGCATCATAAATGATGATGATTTGGATTGCTTCTTGTTAGATCCTTCGTATAGGTTGATCTTAATGCTAGTTTTGAATTGAGAGATCAAAACTAGAGCTTAAGTTTTTTACGCCCGAGAGGTGTTCGATGAAATGCTTGAACCAGACTTATTGTGAGCTTTTCACATCATAGCCAATGAGAATTGATGATTAGGGTGATTAGAGAACTAATTGGAATTGTTTATTAATGCTCATTGATTATCTAATTACGAAGGAGAGTTTATGTCAATTAGGTGATTAGTGAAGTAATTAGTGCCATGAGAGTGGATTAGTCATATTTGTGAATTCCATGTTCTATGATAGTGTTTAATTCAATCTTTGTCATCATTATTTGATTGTTAATCATTTCTTTGATAGTCTAATCCATGATCCAACACTTCTATATTTTGTTTTTTTTCTTGCATTTTACTTTCTTAATCTAAAAACATAAAAACCAAAACCATTTGCTCTAGCTTAAGAAGTTTCATGCATTCCTAGTGCATTAATCTTAACCCCTATGGATTGACACCTCTTATGCTACAATGACGAGCATAGAGGAATTGATATGAACTTAACAAAAATCTATTATCAAGGGGGACAGCGGAACCTCTCCGAAGATTGGTTGCCTACGTACCCTTTTCAGGGATCAAGCCGTCTCGTAGTTCATGTTTAGGATGTGGTGGTTTTAGTGATAGTATTTCTTAAGGTGCATTGTATCCCACGATCTTGGGATGGGAACGTCGGACATGTTGGCAAGTTCGTATACTCTCGGGTGAACCACCTTGGTGACTTTGTACGGTCCTTCCCAATTGGCTCCTAGCTTACCAGCGTTACGTTCGGCTAAGTTTTGAAAAACTTTGCGATTGACTAAGTCTCCCTCGTTAAACATTCTACTTTGAACGTTAGCATTGTAGTACTTGGCCGTCGCTTGCTGGTAGTTCTATATACGTATAAGTGCTTGGTCACGACGTTCATTTACCAAGTCCAGTTCATCCAGGATCATCAGGTGATTGAGGCCTTCTTGTCTAGGTAGAAGTCTTCGACGTAAGCCGGGAAATTCAACCTCGGGAGGGATTACGCACCCTGTTCCGTAGACAAGGGCGAAGGGCGTCTCGCCTGTGGCACGGCGCGGGTAGTTCGATAGGACCAGAGTACGCTTTCTAATTCGTCGGCCCATCAGCCCTTTTTCTCGTCGAGATGCTTTTTTAGACCATCGAGGACGGTTTTTTTGGCTGCTTCTGCATGTCCGTTACTTTGCGGGCAGTGTGGTGTTCGCTTCTATAGTCGTATCTTCCATTTCTCGCAGAACGCCTCGAACCTTGTTGAGATAAATTGCGAGCCGTTGTCTGTGACGATTTCGTACGGGACTCCGTGTCGGCATATGATGTTCTTCCAAACGAAGTGTTCTACCTGGACATCCTTGATGTTAGCGTAAGAGTCTGCTTCGATCCATTTGGAGAAGTAATCCGTGAAGACTAATAGAAATCTGTTTTGCTTTGACCGATGAAGCGGACCGACGATGTCCATAGACCATCTCATGAATGGGTAAGGCGAGGAGATTGATGACAGCAACTCGGTGGGTTGGTGAATCGTCGGGGCATGTCGTTGACCTTTCTCGCAATCTTTCACCATAGTTGGCCAGTAGTAGCCGTGTCATTTGATTTTGATTGTGAGGGCTCTTCCGCCGGAATGGTTGCCACATGAGCCGCTATGCACTTCCTCCATTAATTTTCGTGCCTGCGAACCTTCGACGCAAGTCATTAGTGGCCCGGACAATCTCCATTTGAAAACGTCCCCGTCTAGTAGGACATATCGGGCTGCCTGAGCTTTGAGTTTTCGGGCGGCCCACTTATCTGATAGAATCTCTCCATCCATGATGTAAGTGCGAATAGGGCCCATCCACTTCTTGTCGCAGCCATACTTCCCTTTGAGTGGTACATCTTCATCCATATCGACCACCTCGTTCTCAATGTGTGGTTCGTTTGGCGTACTGATCGCGTTAATGACTCCAGTCGCGTCGATACTCGGACTTTCGATAAACTCAACATGGATGAATCTCTTTTGACCGGGGTCCAAAGTTGACAGTAGAGCGGCTAGTGCATCTGCTTGAGTGTTCTCGCCGCGAGGGATTTGGGTGAGTGTGAACTCTTTGAATCGTTTGGACAACTCCTGGATGATCTTCAGGTAGGGTTCCATTCTCTCATCTCTGGCCTCGTATTCCCCATTGAACTGCTTTGCAACCAACTGGGAGTCGCAGAATGCGCTTAAGTTCGGAATTTTTATCCCGTGAGCGAGTTTTGAACCGGCGATCAAGGCTTCGTAGTCCGCTTCGTTATTGGAAGCTGGGAATGTTAGCTGGAATGATTGCTCTAAGATCTCGCCGGTTGGTGATGTCAGGCGGATTCCTACCCTTGATCCTTGCTTTGAAGACGAGTCATCGATATGAAGTGTCCAAACGGAGTTGGGCATTGGTTCTTTAATTTTTTCGGCTAGGAGCTCGACTATGAAGTCGGCGAGTACCTGGGAATTCGCACAAGTTCTGTTTCGGTACTCGATGTCATACTCACTGAGTTCTACGGCCCATTTCGCTAGTCTCCCTGATTGGCTTGAACTGTGTAAGATGGTTCGTAAGGGGAAAGTGGCCAGCACCACGATGGAATGCGATTGAAAGTAAGGTCGCAACTTCCTACATAACCACTGCGAGTGCCAATTTTTCCATATGCGGGTATCTAGTGCCTGCGTTGGTCAAAGTCTGGCTGACGTAAAAGATTGGCCTCTACTCTCCTCGCTCCTCCCTGACGAGCACTCTACTGACTGTTGTTGTTGATACGGCAATGTAAAGGAATAAGGGATCGCCTTCTACGGGTTTGGCAAGGATAGGCGGGCTAGCCAAGTATCGCTTCAGCTCTTGAAAGGCATCGTCGCATTGATCAGTCCACTCGGATTTTTTATTTCCTCGTAGGGTATCGTAGAAAGGCAGGTATTTGTCAGTGGATCGTGAAATGAAGCGTTTTAAGGCTGCGATGCGTCCTGTCAGGCGCTGGACCTCGCGTTTCGTCTTTGGTGATGCCATTTCGATCAACGCGTTTATCTGCTTTAGGTTTGCCTCTATACCCCGGTGAGTGACGAGGTATCCGAGGAACTCACCTGATGTCATAGCAAACCTGGATTTGGCTGGGTTCAATTTCATGTTGTGCAGATTTAGTTGTCGGAAGCAATCTCGCAAATGTTCAACGTGATTCTTCTGGTGAAGCGATTTGACCAACATGTCATCGATGTAGACCTCCATTGTTTTGTCGAGCTGTTCCGCGAACATTTTGTTGACCAGCCTTTGATACGTTGCCCTTGCGTTTTTGAGTCTGAACGGCATCACTTTATAGCAATAGATTCTGCGATCTCTGATGAATGCAATTTTTTCTCTGTCGTTGGGGTGCATCAGGATTTAATTGTAACCAAAGAACGCATCCATGAAAGATAATAGTTTATTGCCGGCGGTTGCTTTGAAAAGTCTGTCGATGTGAGGCAATGGGAAACTGTCTTTGGGGCACGCCTTATTTAGGTTGGTTAAGTCTACGCACACTGACCATTTGCCGTTCTTTTTTTTCACCACGACAGGGTTGGCAAGCCAATCAGGGTACTTTGCTTAGGCAATTGAACTGACCTTCAGCAGCTTCTCTACCTCGTCATTTACGGCTTTAGCTCGTTCTGGTCTCATCTTTCTTCTCTTCTGCTTGACGGGTTTGAAAACGAGGTCCACGTTGAGCTCGTGGCAGGCAATGTCGATGCTAATCCCTGGCATATATATCCTCGGCGGTCCAGGCGAATGTCGTACGTTCTCTCTCAAGAATGAGATCAACTCGATGCGGATAGATTCGTCTAGTGTGGCTCTGATTTTGACGCATCGTTCTGATGGTCATCGTCGATGAATGCCGAGGTCACGGGCTCGCAGGTGGGCTCGGTTTCTTCCTCGCGAGCTTCCGTGATCTGTAACTGCTATAAAAGTTTGGACATATCCTTCTCGGACTCCTGGTATGTCTTTGGGTTCGCTTTCACGTTCGTTACCGGGTTACGAAGCTTGTGTTCGACGAGGAAACAGACCCGAGATTCCTTCTGGTTGCCCCATATAGTTTTAATGCCATCGGGGGTCGGGAACTTGATGCAGAGGTGATAAGTGGAGGGAATAGCTCTCATGGAGTTTATCCACGAGGTACCCATGATAACGTTGTATATGGCTGGATGATCCGCCACGGAGAACTCCATGATCTTTGTTACGCCTTTCGCGTGAACGGGGAGCCTGATCGTTCCTAGGGTCATCGTTGTATCGCCATTGAATCTGGTTAGTGGTCTTGGGTCGGCTATTATTTATGTCAACTTGATGTCATCTGTCTTAGGGTGTCTCGAAAAATAAAATTGACCGAGCTTCTAGTATCGATCAGTATCCTTGCCACATCGTGATCTCAGATAGTCATCTCGATAACGAGAGGGTTGTTATGTGGTTTCTTCTTCGGCGAAAGAGATAATGACGTTCAGAACGTTAGGTGGTTCAGACCAGTTGACGCTGGTTTCGGCTCGTTTGCTTAACAACCAGCCTCACTCTTACCGTCTGTCTCATCAGATTGTGAACAATCAAAATCACCCCTCGCTGTCCAACACTCAAATGGATAGACTCAAGAGAATGATGCACCAGTTCATGAACTATCATGTCATGATGGAAGCCTCTTTGCATTGGAAGATTAAAGCAATCAATGCTGATCTTTCTAAGAAGATGGAAGACCTCAGTATTCATGTCAAAGTTCTTGAGGAGAAAACTCTCAAGGAAGTTGCAACAATCAATGACAGACTGTCATGGATTGAAGAAGAACAAGAGAAGCAGAAGTGTGATCTCAACCGCGATATGCGCGACATTTGTTACTTGAAGTGCAAACTTGAAGAAACGGACAACTCTATTTACTTGAATAGGAATTGTGCGGACAACGACATTCTGCAACTGGTAGAAGGCCTACGCAAAGTTGAATCTCAAGCTGAAGATACCGACTCCGCTCTTTAATGAGTTGTCAACACTCTTGGAAAAGCTAAAGATAATTTAGAGAAAATTTCTAAGGAACAGAAACAGCATACCAAACTGTTTTGTGCTCTCAATCTTGGTGAAAAGAAGAAGCCATTCATCTCTTTTGAGGAAATCCTTAAAGAAAATGAAGAATCTGATGATTTTTCGCAAGAAAAACGAAGAGGAGACAACAATCTAGCTGAAACAAGTATCCAAAGTCGCCGACCACAGCCCCAGAGGCGCGGCCAGAGAGCAGTCTGCCACGAGCATAGCTCTAGAGGTGCAGCCAGAACCCCTTATGTCGCAACCCCAACACCTTGTGGCGTGGCCACGATTCTTCGAGCAAGCGATTTTTGCCTTGGATGTTCAGCCTTTAACCACCACTTCTGATCGAAAGGAACCAATCTTTATTGCACCTTGCAACATGGTTCAACCTCATGACGTGACAAAGACTGCATCTGCCTCTACATCAAAACGCCGAACAAGCTTTCCAAAGGACGATGATGACTTCTACATCGATTCCTACAAGGTCCATGATATCACAAATTCTTACAAAGAGTCTTACAAGAACAAGAAAAAAGAATTGCTAAATGTTTAAGTGTAGAGCTCGTTGCAGATGGAAGAAGTCTCTTTGCTATTTGCCCTCGTCCTTGCTTTATACTTCGAGTTCGTGTTTAACGTATTCATTTATTCTACCTGATTCGCCATAAATGGTCTTTAATTCGAAGGTTACGGTTGTTACGTTTGAATGAGTTTTAGGTCTCGTCGGGATTGACTAACAAATTTACATTTAAATTCCTTTGACTGTAAACTTCACCCCGATGGACTTTTCAGTCTGGCTCGTCACCTCGTTTGTACATTTGACTTCATCGATCTTTTTACCATTAGTTTATTGAACCTGTTTCACTGGGCTGAAATTTTCACCCCTATCATGATCACTGAAAATTCCTTACCATAATGCTATATTTTTGTTTAACAACTCCATAATGCTATATCTCTGTAACCGATAGGACCCATTACTTTGACAACTCCATAATACCATTATTATCTTTCAAAGACAAGTGTACTCAAAACAAAGAGAAAAAGACAATTTTCTACAAAATGTAAGGAAAAAAATTTAGAAAATATGTTTATAAACTAGAAAAGTAAATGGAGAAATTTAAAAGTAAAAGCTGGGAAGAGCAAAAGAAACTTTATTTGCTTTTCTTGACAAGAAAAATATATTTTGTTTTTCCGCGTTGCTATACATGTATTAGTTTTCCGGAGCCAATCACAGGCTTCACAGCTGCTACGTGCTTGGAGTGATACAATACAATCAATGTCATGCAAATGCAAAAATCTGGCTGGACCCAAACATAATAAGAGTCTGGTTTTACTAGCCTGACAATTTAGTGACAATGCACAATCTATATTTTGTGGACGGTGAGAAATTATATGTTTCATCGACAAAACTATCGATCGGTAGATCCAATCGTTGCATTCATAGATTTTATGATCCGGAAATCGAGAGGCGAATCAAACCCTAGCTTCCCAGATGCTGTAACAATGGTTCTCTACCTCTGGACTCTCCTAAGCATCCGCAAATTCTTTTAAAAAAAAATATACAAGTATTAGTTTTGTTAGGGAAACAAGAACAGAGTGACTTGTTGCAAACTAATTTGGTTATCTATTTATTTTTTAAATAGAATTCTTTGATTACAAAAAGAAGAAAAGACTTTTGATGTGTGGAGTGAAAGTAGACGTTTCCTCGTTCCTCAATGGTTCTGCTGACCCACTTCTATTATCTTTTTCCCATACATTTGATTATACACATATTGACATATACATAGATTCATTGTAGATTTTAGCAACAAACGTATTATATAATTTCTGCAAAAACAAAAAAAAAGTATTATATAACTAGCAATAAATGTTGACCCAAATAATACTAATACGTTATTCATGTACGGATCATATGTATGCGCTGCCATATATTTAAACGTGCGTACATCTCACATGATAAGATAATACCATCTGTTATTATCTTATTTCATTTCACTTTTACTATACAAATGGCAAAGGAATGAAGATGATACAAGCATGAATATGACATAGATATTATAAATACAAATAGGAAAACTACAAATTGCGAGCTACGAGAAAGAGAAAAAAAAACAAGATTATGTGGTGGCTTATGGCAACTCCATACAAAATATTTTTAATGATTATCTGGATTTATGATCGTATAAACCTTAATTTCCTGTATTAAGGAGGGAAATTCCGATCTTGATTGGATGCACATTCATGTCTTAAGAATTGGAGTGGTTGAATCTAATAATCAATAGGGATCTACTATTTTGATATTGGTAATATTTTTTTTTTTTTGCGATATATGCGTGCCCCATGGCTCCCATATAAATTGGTTAAAGTTCAAATTAATGGTGATAAATTGTATCAGTTTTTCTAAATTTTCATGTTTTAAAATCACAATTCTATTTCTACTATCTTTTTTTATTAATCATTAGGAATATTTATCAACGTTTATAAAAAGTGATTTCACTATATATAATGCATGTGTTATAAATATAACTAGAAAAAATAATTATTACTAATCTTTTTTTTCAACAAACTATATTAAATTAAAACAGTTTAAAAATTTCAAACTGGAGGTATGTTGAGATAACCCAACTTAGTTTTTAATGAATAGAGAATATAAGAAAGAAATCAGAGGTCGACTGTAAATGTACGATTGGGTAATCCAAAAGGTCACAAGATCAAGTGACATTTGGGACGGATAAAAATATTAAAAATTGGCCCGGGCCTAAATGATATACGAGCTTCGGCCTAGAACCTCCTGGTTATCCAAAAAAAAAATATATAAGAAAGAGAGAAAGAAGAAAAATCATCCATGATCCTCACAAACTCAGAAAACATTATAATCTATTAAAATTAGTTTATAGTATTCTATAATTACTATGCGGAAACTCTATTCGATGAATATGCGTCTACTATTCGATCATATATCTATTCCGCTATTTAATTGAAATGCCATCAAGACCAATCTAGGCATCTAGCTCAACTGAAATTTCAACAATACAATGAAAACAAACTATTTATTCAACAGTATTTACTTTTTTCAACCTTTATTCAATATAATTTCAGAAACAAAATTTCACCCAAAAGAAAATGATTCACACTTACATATTTGTGAAGACAACTATCATTTTCTTTGGGTGTAATTTTTTTTGTTCGTTTGTAAATTCTAAAATGGGGATATGTAACTTGCCGTGCATATGATGGAAAAAAGCATCCTTGGAAGAGAAAATTATATAGTATTGATGATTAGTCAATGACCAATAATCGTGAGTGTCACTGTTTAGTTGTCCAATCAAATAAAAAGAAGAAAGTATACATTTCCCATTTCTGAAAAGTCCAATCATATATAGCTTACAAATTAATGTGTGTATGTCCTCATATTATAAATCGCTCTTGGACTTTCTAGTTGACAGATCATTGAAGCAGAGGACTCACACCTATAATTTGCAGCTCATCATTTCTAATAATAAAAAAGGGTAAATTAAACTTCTTGATGTGCCCCATATTCTTAATTTCATCATCTCTGCTTATTTTTTATTTTCGTATGTCTTTGCGTTTTCTTCAAGCAAAACTAGATAATATCAGATCCATTTGAACTATAATTTGAGGTTGTTCTTCAATTGCTCGTTTTGTTGAGGCTATGTTTTATTATTGTTAAATTGTTGTTATTTCATTTCTCCTAATATATGTAGATTGAGGTGACAATATAATGGCTGCTTTCTTCCATGGAGAATCTGAAATGAGAGAACCTTCTTCTGATCTTTTTATGATGAATCTGAATCCGTTCTCCGACCCGACAACGACCATTAATTCTCATAACCATCACTTCTACAACTTGTGCTTCGGGTCCCAACAACATCCACGGCGAACGAGCAAAGATGATGTAGATCATATCGAAAAAGGGAACTCTTCGATCTCCATTGTTTCAAACGGAGGAGTGACGCAAAGCTTCAGGGTTTTGGCTCCGACCTACTTGAAAGCTGCTCAAGAATTGCTCAATGAGATTGTCAATGTTGAATACCGTACCCGCGGCGCCAAACAAGAGCAACAAATGAATAAGGAGTCCGCGATTTACGGAGTTAGGGACATTAACGGTGGCCGTAAGCCCGGCGTGACTGGTTGTCGGCAAGAGTTGGAAATCAAGAAAGCAAAGCTCATCTCGATGGTTGAAAAGGTAACTCTTTTTTTTTTGGTCAAGAACATGTATTATGTAGGTTGAACCCGAATGGTGACACAATGACAAAACTAGTATAAACCACTAGGCTATATCGCATGGTCAGGTAATTCATTTATACTTACCTATATAGAGGCCTATGCCTATGTAGACAAATTAGAAACGTTCGTCTACGGGTCTTGTTTTATTTTTTGTTAAAATATTATATACCTTTAATTTTTGTTTTTTTATAAAAAAATATTAGGTCCAAATATATAATCATAATGCTTTTAGAATTAAAAAAACAAACAAACTATTAATTAAATTAAAAACTAAGATAGACAAAATAGGATAACTAACTCATCATCTTCACGTCATATTTATTATAGATTTTATTTATTTGGAATGACAATGGTTATTATTTTAGCAAATTTTGTTATATATGAATTGATGTTTTTTATGCATCGATTATGTGTTCCTTAACTCTAGGGACGGCTCTGCCTATATAAATATTTATGGCGTAAAGCAAGATAACAAATTTCTATATTCAAACCAATTAACCATAGTGGTACAATGAAATTTTTTTTTTTTTTTTTTTTTTTTTTTGTGGGTTTCAGGTCCCCGATCGAGTTTTAATTCATTGTGCTTCCTTGTTAGCTATCATAGAAGAATTAACTAGAAAGAAAATCCGGTGTTTTACATTTTTTTTTTCAGAATTATTGCGAGACATGGGACATGATTTACTCAGTTATTAATATATAACATTTACATGAAATAAAGAAGCAAAAAATTCACACGTTATGGATTTTCTTGATAAATAAAGTTTTCAAGATTGCTAATTGATTTGACAAATTAATTTGGGTAAATTACACAGGTTGAACAGAGATACAAGCAATATCACGACCAAATGCAGACTACAAGCTCATCGTTTGAGAAAGCCGCAGGTTTAGGCTCAGCAAACTCATACACACTTATGGCGTTACAAACGATATCAAAGCAGTTTCGTGCTGTAAAAGACATGATATGTTTGCAAATCAAACACATAAACAAGTTGTTGGGAGAAAAAGAATGTGAAGGTTTAAGTTTAGCTAACGAGCAGCTTAAGCAGTTAGGGAAGATGTCACATAACCACTCAAATGCTTGGAGACCGCAACGAGGTTTGCCCGAAACAGCTGTTTCCGTTCTCCGTGCTTGGCTCTTTCACCATTTTCTTCACCCGTAAGCAAATTTTACCTATATTTTCATTTTTGTTGTTTCGATTTTAGTCGATATCATATGAATACTCTAACTATTTTAGATTTCATGCTCAAAATCAATTGACAATAAATGGATTACAAGACATTCTAACAATGAAACATTGAAAGTTGAAACCAATGAAATTGGATAATATGTTTATTAATTATAGGAATTATTAAATAATGTTATTTGAATATGTCATCCAATCAATAAGCTGTTCCTTGTTTTGGATTGTATAGATATCCGAAGGATTTTGATAAGGAAATGCTTGCCAAACAGACCGGCCTTACTAAGAGTCAAGTAAGTTTCTGCGATTACTTTATATGCACTCCAATAAAATTGAAATATTTTAGAAATATCCAAATTTTGGAATAGTTGAACTACAAATTTTGTAAGAGAAGAGAATATATTTTATATATTTTTTTGTATCAGTTTTGTAACTATCAGTAGTTGGACATGTTTTTGTTTGGTTATGCTAGATTTTTCATAACACAAATACAATATAAATAACACTGGCTAACAAATACTCCCACGATAAAATAAAATTAACGATAAAACATAAAATATTATCTTTAGCAAATTATATTCTGATCATAATATTGTTTCTACAGAAAATTATACTCATCTGTTTCAAATTAAAGATGTTTTAAGCTTTTCACACATATTAAAAAAATTAAAATTTGATTATAAATACATCATTTTTGTGATTAACAATTTTTATAACTTTAAACCAATATTAAATAAACTCAATTATTTTTCTTGACGTTTATAATTCATCATCATTAACTAATTAAAAATGTATAGAAAACTTAAAAAAATCTATCTTTTTGAAAAAACTTTTTCTCTAAAATATATATTAATTTGAAACGGAGGGAGTAGTAAAAATAGGTGAATCAAATTATGGAATATTGTTTCTAAGAAAAAATATAGTAGAAATAGATGAAAAATGCTATACTTTTTATTATACAATTTTTCAAATGAAAAATTTAGAAAACATGATGAAGAATTAATTTTGAATTTCTGTGTAAAATGAATGTAGGTGTCAAATTGGTTCATAAATGCTCGAGTTCGAGTGTGGAAGCCAATGGTGGAGGAGATGTATTTGGAAGAAATGAATATTGAGAAAAGCAGAAAAGGAGGAAAGCTCAATGAACATAGTAACAAAGGTCCATCCTCTAAGCAACCTTACTATAATACAACTTCAGATGAATCTTCAAACTCGATATTACCCATTTTTCATCAAGGATTCATTGAAAATGAAATCCCTATGCGAAACTCATCCTCAAGTTGCAGCGTAGTGACGTTCAAGAAGCAACACGTAGATCAAGCTAACTTGATCCATTTCAATGGAGGGTTTGAAAACTATCACGCAATGGTTGGAGACGATGTCTCCCTTTCTCTTGGCCTGCATCACTCTCGCGACCAAACCTTCAACATCATTCAGTTTGGTTCGACAAGTAATGGAACTGAGATCTCGGGCATGTATCCCTCTTTAACATATCAAAGCATGGATTAGATCTTAATAGAGAACATATATATTGTCCGCTTAATGCCTAAGTTTCTTGTGTGTATATAGCCTCGGTCCATGGGTGGTTTTATAGTGATGGATGTGTGTATATAGCCTTGGTCCATGCATGGGTGGTTTCATAGTGATGGATGTGTGTATGATAGACAGAGAGGAAAAGACTAAAGTATAGGGTTTGATAGAAATGTAGATAACAATACTTAGCTTAAGAAACTAGATATAGTATGGTGTTACTTGGTTTTCTATAGTAAGATTTTATTTATTTTTGTTATGGAGATGGTGATCAATATGGCGATCAAGACTGGCATAAGATCAAATGCATGACAGATCGGTGTAAATAGAGATCAGATCAACCATGAGATCTATCATTCCTTTTAGTTGTCTTTACGAATGTGTTTGTGTGTAAATGTGTCCACAGCATCCCAACTATCATTTCTTATGCAAGCCTATCTATATGAGTTTCTTTGTTCTTTTATATAAGAATCTCTATGTGACGCATCCATAAAAGCAATATGTGATTTTCGTGATGCCACAATCCAAAAGGGAATATGTATGTTACTTGGTTTTTGGAGCAATAGTTTCTCGTTTATCAAGCTTTTGGCTCCAAGGATATACATGTTATCCATTGGCTTTTGACTTTAGAGAGATTTCTTTTCTCTACATGCTATTGTACTCTTCTTCGTGGCTATTGTATTATAAATTTATGACCAAATTTGGTTAAATTAAAGACATCATGTAGGAGATGCTAAGAATACAACAGAGAAGCAAAGAAGAGGACATGAAGAATGTTTTTTTTTTTTAAAGCTCAGGCTTGTCTAGAGAAGAGATTTCGACATCTTGAGTGGAAGGTCGATAAGCTACGAACGTGCTATCAGTTGAAAAGGAGCCTGGATTGAAACATGTTGTTCCCCCAAATTTGCAAACCTTTTGCTCACTCTTGTCACCTAATACTATCTGTTTTTACAACAACAACAACAACGATTCTTTGTTTTAAGGCAGGTTTCGTGCTTCCAAACTAGGCGGAGTTCAATTTATGATAAGAAGATTTAAGAATATACCGTATGAGGAGTTGGGTATAGTCGAAGAGAGTGATCATAGTTCCAGATGATGGGTTGCACCATGAGAGGTAGAGGACATAGATGGCTCTGATGAGTTATTGTGTAGACAAGCTGAACCAACAAAATTTTCAGAAGTTTCAGATTATCTGTCATTACCCGAAAAACTTATAAAATTCAAAGTTGGAAAATAATGGAGACGAGAGATGTGTTTACATGCTGAAATGGGTCATCAGTTTCTTCTGCGGAAGGTTTTATTAAGCACGAACGGCGCATCTGGTACAGAAGGTCTTTTCGGAAGAACACAATCTCCTGGTTGTAGAACTTTACTCTGCATTTTACAAAGACATGATCATTGCTGCAGCTTTTGTGTTTGGTCCATCTCAATAGATCAAATGTTCCTTATAATTCAGAAGACTGAAAACCATAGTTCACACGCAGTATAGAAAACTCACCTGCAAGGATTGCTTGAAAATATCGCATTGGGAATAACGTCTTGAATCTCTTTGGTTAAATAGTTTGGTAAACCGCATCTTGGCAAGACTGTCGAGGGACCTGTCAGATAAAACTACTTTCTATTAGTCATGTCTCGACATGGACCCTAGCTTTATTTAGATAGTGATGGAGATGTTACCTGCGTCATCAGGACCCGGAATGAATAAAAACCGACTATTCTCTTTCAGCCGTGGATGGTTTCCAATCATTCTTCCAAGTTTACCAAACTGCTGCCTGGAAATTAAATGGATACATGTCATCATGAATATATAAGAGCATATTTTCCATAACAATTGAGGAAAATCTATCTACAACGATCCCTTACCTAAGGCTTGAATAAGAACCAAACGATAAGTTGCATGGGCGAGAACAAAAGTTTCCCATGAAAACAAACAAAGAGGGCACTATCTCCACAATTTCAAAACCATCAAGAACCTTTTCCAGCTTCCCGAGAACCTTCTCTACGGACAACACATTTTGGCGATCAAGGAATGCTCTTTAAGCACAAAAGATTAATGCTAAAATACAGTAGTTGGTACTCCAACTGACCTCTTCGTCATCCAGCCATATGTCAGACAATATGACAAATGTGTCATTCACCGCTTGTCTTTCTAGGTCTGCACGTCTAATCTGTGACAAGAGGAAAAAGAACATAATTATTTCTGCTGTGACTTACCTATGTAATACATCGGACTGCAAATTTTACAACTTTCTCAATCCAGAAGTAGAAAAAACAACTCAGGAATTACCATCTCTTCTTTAGTTAGCATGCCACCTCCAAAGAAGTCATATCCAGAATGTGTCTTTAGTGTCTTATCCCTGTCTTCTAAAGGAGGAAATCCGCATGTAATTACCTTTACCAAAACATGAGAAAAAGCTTTTAGAATTAGAAGAGGACGAGTAACACGAGTTAGTCAAAGAATGTATTTTGAACCTTTCAAAGGTTTTTGTTTAAAACTGAGCTTTGTTACAGTTTGATGTTTTTATTCCGCTGATGGTAACATACATTTGTATCTTCCATGGAATCTATATAAGTGTTTTTGGAGACTTGTGTTTGTATTATTGGTCACAGAGGAGAAAAATACACCCGACTTAGTTCTATATTCCCACCTATGACTAACATCATGATCTCAAGATAAACAATCGATTAAAATCATAGAACCTAAGCATATTATACATATATGATATATCTCCCTGGTCTAACAGTAGTCAAAAATAAGTAACTAACTCAGAAAAAGGGAAGGGAAGGTGCGGAAGCAAAGTAGATATGCCACCTTTTAGCTCTAATTTACCTGAAAGATACCGTTCTGCATTTCACCTTCTGCCAAAATTATAGTATTCTCTGTGAAAAATCCTGTGGTTATCTTGTACTGATTGTCAAAGAAAAGTACTCATAGCACAAATAAGTCAAATTGCGATTCTTTGCTATGCCTTTATCATGTATGAAACTGTAAATAATCTGTGGAGATACAATGTCCATCTTTTGCAGATTTTTCGATATTACCAACTTAGAAAAAGGATATTGCTTTGGACAAATCAATCTCTACAGAAGCTGAAAGGTCTTCCAGGTAGAAATGTCCATCTTCCAACTGTGATATCACGCCCATCACCCATTTCCTTCCAATTTGAACTATTAGAGACTGGATTGAAGATATCTACTAGCAAGAACATGCAACAGCTTTAACACAAGAACACGACACGAAAAACGGGAACAGGAAACTAAGACCAACCTCATGGTTCTCAAATTGCGACATCTCAGCATCAAATGCTGGCCTAGAAAAATGCTCTGCGCGAGAAACTCTCTGCGACAGCAACATGAACCGTTCCCTGTATACTGCTGTTTTCGCAGAAGCCTCACCGTGAACAGGTAGACTACTCGTATGCCTGGATATTCCAATCAGTGACATACTTACTAATTCATAAACTCATCTTTAAAAACTCACTGACACAGTCACAGTAACACCTTTCACAATGAAATTTTTTACTAAGTAGAAGGCCTTACTCGATGAACTGCTTCTTAACAGCATCATATCGATACTTTGGCACCAGAAACGCGTCGATGACCACCAAGGAAGAACCATTCGTGGTAGATTGAGATTCCTCCGCCGCGTCATGAGCTCCCAACAAGAGATTAATCACTCTTTGAACTGATTCCGCATCGACTATGGAAGAATTAACTGCAACATTTTCCACAAGAAAACGATTAAGCAGACGAATATTAAGGAAGGAATATGCATAAGAGGCAATCAGTGGCATACGATTCTCCTGCTGGAGGTGATCGAGAAGAAGATCGATAGCTTCTCCTTCATCGTCGTCGGGGAATTGGTCGGTGAAGGCTAGAATACTGTCTAGGGCATCCATCTTGAGGTTGTACCCTCTGATTTTGAATTTCTTCTGTATCTTCTTCCTCGTACTCATTTCTCGCTTACTCCGAATCCAACACTCTCTCTCTCTCTCTCTTTCTCTGAATCTGTGAAACCTTTTCGAAAATCCCCAAGTCAACACTGTCAGTTGCTTTGCTAAGGTTTAGGGCTTAGGCCTACTTATGGACTCCGATAAATCTTAGCATGAATCTCTGCTCAGTGACAAACCGAGACGATGGGTAAGTAAGAACAAGGTCGAGACGATGATCGGTGGAGTAGATCGTTCAAGCTTGAATCGTGGATTTCGTCGGCGAGTCACACGACGGTGTGTTGGGGTGAAAGAGAAACCTAATGTAGAAAAACTTTTCTCCGCCTCATTCTATTAATTGGACCGGAAACCAAACCGGTACGAATCTGTGATGTGCTTGAAGACGTGGCAATCTGAACCGGAGTCAGAATGATGGTCTGAAATATATCGAGAACGTCGAATGGGCTATGGATCTGGGTCAGAGTTTTGGATCACTTGGGCCTGTTTAATAAACCCAACTACATCCTCTCCAATAGATACATAAATAATTTCATCATCTGATTAGCAAAGATGAGACTCTCCAACATCTTTGTTCCTGTTTTTGAAGAGTCTCCATCTTGAGGAGGAGTATTGGTGGCTTAATGATGAATTGCTAGTTTAATGTGTTGGTTATTAAAGAATAACTTTGGTTTCATAGTTTGTTCCTGGTTTGTTATTTAACTGAGACTGAAACCTTTTCATATAAAAGAGTGTATGTACATTATTTTTCATGTTGTGAGAAATAAGAAAATCATTCCACAAAAACTTTCCAATTTCAAATTTGTAATAAATATCTCGAAATATAGCAAAAAAAAAATCTTTGTATAACAATTATTTTATAATTTTGATTATATTATCGAGCCTATTGGGCTTTATTGACTATTCAAAAGCAACTATTTCGTAGTTAGAGTAGAAAGGGATACAATCAAAACTGACCAAATTATAGCGACTAGCGAGAGTAAAAAATTTCAGTCATCATATGCAAATATTGAGACTTGTATTTTCTACGAAAACTACCGAGATCAAAACCAGCCATTGCTACGACGTCGTTGCTTGGATACCATAAGGGCTCAACATATTTATTAACTCCTCCCCCTAAAATTTTCACATCTTTCACATTTACCCAAGACTTTCCAAAACTGTTCTCCAAAACCCATAAGTCATCTTCTTCTTCTGGCAAATCCAAACAAACCACACCTAGCTTTCCTTCGTAGCTAACCAAAACTAGAGAATCTTCTAGTAAATTTTCCGGAACCGGAAAGAGAGACCAAGTTTCTGTTCGCAAACAGAACCGAATCACATTGTAATATGTCGTTAACCAATGCAAGAAGCCGTAAGCCGACACCATAATATTTGGTCTTGTGGTGTCAAACCCACCGTTAAGCGGGAATTCCAAATCATTTAATCTCTTCCATGCGAACGATTCGGAGTCGAAAACCTCGCAATGGAGATTGTAGAACTTCCTCCATATTCTTCCTTCTCTCTTCCGCTGTTGGTTCAGAAACCCTAACAATCTTATATCGAAAAGGGTTATTCGATTGAATCACCATTAAACCGGTCGCAACAGTGAAATACCGGTATTCCGGTACTGCTTCGTAGTCGGTTTACAAACGATGTATTATGGAATTCTTTCTAATTTTCGATTACTATTACAAGCCTATTTATTTTCAATTATAAAATGTTAGCAAGTAAAACGAGAGATCAAACTGATTATATACACACAAGATTTGGTCTAATCAGTGGTTATGAACACCGGAAAATAATATAAAGACATGTGGAAGTGATTAAAGGTGAAGAATGTAAAAGTATGTAGATTTTGTGGTGTTACCTGTGGCACTAGTAGTACTAAGAAGAAAAGTTACAAAGTAAGAGAGATAACTAAACTACAAAAATTTCTTCAACTTAACCACAACCCCATAGAACTAACTCTTTTGAAATGATTCCAAAGCCAACATATTAACGTGATAAAACACACTTTTTTTTGTACTCAGTGGTGAAATCACATCATAATAATGCCTTCAACTCTGTTATAAGAAAACCCATTCACGCTATATATTCCATTACTATTTTTTGTTGCCATTGTTGTCAAGTGGGTTATATGAAACATAACAGTAATGATTATATTCCATTACAAAAATTTGTTTGCCTCAACTCTTTTTCCTCTCTATTTGGCAAACTTGGAATTAGGGACGTTAATAAGGGTTTTTAAACCCAACCCGGCCCTGCTTATTTAAAGCTCAGTCCTAAATGAATCTTAATCCTTTTTAAGCCCTATAAAATTTGTAATATAGGATTAAACCCTTTTGAGACCTTTTGGTCATGTTTTTTTTACTTAAGAAACAATATTTATAATAAAGTTTTGAGAGTAAGACACGAACCACACCACTAATAAGTCATAAAGAAAAAAGCTATTTAACATTTTTGGCGTAAAAACGAGATTTTACGTTTTGGCGGGAAAACGGGATTTTACGTTTTTGGCGGGAAAACAAAATTTTACGTTTTTGGCGGGAAAACGAGATTTTACGTTTTTGGCGGGAAAACGGGATTTTATGTTTTTGACAGGAAAACATGATTTTACATTTTTGGCGGAAAAACAGGATTTTACGTTTTTGGCGGGAAACAGAATTTTACGTTTTTGGCGGGAAAACGGAATTTTACGTTTTTGGCGGAAAAACTGGATTTTACGTTTTTGGCGGGAAAACGGGATTTTACGTTTTTGGCAGGAAAACAGAATTTTACGTTTTTGGCAAGAAAACAAGATTTTACGTTTTTGGCGGGAAAATGAGATTTTACGTTTTTGACAAGAAAACATGATTTTACGTTTTTGGCGGGAAAACAGGATTTTACGTTTTTGGCGGGAAAATAGAATTTTATGTTTTTTGCGAGAAAACATGATTTTACATTTTTGGCGGGAAAACAGAATTTGCGGTGAAAATGGGATTTTATGTTTTTGGAGAAAAAACGAAATTTTACGTTTTTGCGGGAAAATGATTTTGATTTACACATTTGATTTTGGTGTTGTTTAGGTTTTTGTTTAAAAATATTGAGTTAAAAACTTAGCCCTGTAAAAAATTTAACCCTATAAATTCGACCCATTTTAGCTCTATTATAAAATACAGGATTTAGGGCTTAATTTTTTTATACAGGGCCGGGTTAACCCGGTGAGTTTGAGCCCATATTTACATCCCCACTTGGAATCAATAAGACTGAAAGTCTGAAACCACTATATTTTCTATAAAGCATTAAATCAAGAGAACAGATTCAAAAAGAAATCAATCTGTGATGAGTTATGTATATTGTTGTCCTCGGTTACAACAGAATATTCGCGAGCGCACGTGTTAAGGTGCGGAGCGTGCGAGGGTACTTATGTAAATTCATAGCAGCGGGAAGCGGGTCACTCACACCGAGCCCATTTAGCGAAAATCTCACACGCGCGACGCGACGCATGTCTGAAAAGTGGCAACAGATATGTTTTTTTATAGTAATTATCTATTAGTTTTCTTTATGGAAAAAAGTTGAATTTGGTATATAAATTAGAGAAATATTAGGCATTTGAGATGAGTATTTGTTTCCAATTTGGTCACTTATGATATCTGACTATGATTTCGTTTTCCTTTTTCTATTTCTAAAATCCTGGGCTGAGTCAATTTTACGGTGGTTATAACTTTTTTTTGGACCTGACCCAATATTTGGACTTCCTCAAGCACTAAAACCTGCATGCCTTTTCTTTTCTTCCATCTCACGATGATAGTGAAGCTTTGGTTTATTGTGAAGGTGTACATGTGAAGCTTTGGTTCGTTTGATCGTTTCATAACTACTAGTGGCATTTTTATTTATTTTGAAATTTATTTTTACGGCCGATGACAAACTTTTTTAAAAATGTGAAAATTATTATATGTCTTGAATCTGATCGTCCGTTGTTTGAGATAGCATGGGGTCTCGTTGTTCGTTCAAGGCAAGCTCAACGAGTGCGTGTCCAAAGAGACAGTGCATTTCCAAGTCCCCGACCCGAGTGAAATATTTCGATATTGAGCCACAAATTGGGTTTCGGTTCTTTTGTATGGGCTTAGGGGTATATATGGGCTATATTTAGTCTAGAATCACATTAGGGTTAAGATATAATCTTGTATTTTTTTTT
Source organism: Eutrema heterophyllum (assembly GCA_002933915.1). Taxonomy (NCBI): domain Eukaryota; kingdom Viridiplantae; phylum Streptophyta; class Magnoliopsida; order Brassicales; family Brassicaceae; genus Eutrema; species Eutrema heterophyllum. The sequence continues at coordinate 422,884 of PKMM01007473.1, read as the reverse complement.
TGGGTAAAATGTGAAATAGTATACCATTTTTCGATTTTTTGACAGAAGTTACAGAGATAACAAAGAAAGACTAAAAACTAAGAAATTATAACAACTACAACTAAAAACTCGAACTAAACTAACGATCTAGATAGCGAAAAATAGCTTCAACGGGACCGGAGACAAACGTCGATGAAGGAATCCGCACGAAACGTAAGACGGTGCAGACGTACATAAGCAGTAAACGAAGTTGCCGCGAGCAACCGTGAATCTATAAGCCAGCCCTCAAACCTTAGAGAACGGTGCCTACAGCTTCTCCGAGACAAAGCCGCAGTAAGAAATCTGCAACGAACTAAACAAGGGTTGAAAGTGAAGTTGCCACGAGCAACCGTGGACCGAGGCCAGCCCTCAAACCTCATATCGAACGGTGCCTACTAGGCATGGGCATAAAAACCGGAACCAAAATACCCGAACCAGAACATACCCGAAATTATCGGTTCGGTTTGGTTTCGGTTATGGCCAAAATACCCATTGGATTCTACTCATTGATACCCGTGGGTATCGGATAATACTCAGAACCAAACCATTATCCTGTGAAAATGAGCAACCTGTATCTATTACCCACTGCTCTTTGTCAGGATCTTTCTGGAACAGATTCATCTCTGAGGCTATTAATCCTGCTAGATCATGTGCATCATCCTTTGCCAGTGATGACTCACCCTTATCTGCCTACGGCTTGTGTTTGTTCTTCTCCAACCACTTGTAACACTAATTCTTATAATGCCCATCCTTTCCGCAAATCCAACATATCTTCTTCCCATCTTTAGACTTGGATCTCGACTTGTTTTGTTTACCCTTCTAAGGACTTCTTGTTTCTGCGCTGCCTCTCACGTAGTGACCTTCAGATGACTTTCCCTGTGTCTGATTAGCCTTGATATCCTTTTCTTTAGACCTTGCTAAACTTGCAATATCCTCAATCCTAATCGTCTCTCTACCATACTTGAGAGTTTCTTTCAATATCTCAAATCTTGGTGGAAGAGAGTTAAGAAGTAAGATTGCTTGTACCTCATCTGGAACCTCAATGCAAAGGTGACTGAGTTCACCAATAATCTTCAAGAAGTCATCAATGCTTTCATCAATTGTCTGATGATCTTGCATCTTGTATCCGTAGAGTTTGAGTTGAGAATCGACCCTATTTGGAAGAGACTTAGGCATGTATTGTCTCTCGAGAATCGCCCAGGCTTCCGCCGCTATAACGCAGTTATCAATCTTCCGTAGAACACGATCCCCAACATTCAAGCATATCGTGTTCAATGCTTTCTCGTATCTTTCTGCTCTGGTGTCATCTTCTAATTTCTTCTTGGCTGCTTTCACTGGATCTGAAACAGCCTCCTCACCTTCTTTCTTTTCAGCTTCTAACTTACTCGACTTCGGATCTTTTGTTCTTGCAACAAGAACATCTTTAAGGCCTTGTACGCTGAGATGTGCATACATTCGCCTCTTCCATAACGAGAAATCACATTCGCCGTCGAACGAAAAGATCTCAGATCTCATCGCCGACATCTTGTTTCTTCAGTCGGACCTGGATCTTTGAGTTGCCTTCCGATTCCCTCGATCCTCTACCTCGTGATCGCCTTCTTGCTGATAACCTAGCTCTGCTACCAATTTGCGAATTTGATCTACGAATCGCGAAAATAGAAAGATAAGAAAGTAAATCGATGCAGAGAATTTAACGAGTTCAGGGCGTTAACTAGCACCCTACGTCTCGCCGGAAGGACTTTCTGGAATCCACTATAAGCTTTGCTCGAGCTTGAGCTCTCTACAATGGAAGTCTCACACTCTATCTCAATCCCTTTTCAACCCTAAGTTCTCGGGATACATTTTAATGTGATAAGAGAGAGAAGGAAGAGAATCGTATGATTTTATCTTTAGTCACTTACATAATTTCTCACATGTGTGCGCGCCTACACGTACGGGATTGATTGAGCTAAACCAGCTATGATTCTCTTATAAACCGAAATTTCTTCTCCTTGTTGAGACTTGGTTAAGGACACAATCTTCAGCGTTTATTGTAACTATCCTCAAAGAAAAGAGGAAATAGAAAAGATGGTTTAGAAACCAAAATTGAATCGTCTTCTCCATCGCATGAGAGAGCTTCCTTTTTAATGTTTATTATTTTTAATTGTCTAATTAATCAATTTCTTTTTTTATAAAACAATTTTTAATTAAAAAGATAAAGAAAAGAAGAGAAAGTGTTGAAAGAAAAAACAAAAAAAAAGGAAAAAAAAAAAAAACGCTAGCTCAAAGACTCGAACTCGCAATTCAGTCAAAACCATATCTTCACTGTAAACCATCTCCACTAACTCATTCTCTAAGAAATTGGCCCCTGATTTTTTTTTTTTATCTTACCGGCCCCGAAGCACATGTTTCATGGATTTCTACCCATGTCCGGCTCATAAATAGTTACATCTGATTCTAGCTTGATAAATATGTTTACATGTGCATCAATGAGTAGCACGAGAAGCGAATCACTAAAGATAAGACTCACTAAGGAGGATAAGACTTAAACCTCATGATTTTGCTAAAACAATTTCAATTATTACTAGCTGATATATAAGTGATCAAAGTTAATCGCTTTGATGGTTGGATGGAAGATGGTTGTGATGGCAATACAATTACTTTATGGACTAAAGTAATTATATCAAACATAAACTAGTTCTAAAGGCTAATCCTCGCGAAGAACTAAGTTTCAAAACACAATTTCAATGCTTGAATTTCACAAACACTAAACTCGCAAATGAATCAAGAACACAAGGTTTTTGAAACAAAAGAACTTTCTGGTTTTTGATTAATTAATTGGTGAATTGCAAAATACAAAAGCAAGAGCTTATAAAGAGCTCATGAAATTCAAAATAAAACGGTAAGCAATAAATTAAATAGCAAAAATCAAGTGAAATAATGCAAAGACTTGATTGTAGGTGATTTGGTCAAGAAGCTTGATCGTAGGAGGTGAGGGGCGGATTCTTTGGGATGGTGACGCATTGAGGGCTTCTTTGGAATCCTTGGACGGTTGGGATGATCTTCAGATGATGGATGGTTGATATTTGGCTTCAGCTGGTCGTGGATGGAAAGGGAGAAGTTATTGACATTTCCTTTGAACGAAAGTTCTCCTTTAAATTTGAATTCTTCCCCATTGGTCAAAAACGTGTCTTGGTTCATTGTGAGAGCTTCTTGAGAGTCTGGTGGATCTTCTAGAAGGCGTGTGAGCTTCAGTTTGGTCGTGGTCAAGGTGGTTTCCATAGTTGGTTGAGGATTTGAAACTTGATCAGTTGGATGCGCATCCACTGTTGGGCTTGTTATGAGCGATTTACTGGGCCGATTGGAGAGATCTTGGATGTTCGGAAACTAGACTCCCCGGGCTTTTGATCCATGGGTAGATCGTTTCCTGAAGTATCATGAGCTGAAAGCGACACTTGATTGAACATATACTTCAAGTTATGTGCTCGATTTACCCTAGGTGAGGTAATTTTGGGAGTTATTGTCCCAAACTCGCAAAGAAATGGTTGACGCCAATAAACAAGATCATGACTTGTCGTACGCACGATCCAATTCCCTTTTGAATCGGTAGTATCCAAAAGTCCTCCGGGTAGCTCTAGGCTCGCCATGGGTCGTCTTATTGGATTGATGTCCACATCACTAGCTTTCTGTCACTTGAGCTAATGATTTTTGACTAATTCGATTATTATTTTGTTTGTATCATATTCTTTGAAATAGAAAATATTAAGAAGCTTTTAGGATATGTTGACTGACACTGTTCTTTTTACATACCATGATGATTCAACAGCTGCTAACTCCGTTTCTATTCTATTCTTTGTAGCCAAATGGAGACTCTCCTATTCACATCTAAGTCTAAGAACGAGGGATACCCGCACAATTTTTGTGATCAGATCTCTGATGCAGTTCTCCATGCCTGCCTTGACCCAGACAGCAAAGTTGCTTGTGAGACATGCTCCAAGACCAACCTGGTCATGGTCTTTGGCGAGATCACAACCAAAGCCAAAGTGGATTACGAGAAGATCATCTGTGACACCTGTCGTGCCATTGGATTTGTCTAATTATACATGATCACGTCCTTTTGTTTTGTGCCATAAGAGTATGTCACGGTTTGACTCATGTTTGTTTTCTTGTTTGGACCATGAGTACGTCATGCCATGTTGTCAAAACAAAAACAGTTAAAACTTAAATCAAAAGACCTACAAAATTAACAAGTGTTTATATGGTTTTATAAGGATTTATAAAAATGTTTAAAAGTTCATAGACTATAAAACCTTTTAAAATTTATTAAGACTTTGTAAAATCATTAAAAAGTAGGTTTTACAAATCTTTTTAAAATATTTTAAAACCTTATAAAATCTCAAATAATCATGAAGAATTGGGATTTATAAATCTTTCTAAAACCTTTGAAAAAAGAACTGATGTGGGAGGGAATAAATCTGATTAGAAGTAGACAAATGTGATCTATGATTATTGATAAACATAAATATAAATTTTTATAGAACTTTATAAATGTTTTGTGCGGATTTTAACAACTTTTACAAGGTTTAAAATTTTTTTATAAGGTTTTGTAAAACCCAGATTTTACTAATTTTATAAGATTTTAAAAGGTTTTATATAATTTTAAAAAGTTAAAGTTTTCAAAAAAGTTTACAATGTTTAATAAAGTCTTATAAAGGTGTTTATACAACTCATGAACCATAATTTTAACCAAACGGCCAAATCCAAGAGATAAACATTGTTTTGCATCTATGTTCTAAAAAATATGGGAGATATGCCAAGGATAACAAGTGAACAAATAAATGATTATAGATAAGTTTGTCAATTTATAATTATAGCGCGGAGTAATTTTTTTTAAAGATTTTTTTTTGAAATTTAAGAAAATTTCTTTTATATGAATTTTACAATATGGCTAACTAATGATTATAGATAAGTTGTCAATTTATAATAATTTGTCTATTTAACCCGTTTTGCAGTGAACTAAAATATTATTCGGGCTAACCCGCAAAAACTTATAATCTTGAAAACATAACTCTAATATACACCGTTAAATGACTCTAGTTTTTGTGGTTAGTTTACGAACTCTAAAAAAATAGTTTTCTTGTGTCTAACTTTTTATAAAATTAGTAAAATATTTTTCAACTTTTGTTTTGATATATATTCAAATAAAATATAATAAATTATAGTGAAAAATATAGCAAGATTTTGAATAGAATTTTTTTCTTTGAATATATATGAATTGATTATTATTTAAAATATATAGTATTAAAAATTATTAAGAAATTAAATAATAAATATCCTTTTTAATGCAAAATATATACTTTCTATATTCTAATCAATAATTTTAAAAGACTATTATATATTTTCTTATTTCAATTATTCTTTGTTATTTGTAATGATATTTCATGTAATAACTTACAAAACAAAGTTCATTTTTAAAAATATCTTCTTAAATAATATTATAAAGATTAGATCATAAGACAACCGGTCTATTCAGAATCATATTGTTCGTAAACTCATAAATCATAATACAAACTTTTTTTTTCTTTCTATCCGAGCAATTTTGTTTCACGGCAAAACCAAACAGAGTAACCACTATGACATGAGATTTTATAAGATTTTAAAAGGTTTTATAAGTTTTTAAAAATTTTATATTATTTAATAAGTTAATTTATAAAATGTTATAAACTATATATCATTCGAAAGCTTTACAATAAGCCAACAGATTTTCTATGGATTCCCACATGTTCTGAATTTGTGTTTTTCTTCGCTATACAATTGCTTCCTTTCAAAATCCCCAACTTCAAACTTCTGTACTAATTTGTGTTTCACAGGTTTGTGTCTATTCTTGATGTTGCATCTTTTGAACCAGGGCCCGAAAAGTATGAATCTTCAGGTCAAAAAAAGCTAAAATGAAGGATGTGATATCCAGGACCTCAACTCTTATGATACTGAAACATCAAGTCATCTCGTCATAACCAAATAAATCTTCAATTCCCATGTTGAGACTTGAGAGTAAAAGTTCCGTGAATCAGATCGTTGACGTCTTACCGAAGGAATGATCTGAGGCTTTTTTTCAGAGTTATGGGAGCTCATCTTGCTCCAATTCATGTCTTCCATAGATTTACATAGATTTTATATTGTTAAACTCCCACTCAAACATCTTGTTAAATCTTTATAGAATCATATAAATCTTTTTAAAACTATATAAATCAATATAAATCATATCATTAAATGATTTTTTGGTGAAACTCCCACAATATCTTGTTAAATCTTTATAAATTCATATAAATCCATAAAAGGCATATAAAAACTTTGATGGCCGAGAATTTCGAACTCTCATGGAAATACCCTTTTGGAAAACCATTATAGTATAAACCATATAAATCAGCTTCGGATTTATAAACATTCTTTTAAAGCCTTTTAAAACTATATAAAACCATTCTTGCTATTGATTTTTACAAAACTTTATAATGGATTTTGTAAACGTTTTAAATTGGTCACATAACTGATGGATTGTTGGTAAAACTTCCACTCAGATTTCTTGTTAAATCTTTATAAAACTATATAAATCTTTTTAAAACCATATAAATCATTTTTAAAATATATAAAACCATATAAATCTATATAAACCATATGGATTTTTTGGTGAAATTCCCACTAAACATCTTGTTAAATATTTATAAAACCACATAAATTCATATAAACCATATAAAAAACTTTAACAGAAAAACACAATGCACTTAGCAAAATCTTTATATATATATATGCTTTTATAAGATTTTACACGATTTTATAAGTTAATTTATAAAAATTAGAAAACTAGATATAATATATTTTTTGTAACATCAAACGTCTTTTGAATTAATAACTCAAACAATGATCCAACAAAAAACGTGATCGTACATAGATTTATAATATTTTTAAAAAAGTTATTATAAATCAAACCATAAAAGATCGCTTATTCCAGAACAACAATACCATAGACGCCTTGAATTATTAGCAAGAAAATAGTTTTACTCTTACTGATCCTTCTTGTTTCAGCTTGCTAAGAGTTTGTTCCAAATTAGCTTACAGTGAACTCACGTGCTCAATTCATTGTCCCTTATGTTCAACACATTTACAAGAACTTGAGCTGAAAAGACCACATTCGACGGTAAGCTCTCTTGTACCATTACCGGACTCTCTAATATCTCTATAATCCAAGCCACTACATCAACAAATTTTCACCAGAGATATTAGAAAATATACATCCAATAAACGGAGAAAAAATAATTCCCAGAAAAACCCAATTTTGTCTCAAACCAGAAAAGATAGCGTGATCCAAAACAACAATACCATAGTAAACAGACCAGCTAGTGACAAGACCAATATGCTAAGCCTAAGACCAGAACTGGCTTGTGATGAAAATGCTCGCATGTTGTCTTGCTCTTAGCCATCCATAGATCTATCCTATTATAACTATGGAGGAGATTAGTGTTCGGATGTATTCAAGAACCCTATCACTGTATTGCTCAGTCTATTCATTTTCACACTCTCTCTATTTGTTATTTAAAATTTGGAATAATTCTCTGAATCTTGTGTTTATACTATATAAATTTTTATAGCTGGCATTGATGTTCTGTGAGGTTAGATTGACAATATGTACTATGAATCGTGTGTAGAAGGAATGCTCAGGTTGGTGGTGGATTCTCATTAAACCAAGAACATTATATTTACTTGTCCACAGACATCATCACTCTGAGAAGCAAGCAGTCAAACAGAAATTTGGAGAATACTAACACTTAAAGACTACAGAGATTTCATAAGAAACTCACTTATCATGCTGCATCTACAGCCTGAGCAAACAATTGATTAAGATCTCTGAAAATCTCAACTGCTTCATGAATTTTCTAGATATCCTAATGTCAACGCATCATTAGACTTAGTTCTATGGCTTACAGAAGAGTGGACAATAGAATATATATATGAAAAAAATTGCATGTTTAGCAGGCTCAACCTGTCAATTAACGCAGAGAAATTGGCCCTCCGTATGATAAGATTATGTAGACAGCTTTGTAAACATCTACAACTTTAAATGCAATGTTTTCACCTTCCTCATCACAATCAAGCCACAACACAAGCCAATCGCTTTTCCTTGCTTCCTCCTCCCTTTGTATTCGTAAACACGCTCAAGACCACAATTAAACAAAACTTGAAAACGAGCAAACCCACCTTCATCATAAATTTCAACGGTTGCAATTCCCAAAAAATCAAGCAAACCCAGAACAAATCAACAATTTCTAATTAGACATTAACTACATCAACCCAATACTACACATAAGCCTACAATTACGGGTGCACACACAGAGAGTTACAAGTGAATTCACGGGACATCAAATACCTCGGATCGGAAACGTGTTTCATGATCAAACCTCAGATGAATCAAGAAAGTGGCTCACCTGATCACCTTGTGCTTGTTCAACATGAGCAAAAGGGTGAATGTCAGTGAAACTTGGCCATGTGATCATTTAAGTTGTTGCATTTAACTTCATCGTACAAGGTCCCAATGGAATCATGTTGTGGCAGAGTGAGAGATCCTTAGACTGTAACTTGTGGATGTACCTGAGCAACTCATGCTCTGTGTGGTACCTAATCACAATGTTACAAATAAAGATGAGATACTGATAATCCACAAGCAAGGAACCATTCAAGATTCAAAGAAGAGAATAATACATGTTGAAGATTGGGTGGGTAAGATAAGGGCTCTCTCTTGTTAGACTAGACTAGAAGGAATGGAATTCTGAACCTCAGGTGCAAGAGATTCAGCCGTGAATTGAACCTGAAAGTGGAATAGAGAGAATCACATTTCATGCAAGGAGCCCAGAACTGATAAGTAAACAACAAAAAGACGAAAGAACAACACTCACAGGCTTGCCCAGAAGCAAAAACTTCGAAAAGTTTATCGACATCATCCAAGGTGGTTGTTTCGTCAAAAGAAACAGTAATCAAATCTGAATGCTACCATACAAGTAAGAACCTTTGAAGGTCAAAGCAAAGGAGACTCACAGTGTTTGAGTCCACACCACGCAGATTAATTTCACTCTTGGTAGCTGCATCAGCAATTGAATGTGCGTCCGAACACTTCGCTTTTACGGTGTCTAAGTAGGGAAGTTCTTGGACTTCTGCAACCCCAAGCGAAAATATGCCAGCAAGACCATGAAGGCGTTGGACAATAGATTTTAGACCTGCAGGCCCATGGTAAACAGCATACATGGCAGCCATGTTGGCAAGGAGTGCCTGCAAAAAAAGGAAAACATTATACAAAATGTCAAAAAGAAAAAGAGAAAAAAGATGAAATTTTTAACAACATGAATCAGATAGTAAAAGTGATTACTTGAGCAGTACAGATGTTGCTGGTGGCTTTGTCCCTGATGTTTCCTAGTCTGCATGAGCTTGCTTTCCCGAAGAATCAGCACTGATACCAATAATCCTCCCTGGCATCATTCTCTTATACTCTTGAGAAGTAGCAGCGTGAGGACCACACCCACCGTAACCCATTGGAACACCAAACATCTGAGCCGAGCCAACCACAATATCAGCCCCAAATTCCCCAGGTGGGTTTCAACATCGTCAAAGCCAGCAAATCCGTGGCCATCACAACGCGTTCTTGACAAACTCAGCATAATCCAAGACTTAGGTAACCCCACAGACATCACCGGAGCTGTAATCAATGTCCTTGAGCTCAGCCGTGACGAGTTTGAGATCAAACCCATCAGCTCTAGTCTTGCAAACATCAATCGTCTGAGGGTGACAGTTACTAGCAATCGCAAAGGTCTTCTTTTTACCCTTTTGAATGTTGTTACACATTGCCATGGCCTCCGCAGCTGCGATGGGGAGGCCCGTGAGGTGGGTGATCATCGTCTGGAAACTGAACAGCGATTCGAGACGACCCTGAGAGATCTCAGCTTGGTAAGGAGTGTACTGAGTGTACCAAGCCGGAATCTTGCGGAGAATCACAGTGGGGACGTGTGTGTTGTAATATCCCATCCCGATAAACCTTGCTCTTGGAAGCTAAATCGACCATGTGCTCAATCATCTGGCTCTCGGTTAACCTTCCCTCGAATTTGGAGAGCTTCTTCGAACCCAATCGGATGGATTAGGGGTACGGTAGCGTCGATAAGAGAATCGGTATGATCGAAGCCACATAATTTGGCCATATGGGTTTGCTCATCTGGTGTTGCCGGGAAAGTATCGCCGGGGGTTTAAGAGTCCTCGACGGAGATGGGACGCGTCTGCTGCTGCCTCGCAAGATTGACGAATGCTGTCGGAATGACGGATCCACGGCTCGAGAGAAAAGGGGAAAGAGAAGAGAGATACCTCGCCGGAGCGTGAGTAACAACCGAGGGAACGAGAGGGGTTTCGCCGTGAGGCTAACGAGACGTCTCACGATCCCTCTCCTTGGTTAAATCTATTATGATATTGAAGCTAAGGCAAAATTAATTAGTAGAACAAAATGTAACTGTGTTATAATTTGTAATATAAATATAATATATATATATAAGGTGAGAGATATGTGTTTGTATATAATATATATATTTGTTATATCAGATCGATTTTAGATACGAGGGAGACAGAGATTAAGCAAAAGAGAGATGATGGATTTAGAGAAAGAACGTTTTTAATCTTATTAATTGGTGTCTTGCACATATATGTATTTATAGTAGAAATTGTAGTGGAGATTATTGGTGAAATTGGAAAATTATGAGTGGAAGTGGTTGGTGTGATGTATAATCACATTTTTTCAATACTCCCATTTTATTATCCATCACTATTACGTAACGTATTGCCTCGTTAAAAATTTAATCATAGAAAAACCCAATAGAATAAAAATCATGATAAAAGAAAAAAAGTGCAGTCTCCCCCTCGAAATGATGGATATAATCTCCTCTTTATAGATCACGTAAATAACGTATTCCGATACTGTGAATGTGTTTCTTGAATGTTGTGATAGGAAGCGTCTTGGTAAATAAATCTGCTGCGTTGTCACTTGGGCGAATATATCGAATATCCACTTCTTAATTTTTCTCTAGCTCTTGAGTGTAAGAGAAAAATCTTGGAGGGATGTGTTTTGTTCTGTCGCTCTTGATATAACCTTCTTTCGTTTGGGCAACGCATGCTGCGTTATCTTCATACAAGATTGTTGGCTCTATGCTGGTGATTATTCCAGTGGCTTCTTGAATGTGTTGAGTCATGGATCTGAGCCATACACATTCTCTACATGCCTCATGAAGTGCAATAATTTCTGCATGATTTGAAGAAGTGGCGACCAAAGTTTGTTTTTGGGATCGCCATGAGATTGCAGCTCCTCCAATGGTGAAAACATATCCAGTTTGCGACCGTGATTTATGCGGATCTGATAAATATCCTGCATATGCAAAACCAACTAAACCAAATTTGGAATTTCGAGGATAAAATAATCCCAAATCAATCGTTCCTTGAAGGTAACGAAAAATATGTTTTATCCCATTTCAATGTCTGCGCGTAGGTGACGAACTATATCTTACAAGTAGATTTGTAGCAAATGCTATATCCGGTCGGGTACAATTTGCAAGATACATAAGTCCACCAATAGCGCTCACATAAGGTACTTCAGGACCTAACTCTTCCTCGTTATCTTCACAAGGTCGGAATGGATCTTTTTCAGTATTTAGAGATCGATTAACCATTGGAGTACTCAAGGGATTCAATTTATCCATATAAAAACGTTGTAAGATCCTTTTGGTATAATTTGATTGATGCACGAATACTCCATCTCGGAAGTGCTCTATCTGGAGTCCGATCCAAGACAAAATTTTGTCTGTCCCAGATCTTTCATTTCAAACTCTTCTTTCATATGAGTTCTTACATCATCAATTTCCTTTTGAGTTCCAATGATGTTTAGGTCATCAACATATACAGCAATGATTACAAATCCTGATGAGGATTTCTTAATAAAGACGCAAGAGCAAATTGCATTATTCACGTACCATTTCTTTAGCAAATATTTGCTTAAGCGATTATACCACATGCGTCCGGATTGTTTTAATCCGTAAAGTGATCGCTGTAATTTGATCACACATATCTCTCTAGGTTTTGAGTTTAATGCTACAAGCATTTTTAACCTTTCTGGGATCCTCATATATATATATATATATATATCATTATCAAGTGATCCATATAGATATGGTGTCACTACATCCATAAGGTACATTTCTAGATTTTTGGATGCCGCAAGGCTCATTAAAAATCTGAATGTAATTGTATCCATAACCGGAGAATATGTTTCTTCATAATCAATTTCCGGTCTTTGAGAAAATCCTTGTGCAACAAGATGGGCTTTGTATCTTGTTACCTCATTTTTCTCATTTCTTTTCCGTACAAAAACCCACTTGTACCCAACCGGTTTTATATCTTCAGGTGTAGTGACAATAGGTCCAAAAACATTTCTTTTATTGAGGGAGAATAATTCATTTTTCATGGCCATTTGCCATTTCTCCCAATCAGGCCTTTTCTGGCACTCTAATACGGACCTTGGGTCTGGATCATCAACTTCATAATCAATTTCTTTGGATATGAGAAAATTCCATCATTATCTTATATTTCATTTCTATCCCATATTTTTCCGTCTTGGGCATAGTTAATGGAAATCTCATATTTTTCTTTGTCATTTTTGTTTTCAAGACTTTTCTCTGTATGTGGTTCTTCTGGACCATTTTCATATATGTCTTCTGGACATTTTTCTTTATATGGTTCTTCGGGAACCTTTTCGTTTTGTTCTCCCAATTTATTTTTCTTCCGGGGATTTTTGTTTTTAGAACCAATTGGCCTCCCCCTTTTCAACTGAATTTTGGGTTCATTTGCTATATTCCCATCAATTTGTTCTTCAAGAACGCTAATTCTTGATGGAGCATTTGCAGCAGGGATATATGATTTTGTCACCCTTTTTGTATCAGTGAACGCATCTGGTAACTGATTTGCCATATTTTGTAAGTGTACGATTTTCTGAACTTCGAGTTCGCGTTGATTTGTAGGGGGATCTAAGTGCAACAAAGACAGTGTGCACCATGTAACATCTTTTGGAATTTCTTATATCCTCCCCCTAACGCTGGAAATTCATCTTCATTAAAATGGCAATCGGAAAAACGAGCCGTAAACATATCACTAGTTTGCGGTTCAAGGTACCGAATTATACTTGGTGATGTATAACCAACGTATATACCCAATCTCCTTTATGGCCCCATTTTTGTTTTTTTGCGGTGGGGCTATAGGAACGTAAACCGCACAACCAAAAACACGGAGATAGGATACATTTGGCTATTGGCCAGATGTTAATTGTAAAGGGGAATGTTTATTATATGCGCTTGGTCTTATCTGGACCAACGATGCCGCATGCAAGATAGCATGACCCCATATAGAAATTGGGAGTTTTGTTCTCATTATTAACGGTCTTGCAATGAGTTGCAGCCGTTTAATTAAGGATCCAGCCATGCCATTTTGTGTATGTACATGGGGGACTAGATGTTCAACATCGATTCCCATTGACATACAATAGTTATTAAAAGCTTGTGAAGTGAATTCACCAGCGTTATCAAGCCTACTTTCTTTATTGTATAATCATAAAATTATGCTTTTAGCCTGATTATTTGGGAAATGAATTTTGCGAAAGCCGTATTTCGTGTTGTCAATAGACACACATGTGACCATCTACTTGATGCGTCAATCAATACCATAAAATATCGAAATGGCCCGCATGGTAGGTGGATAGGCCCACATATATCACCATGTATTCTTTCTAAGAATACTAGAGATTCATTCCCAATTTTGGCTGGTGATGGCCGAATTATGAGTTTTCATTGAGAACATGCATTACATAAAAATTCTCCTGATTGAAAAATCTTCTGGTTTTTCAACGGGTGGCCATTCGAATTTTGCACAATCTTTCTCATCATGACTGACCAGGGTGGCCAAGTCTTTCATGCCACACTTTAAATGTACTAGTAAACTTCGGGTTTATTATAACATATGATTCAACTATATGAATCTTTGTGGAATATAATCCAGAGGATAATGCTGGTAGTTCCTCTAATATAACTTTCCTTTCTGAAATTAGTGATGTGATGCAAAGATACTCAATGCCATTTTTATTCATGGTTTCTATATGATATCCATTTCTGCGGATATCTCTGAAACTTATTAAGTTTCTCTGAGATTTAGGGGAATATAATGCATCATTTATTTCAAATTTATTCCCCCTTGGCATTCAAAAACAAGCTCTTCCAGAGCCCATAATAATCTTTGCATTCCCATATATAGTATTCACGCTTCCAGCGGAAATTTTTAAATTTAGAGAAGAGAAGTACTTTTTATCTTTAAGTATTGTGTGCGTTGTAGCACTGTCTGCCAGACATAAATCTCCATCCCGAATCTCAGATCTTGACATATTCTGGATTTAAATTATTCATAAAAAGTATTAATAATTTATTTTACAACACACTTTTATAACAAAAATACATATAACACACATTTATAAAAACCCTAAAAATAGGTTATTTTAGTCAACTTGTTGGACGTTGATATCTTCATGATCAACGAGGAAATCAGAAAGATCGAGATGTGCATCATTATCAGTGCCATCGAAAGAGGGTCTGGATTCATCAGAGATGAAGTTGGTTTCACCTTCCTTCTCTTTTCCCTTTTGGGATTTTTGATACAGATCGACCAAATGCCTTGGTGTACGACAAGTATTGGACCAATGTTCTTTCATGCCACATATGTAGCAAGCAGTTTCATAATGCTTGTTTACAGTTTTACCAACTTTATTTTCTTGAGAATTTTTATCAATTCTCCCGGTGTTGAAATTATTAAAATAAAATCCTCTTCCTTGGCCTCGACCATGTCCACGTTCTCGTCCACGACCGCGATTATTTCCTCAACCGCGTCCACGACCACGGCCTCTACTGGGTCCATGTTATTGCCAATTATTGTAACTGGATGCTACAACATTTGCTTATGGGAATGGAGCTGATCCAGTTGGACGAGTCTGATGGTTCAACATCACAAGCTCATTATTTTGTTCAGCAACAAGAAGAGTTTGCATTAACTCTGAGTAAAGAGTGTACTCTTTTGCTCGGTATTGTTGCTGCAGGATTACATTTCCAGGATGAAATGTTTGAAGTGTTTTTTCGATCATATCATAATCGTTTACTTTTTCTCCACATAACACCATCTTGGAAGTTATTCCGAACAAAGCGGAATTATATTCTCCCACACTTTTGAAATCCTGAAATCGGAGATTAAGCCACTCATGCTTGGCTTTTGGTAAGATCACATATTTTGGTGATCAAACCTATCTTTGAGCGATTTCCAGAGATCCGCATGATCTTCTTTTGTGATATATTGGTCTTTTAGACCATCATGGATGTGATGGCACAAAAATATCATAGATTGTGCCTTTTTTTCATCTGATGTCGTTTTTAACGCATCGATGGTATCAAGGAGTTGCTTTCCTCTTAGATGCATTTCTACTGCTACTGCCCATGTCATATAATTTTTCCCAGAAATATTAAGGGCAGTAATCTCGAGCTTTGCCAAGTTTGACATGATTTCTGAAATCATAAATTTAAATAAGATATTGCGATTTTAAGGAATACATAGCAATTTAAAACATAGGAGGCGCCGAAATAAATAGCGCAATTAAAAGAAATACAAGTGGATAAAACATCAAAATAAAATTCATCACATATTCTCCGGGAGAAAATTCTCCGAAGAGTAAACCGTAAAAAGCAACAAGTATAAAACCTATTACAAAAATTAAAGGCGGATGAACCATTTTTCTTCTTCTTCTTTGTAAAAACAAATGATTTTCTTAGAAGTGATTTTTAGTGAAGATAAGAGATTTTGAGTGAAAAGAATGCATGAAAAATAAGTATACTTATAGATTGAAAATACTGTTCACTAGCCGTTTTTTATAGCCGTTGGAAGTGGCAAAAAATCGATATGAAATTCTTGATAATCAATCAATTAAATTTACCAAATGGTTATATACAGGCAGCCGAACCTCCTTATATAATAACCATAACAAACAAATAATTTACGGCAATATTGTGGTGACGGAATCATCCACATTTAAACATAAGATAAAAATATGTGGCGACATAGCCGTCCAAAATAATATTAACAGTAAATAAACAAATCATGGTGACTAAAGTCATCCATTTAAATTATTGCAAAAATAATAAATTAATAATGGGGCGGCCGAGCAGCACTCCGATAATAATAACTGTAAAATTTTCGTCTTCTAGACAAAATTGAAAATGCCTTTGGGATATTCATTTCATGGAGGTAGAGCCTGCCATATGATCTGAGGAGACATAGTCTTATATAATCATGATTGTGAAGACATAGCCTTTCATAACGATCGGTTCGGGGAAGGCAGCGCCTATCACCTCGAAACAACGTAAAAAGATTGAACATAAATTAAACTTCACCTTTTTCGGTATATAAACGGGTCGGGGAACGATCGTGCCTTTTCGATATATGAACAGATCAAGAGACGATCGTGGTGGTAACGTGTTATAAATTATAATATAAATATAATATATATATAAGGTGAGAGATATGTGTTTGTATATATATATATTTGTTATATCAGATCGATTTGAGATACGAGTGAGAGAGAGATTAAGCAAAAGAGAGATGATGGATTTAGAGAGAGAACGTTTTTAATCTTATTAATTGGTGTCTGTCACCTCTTGCACATACATGTATTTATAGTAGAAATTGTAGTGGAGATTATTGGTGAAATAGGAAAATTATGAGTGGAAGTGGTCGGTGTGATGTATAATCACATGTTTTTCAACAAACTGCAATTAATTTAGCAGTGTCCAGTTTGCTACGTTGTTTTGTTTTGGTTTATATTTTAATCAACTGCAAAATTAATTAATAGAGTTTAGCAGTGTGTAAATTACATGGTGCAAAATGTGGAAAAGTTTTTGGTTTCAATTTATATATAAAATCGGGTAAACTGCAAACATTCATGAGTACACTAGACTAAATGTAACTGTTAAAAAAATTATAAATTTTCAAAAACTAAGCAAGGGATTGTCAACTCCTTAAGGAACGAGATCATATTGTGCTGCACCGACGCAGCTTGGAAGACTGAGTTTGAAGCCGCTGGGCACGTTTACGGACGAGCTCGCCCAAACCTCGGATCAATCTACAGCGGAAGCAATGGCAATGAGAGCAGCTCTGCTTCAAGCCAAAGCTTTGAACTTTCGAAGACTAATTATACAATCGGACTCACCTCAAGATCTTCTCTCTCGGAGCTTCACGGCATTTTAGCACATATTTCTCTCTGTATTGCAGAATTTATCCCTATATTCCTAGAACTGCTAATAGTAGAGCATATGCTATAGCCAAACAGGTCTTTATTGGGCTGATTGTAACAGTTTAATTTTCTATATGAAAGATTGGCCCAAAAAAAAAAAAAAAGCAATTGCCGCTACGTCAGTCACTTTTTCCTTCTCTCACTACATTCAAAACCTCAAAAACCCTTTCCGTGTTCGCTTCTCTTTGCAAACCTCTCCTCGCCGTGAATACTCATCTCCGATGACCTAAAAATCGCCGGAAGTACGGTTCTCACATCGTTTGCACTTCATTTTTCGGATTGTCCCTTGATCGGACGGCGATAAACAGCTTATCAGTTAAGCTTCCTCCTCTCATCTCTAATCGTCTTGAAATCGTCGTTACTTTTTGGATTTCAAGAAACATTTAGCTTGTTTCTGTAGTATCACGCGCGATGATTTTACAGATTTTTTCACTGTTCTATCTCCTTGTAATTTTGCTAAAAAGGGTTTCTAGGTCGAATCACACTCTAATCGAGCAGGCTTGAATACTTACACATGAATCACCTTCAATTTCTAGGGTAGAATCAAGCCATTAAGCTGGTTTAGGTTAAGTAGAATGAAATGTTCGACTTGTAGTCCTTTTGACAATTCCCCTGTCAAGGTGCATTGCAGGTGCTTGCAAAATTGCCTATTTCTAGTTGAATGAATTGCATAGTTGTGTTGAGTGTTTCTAACTAATTCGACCCAATTTTCATATTTGTGTTCAAAAATCATAGTGTGGTTATAGAGGAATTTCTCTTTGCTACTGAATCTCTTGTAATTATAATTACATGTACTACTACTAAAATGGAACCAAAGAAAAAAGATGCTGCTTCGAGTATTACAGACTCTACTGTTTATGAGTTTGCCAATTTTGAAATATCAGATTCATCTATGAATCGATATGTCTTCCCTAAGTGGAACATTGAAAAAATTCAAAAGTTTAGGCACTATATGAATGAGTTCAAAGATGAGGTCGACGGAGAGAAAAGTATTGGTAAATTATGTTTATCACAAAACATGATTAGAAAAGAAAGCAAGATCCATTATGGAACATATAATAAATTACAAGTTGCAGTAAAATGCATCAATATGGACTTAGGCGGCAACTTGGACTTCAAGAGTGACTTCTTAGATTTTCAACACAGAAACATCATTAGATGTTATGGTGTGGAGTCTCACCGATCTAATTTCTACATTTGTCTTGCGATTTACCAATACAATTTAGTTGATAAGGTCAACAACATCAACAAAACCACATACCATCGTGTGATGCTAAAATTAATGAGGGATCTAATGAGGTATGGATTTGCTGTTTAAAATGAAAATTTATAAGTTTGTTTGTTGCTAGTTTTCAAATTGTATAATGTGATGCAGGGATATAGTTGATGGAATTGCCTACTTAAATAAAGCGGGATATACTCATCAAAATGAAGCCACATAATGTGTTGATACATGATAATTGTGCAAAGCTTAGTGATTTTTATGTAAACATTGGTAAATTATTTCTGTTGCGACCCACATTTTTTTTTGAGTGATTATGCTTACTGAACCATTTTCAAATAAAAAATTGCAGATCCTACTTGTAATCTTGGTTGGAAACCACAAGAGGTAGAAGCTAATTTATCATCAAACATGTTTAGCTTCGGATGCATTTTGTTTTACTCCATCACTGGTGGTGATCATCCTTTTGGAAAAGAAGAAAAGGAAAGAATTACTAGAATCCACACCAACAAATTCGATCTCTCTCCACTAAATGATTTGCCGGAATCTAAAGACCTGGTTAACAATTTGCTCAATCCAGATCTTACTAAACGGTAATTTTCTTTTATTGTCTAAATCCATAATTAATTTAGTCAACTAAAGACCACAATTTCTAACCTTGCTTATTTTTGCAGTAAAACAACAACTGAGGTGCTTCTCCATCCTGTGTTTCAGAATGGAGATATGAGGTGTTTTTTCCTTGTAGATGCTAGTAATGAAACTAGTATTAACGTTGCAATCATGTCTGCTATTGCACCTATATCAAATTTTGTACCTCTACCATGAAATAAAAACCTAGATGTCGGACACTTCAATCATATGAGTAACACAAAGTCTTACGATCGTAATAGAGTTAGCGGTCATAATGGATTGTTACGATTCATCAAGAACACTGTGGCTCACCGTGCCAAAATTGTTTCACATAGCCGGGTTTGTCTTCATAAACAAATCATTGACACACACTGTAACACAAGCTGATTATTTTGAAACTTCATATTTGTGTAGAGAGACATTGGAGACTGCGAAAAGCTTGATGACTACTTTTCTAGGGAGTTCCCAGAATTGCTAATGGAAGTCTAAAATGTAATATCTCAGCATGTCAGTCAAAATCCACGTTTCAAAAAGTACTTCAAGCCCAAAGGCATCTAAAATACGAAAGGTTAGTGCTTTCGTCTTTTTCATCACGTTCATTGATTGCATGCCTGGTTCTATATGATATTGCCTGGTTCTATATGGTTCTTGTTTGTAAATAGTGTAGTTTGTTAGCTGTTTTGTTGATGGTTGTGCTGATGTGATGATATGCATGAGACTATGTGATGTTATATGTGATGTTTTGATTGAGATGATGATGAGTGGGTATTCGGTCTCTGCATTGAGTTGAGATGAGATTGTTTGTTTGATACTTCATGCAGGTTAGGACTGAGTGCGGACTGTGTTCGTGGTGGTGCCTTAGGAGAGATTTGAAGACATGATTTTCAAACATCTAAGTAATACGATTTCTCTCTTTATATTGCTTATGTTGCTGCACTCAATACAATTGAATTTTTTTTTTTTCCGTTAAACCTTGGTTTTAATAAAAAATGAAAACACTTTGAGCCTAGATTGAAAAAGACAATCGACAATAAGAAGGAGAAGTGTTGGAATTTAGAGTATGATTATAGAGAATTAGTGTTGAAGTGTGAAGAACACTTGTTTAAATATCAAGAACAAAGGAGAGAGAGAGAGAAACGTGGGAGAGAGTATGTAGAGAGACCATAAAGTATATTGAACAAGAGAGAGTATGAAGGAAGTATTTCTTGTTATTTAATTCTTCTTCACTTACATCACACATATATAGAAATAAGAAACTAACTCTAGTTAAGAATCAACTAACTCTAGTTGAATTCCTAACTCTAGTTACATCACAGATATCTAACCAGAATTTAAGCAAGAAATTAAGCAAAAGGAAAACAAGTTGCACAAGTTACAACTAAAGAAAACACAACTTACATCACAAATACAAGTGGATGAACAACAATGGTGGTCTGCTACAGTGCACTGATGAACAGTACACATTTTGCCAGACTTCATAACTAACAAGCCAGACTTCACTTTAAAACAAACGCAGTAATATTGAATATTCAATGAGGTTCACCCTGATATTAGATCTCACAAATTATATATTAGATTTCCAGAGGCCTTAATATTTTCATCTCTCTATACGAAAAAAATAAATCGCATAAATATTTAATATGCTTCTATGGTAGTGGGAGCTAGGCAAACTTTAAATATATATAGAGATACTTTACTCTATATCTTCTAAAAATCTATTTATGCCTTCTCAATATCCAACAAACAATGAATGGTCGAAATTACGTCTCCATACAACAATAATGGAAATTTTAAAAAATTCCCCTCGTATGAAGAAGAATCCAATTCGAATTTTCCATCAAAAAAAAAGTTGAATGTATTTAATTAAAAATAAATAACCAAAGCTTAATTTCTATTTATGTGCAATTATTTCTTGGATCCTGGCTTAAAAAAAAATTGTATGTAATTTGTGAATATGACAATTACAGCCACAACACAATTTGGCCACTACAAATAAAATCTTACGTACATTCTTATCTCTAGTGCAATAATTTCCATTTGGATAAGCTCCTTCATCTGACTCAGCCCCACAGGATCCGACCCAAATTTATTCTACTTAACCCGACCCGTCTACTACTTGCCGATATCCCGTTTCAAGTCTTTTAACCTTTTCATGTAATTTAGAAACTAATTGATTCTTAATCAAGCAATCAATGACTAATCGCCTCTTCCCCCCTATAAATAAATCCCTCAATTTCTTCTTCTTCTTCGGTCTTTCCCTCTCTCGAAACAAAAATAAACGCAGAGAAAATCAGAAGTCGCAAACAATCATAGCAACAATGCTTTCTTCTTCTCCAACGTCCTTCGCTCATCCATTCCTCTACTCTTCTCTCACTACATTCAAAACCTCAAAAACCCTTTCCGTGTTCGCTTCTCTCTGCAAACCCATCCTCGCCGTGAATACTTGTCTCCGATGATCTAAAAATCGCCGGAAGTACGGTTCTCACGTCGTTTGGACTGTATTTTCCGGGTTGTCCCTTGATCGGACGGCGATAAACAGCTTATCAGTTAAGCTTCCTCCTCTCATCTCTGGTCGTTTTGAAATCGTCGTTAATTTTTGGATTTCAAGAAACATTTAGCTTGTTTCTGTAGTACCACGCGCGATGCTTTTACATGTACTGAATCTCTTGTAATTATATAGGAATTTCTCTTAGCTATTGAATCTCTTGTAATTATAATTACATGTACTACTACTAAAATGAAACCAAAGAAAAAAGATACATGATAATTGTGCAAAGCTTAGTGATTTTCATGTAAACATTGGTAAGTTATTTCTGTTGCGACCCACATTTTTTTTGAGTGATTATGCTTACTAAACCATTTTCGAAAAAAAAGTTGCAGATCCTACTTGTAATCTTGGTTGGAAACCACAAGAGGTAAAGGCTAATTCATCATCAAACATGTTTAGCTTTGGATGCATTTTGTTTTACTCCATAACTGGTGGTGATCATCCTTTTGGAAAAGAAGAAAAGGAAAGAATTATTAGAATCCACATCAACAAATTCGATCTCTCTCCACTAAATGATTTGCCGGAAGCTAAAGACTTGGTTAACAATTTGCTCAATCCAGATCCTACTAAACGGTAATTTTCTTTTATTTTTTAAATCCATAATTAATTTATTCCATTGAAGACCACAATCTCTGACCTTGCTTATTTTGCAGTAAAACAACTAAGGTGTTTCTCCATCCCGTGTTTTGGGATGGAGATATAAGGTGTTCTTTCCTTGTAGATGCTAGTAATGAAGCTAGTATTAACGGTGCAATCATGACTGCTATTGCACCTATATCAAATTTTGTACCTCTACCATGGAATAAAAACCTAGATGTCGGACACTTCAATCATATGAGTAACACAAAGTCTTACGATTGTAATAGAGTCGACGGTCATAATGAATTGTTACGATTCATCAGGAACACTGTGGCTCACCATGCCAAAATTGTTTCACATAGCCAGGTTTGTCTTCATAAACAAATCATTTACACACACTGTAACACAAGCTGATTATTTTAAAACTTCATATCTTTGTAGAGAGACATTGGAGACTGCGAAAAGCTTGATGACTACTTTTCTAGGGAATTCCCAGAATTGCTAATGGAAGTCTACATCGTAATATCTCAGTATGTCAGTCAAAATTCACGTTTCAAAAAGTACTTCAAGCCCAAGGGCATCTAAAATACGAAAGGTTAGTGCTTTCGTCTTTTTCATCACTTTCATTGATTGCATGCCTGGTTGTATATGGTTCTTGTTTGTAAATCGTGTATTTGGTTAGCTGTTTTGTTGATGGTCGTGTTGATGTGATGATATGCATGAGACTATGTGATGTTATCTGTGATGTTTTGATTGAGATGTGATGAGATGATGATGAGTGGGTATTTGGTCTCTGCATTGAGTTGAGATGAGATTGTTTGTTTGATACTTCATGCAGGTTAGGACCAAGTTCGGACTGTGTTCGTGGTGGTGCCTTAGGAGGGATTTGAAGACATGATTTTCAAACATCTATGTAATATTATTTCTCTCTTTTTATTGCTTATGTTGCTGCACTGAATTTGGCCGGTCTTCTTATTGGTGTGCGTCTTCACCATCACTTTCAGATGATCCGGAACTTCGCCGTCTTCCTCCGCCTAGAAAATAACTAAAACCGTTAGTTACTAATAAGCTATATTAAAAACGATATTTGAAAATAACTAAAAACACAAAAAACTTACCATTTCGATTTTGGTTTTTTTTAAGCGCTTTGCCCAATTGTTGTGGACAGCGGGTCCCTTTCCTTCTCGGGGACTCTTCCGGTTCTTGGAGTTAGTATGAGAGAGAGCTTCGGTCTTAAGCTCTTCCCAGTACGGGATGTAGTCATTCCACACATCCGCGTTCAAGCCTTTTGGCTTATTTCCACCCTTTCTCCAAACTTGCTTCCACTCATGCATGTTGCGCTAAAATTGCGTGGACGCTTCCCTGAAAAATGTCGTCTCCACCGTTTTCGTGATGGTTGACCTCCAAGTAAATTCTTGCTACAAAAAAATAGAATTAAATAAATTATATAACAAAAATAAATTAAATTAAATAATATAACAAAAGATAAATATATTACAAAAATTAAATAAATTATAACTTACCGCAAATGTTCGAAACCACATGTTTTTTTCGTCTGATGGAACATCCGAAAATTTCTTGTGTGGTTTGTCGAGGATGGAGTGCAACATCTTCAAAACCGACTTGCAAATGCCATTCATGTATATTCCAAACCTATAAAAAAACAAATTAAGAATCGGTAATAAGAGAAAAAAATTAATTAAGAAAAAAATATATATTACCAAGTAGATATCGGGATGCGGAGGTCCGGATCGAACTGTGAGTAATTCTCGTCCCGACTGTTGGACTAGCTCCTCAACGGTCATGATCGGTTGAGGAGCTACACTCTCACTGTCCGGAATAGCAGGCGCATGAGGCGCAGAAGGCGGAAGAGTACTCGAGCTCGGAGTTGCGGAAGTACTCCTCCGCCCCGATTGCCTTGGAACGCCACGATCGTCTTAAAACGTTGCAACATATTTCCTTTGCCCATTTTTAGTAACGTTTTGCAATGAACTTTGTTGCATATTTATACCGTTGCTAAACTATTGCAAATCGGTTGCAAACTTGCAACGAATTTGTAACTGATTATTTTTCGAAGTTTAGCAACGAATTTGAAACGGATTTGCAACAGATTGTATTTTGCAACAGAGTGGCAACGTAGTACGTTGCAAATATTTGTTACGAAATATTATGTTGCAAAGTTCCATTGCAGATTGGATGTTTTCTTGTAGTGAAAAAAACATGAAGGCTTGGGAAAACTTTATTCTAGCCTAGTTTTATGTTGATCCTCCACCACAAGGAACCATCCACGCCATTGTTAACGGAATTTGGAGCATGCAGAGGAAAGACATCACGGTCTCTAAGATGGAGGGTGAAGCTTTTCTTTTCCGTGTTCCTTGTCCACATACCAGCTGGAAGCGTATTTTGAGTCAAAGTTTGTGGCAAATAGATGGGCAAATGATGTACGTAGAAAAATGGTCACTAGGTTTAAAGGCGGTCAAGCCTGAGCTATAAACGGTCCCAGTTTGGCTGGAATTTAGAAACGTCCATCTTCAGTATTTCTCAAAGGAAGGGCTGGAACACATTAGGGGAATGGTGGGTCATCCAAAGGATCTACACCCTTCAACAAGAAACATGTTGAATGTGGAAGTGGCAAAGGTTTTTACTCTCATTGATCCCAGAAAACCGCTGCCGGAGGCGGTAAATGTGAAGTTTCAATCAAGGGAGATTGCTAGAGTTAAAGTCTCCAGCCCATGACTCCCATCGATTTGCAGCAACTACAAAGGAGTTGGGCACACTGCCAAGCGCTGCCCAAAAGCTCTTCCTGCTCCGATGCTTTGTACGAGTTGCAAATCAGATAACATACCTTGTCAAATTGCCAACGAGCTAAGAAAGTAGCGGGAAAGAAACATTGGGAACCTGTTTACCAACAAAAGGTTGGCCCTTCGGGCGAAGCAAAAGGAACAAGAATTCCAATACCTAAGTAGGTTGAACTAGTTATGCAGATTTCTAAGGAAAATATAGGAGAATCGGATAGTGATCAAGTTGCACAACACCAAGCAACAATAGATGACTCAAACCTAGAGATAAATGTGGAGCTTGTCCATGACTATGTCACTCCGGGATTTATTACAAAGGAGAAAGATATTGACCTGCAGAGGCAGAAGACTTTAGTCAAGATGATCGCACCTCAGAGGAATCAAATTTAATTGAAGATGAGGGGGGAAAATTCACTAAGGTTATAAACAGGCAAATGCTGCGCAGTGGTAAGGGTAGAGGCCCTTCTAACCTCTAACCAATCCGTTTCTATATGGATTTGGGTGTAAATATTTTTTGTTGGAATGGTAGGGGATTTAATGACCCCATCCATAGGAGAAGATTTAGTAAATGGTATAAGCATAACTAGCCTCTATTTAGGGAGTTTGATTGAGATTCATGTCAAGCAGGTGAGGGCACATATAATGTTGAAGTCAGTTCTCTGCGATTGGCAGCTTGAATCGAATTATGAGTTTTCTAATTTAGGGAAAATTTGGGTTATCTGGCACCCATCTGTTTCTGTAACTATTATTGAGAAGAGCTTGCAGATGATAACCTGCTTGGTTAAGCTTCCGACATCTCAAGGGATATTGTAGTCTCTTTTGTGTATGCCTCGACCTTGGAGGAGGATAGAAGAACTCTGTGGTATGAGATTAAAGCTTTGTCTCAACATCAACAAAATGCAAGCACTTCCTTGGGCTGTCTTGGGCGATTTCAACAAGGTTTTGGATCAAACTAAGCACTCACAAGGGTCGATAAGATCTCACAAAGGAGTGCGTGAAATCAAGGAATGCTTCGATGTGGCAAAAATGAAAGATTTAAACTTTCGAGGGGGGGGGGGGCTTGTTTACTTGGAAGAATAACCAAGGTGCTTCCCCAATCTTGAGAAGCTTGACCGTATTTTGATTAACATGGAATGGAACAATGATTTTCCAAATTGCCTCGGTACTTTTGGGGAGCCTGATTTCTCTGACCACAGCCCACATGTGGTCATTCTTGAGCCTAATAAGATTCGTGTGAAGGGTCCTTTTAAGTTCTACACAATGCTGCTTCAAAACTAAGACTTCCTGTCTCTCCTTAGATCATGCTAGACCTCTTTAGATTTCTCTGGTTCTTGTATTTTTAAGATCTCATGGAAGCTTAAGGAAATCAAGAGTGTTATTAGATTCTTCAGCATGAAAAACTACTCAGACTTGGAAAAGAGAGTAGCTGAAGCTCATTTGTGGCTCATTGAGTGTCAACGATTGATTCCCCTTCCTCATATGTGTTCACGGCATCAGTAGAGAGGCTGGCTCATAAAAAGTGGCTCACTTTAGCTATCGCTGAGGAGAGCTTCATGAGGCAAAAATCAAGGGTCAATTGGTTAAGGTTGGGTGATATGAACTCACCTTTCTTTTACAGAGCTGTAGCTTCAAGAAGATCTCGAAACCAGATTTTCTTTTTTTTGAACTCAAATGGAATCAGAATTGAGAAGAAAAAAGATATTCATGACCATTGTGTTGAATTCTTTTCGAACCTTTTTGCAGAAGGGGAAAACAACATGACTCCGGTTAGTAGGTGAAATGAGGTTATATCTTCCATATGTACAGTGGAAAGTATGAGAGAGCTTTAATCCATCCCCTCTGCTCCAGGGCCTGATGGCTACCCAGCCGATTTCTTCATTGGCTGCTGGGATGTGGTGGGAAATGATGTTACTGAGCCAGTGTTGGAATTCTTCTCGTCTGGGCAAATTTTACGGCTTTGGAACAGTACAATCCTAACACTTGTGCCGAAAACTGCATATACCAGTAAAGTGGCTGATTTTAAACCAATTGCATGATGTAATACGTTGTACAAGGTCGTTTCGAAGCTGATTGCAAAAAGATTAAAAATAGTCTTCCATATTATCTCTCTCGCTCAATCTGCTTTCATCCAGGGTCGTATACTGGTTGAGAACGTCTTACTCGCCTCTGAGCTTGTAAGGGGATTCAATAGGAAATCAATCTCACCCATAGCATTGCTATATGTGGATTTGTGATAAAAGATTTTTGTTAAGTTCATATGAATTCATCTATGCTTGTCATTATAGCATAAGAGGTGTCAATCCATAGAGGTTAAGATTAATGCACTAGGAATGCATGAAACTTCTTAAGTTAGAGCAAATGGTTTTGGTTTTCATGTTTTTAAATTAAGAAAGTAAAATGCAAGAAAGAAAACAAAAGATAGAAGTGTTGGATCATGGATTAGACTATCAAAAAATTGATTAACAACCAAATAATGATGACAAATATTGAATTAAACACTATCTTAGAACATATAATTCACAAATATGACTAATTCATTCTCATGGCACTAATCACTTCACTAATCACCTAATTGACATAAACTCTCGTTTGCAATTAGATAATCAATGAGCATTAATAAACAATTCCTTAACATCAACTCTCATTGGCTAGGATGTGAAAATCTCACAATAAGTTTGGTTCAAGCATTTCATCGAACACCTTTCGGGCATGAAATGCTTAAGCTCTAGTTTTGACTCTCAATTCAAAACTAGCATTAAGATCAACCTATGTGAAGGATCTAACAAGATGCAATCCATATCATCATCATTTATGATGCCAATGCACACAATCTATGCTATTCCTTAGATTAAGATTACTAATTATGACTAATCCTCTCTAAAGGCACTAAATACTTTGCTAATCACTAAATCAAGATCAAACTCTCATTTGTGATGAAATGATTAGCAGAAATTAAGATCAATATTCAAATCAACCAATAAACACCATATACAACTACTCTCATAGGCTAAGCATGTTTATCTCTTTATAAGTTTTTTTGGGGAATTCCATCAAACACCTTATGTGCATGAAATTCCTTAAGATCTAGATTCACTCTCTCAAGCCCAATCTAGCATTAAGATCACTTAAAAATAAAGGAAAGCAAGGATTTAGAACCTAAGCAACACAAATCAATCATCAAATCATCAAAATCAAGCATGATTCAACAAAAACCCTAGAGTCTAAACATGAAGAACATAAAAGAAAATGACATAAAGATAAAGAGAATGCATTAAATAAAAGATAAGGATGAAAAAATCTTCTCTAGAATGGCATTTGCATGAAGGAAATCAAAATCCCTCAAAAAGAGATTTTGGCTCGAGCCCAACTCTTCCAAGAAGAAGACTTCAAGAAGAACAAGAAAGAAAAGGAAAGAAGAAATCATAGTATATATATATAGGATATGAAGAATCTTTCAAAAGTGTGGATTATACATCAAGAACAATATAAGAACCTCAAGAGAGAGTTCTTGGATCAGCCACCACTCTCAAAAATTAAGAAAACATAGGTTTAGAAATGTCTAAAATTTGCTTAACTACACAAGGGGTTCGAACCGGGTCAACCCAAGACAAACCGGGTCGGATCTTGGGCAAACTGGGCATAGTTGATATTTGTGCACTAAATCGGCGATAACTCGTAGAATATTACTGGGAATGAGTTGGAACTACTCCCATTGGAAAGATAACTCAATTTACAATCTACCTGAAAACTTTGAGATTAAACTGGGCACGGGAAGCCTTCCATCCGACATGATCTTTCAGCTGCTTCTGACTGCCTCTGTATTTTCCGACAGTGATATATCTTCAATAATTCGCCTGTATATCCTGCACCACTAATCGGAATGACATGAATCTACTCGCGTTGGAAAGCTAACTCCATTTCGCATGACTTTCATCAAGAGCTTCCAAGCTAAATCCGAATGGAAACCTTTCGTCTGGCCCGATCTTTCATTGACTTCGGATTACTTCTGCACTCTCCCTTGCTCCATCACTCCAATCATCTCCAAAATGTCTCCAAGTACCTAGAAAACACTCCAAATAATGCAAGACTCACTAGAACCTAATGCAAATTAGCTAGGCTCTAATTTGGACCAAACAAATAAAGAATTATATGAAAACACATGCATGAGACTCAAAATACTAAGTTAAATGCATGTTAAAATGAGTAAAATATGAGAATATCAATTTGAGGAAGGCTTTTGATACGGTACGCTAGAGTTTTATCACTCAGACCCTCAAAGCCAAGGATTTCCCAGAGGTATTCATCAATTGGATTTGGCAGTGTGTGTCAACCACTTCATACTCAGTTTCGATTAATTGTGAGCTAAGTGATACTTTTTGTGGAGGAAGAGGTATTAGGCAAGGAGACCCAATCTCTCCTTACCTGTTTATCTTGGTACTTGAAGTTCTCTAAAAAATGCTCCATAAAAAAATATACTTATGGTCAGAAAGGCTTTCATCCAGACGCTTCAAACACTGCTATATCTCACACCTAGCTTTCGCATACGATTTGATGATCTTTTTTGACGGAAGCAGCTCCTCTTTGATGCAGATCATGGAAGCACTCTTTGACTTTGCTGAGCATTCAAGTCTTTGCATGAACCTTGAAAAAAGGAGCTTTATGTTGCAGGTTTAAATACACAGCAATACTTTGATCTTGATATATTTGGAATCCGACGAGGATCTATCCCTGTCAAATACTTGGGCTTGCCTCTTCTGCCTAGCAAGCTAAGAAAGCAAGACTACACACCGCTTATTGAGAGACTGACTAAACGGTTCACTACTTGGTCAACAAAAATGCTCTCATACGCAGGGAGATTGCAACTGATTTATGCGGTTATCTATAGCACAGTCAACTTTTGGATGTCAGCTTTCATCCTGCCTAAGGGATGTGTAAAAGAGATTCAAAGTATATGCACACATTTCCTATGGACTAGAGACATAAGAAAGAAATCAGGTACAAAGGTGTCTTTGAACTCTGGTTGTTTACCTAAAAAAGAAGGTGGATTTGGTCTGAGTGTTTGGAACAAAACATTGTCGTTGAAACTCATTTTGCTTTTTAATCTCTAAAAGCGGTTCTTTTTGGGTGGCCTGGATGAGAAATAATTATCTCAATGAGAACAGTTTATGGGAAGCAAATGAGAAATCAGAGGATTCTTGGATTTGGAGGAGAATGGTGACACTAAGACCTCTTGTGCAAAGACTCACTCAAATAAGGTTGGGTAACGGTTTCTCCACCAACTTCTGGTTTGACGCTTGGACACCATTAGGGCCTCTTATCAGCTTTTTTCGGACCTCAAGGTCCCATAGAGACAGGTATAGCGATTCAATCAAAAGTCGCTCATGCCATTAGCAATGAAGGATGGATTCTTTGATCGACAAGGTCTTAGGAAACAGATCGAGACTCTGCATTTTCATCTCACAACTATCAACCTACCTCTTGATGCAACTGATGATCAATACATGTGGAATATCGACGGCTCTAATATTGGTACGTTCTCTGCTAAACATACTTGGAACAGTCTAAGAGCATCCGATTCTCTCAAACCTTGGGCGAAATTTGTATGGTATAAGGGATATATCCCAAAGCAAGCTTTTACAATATGGACTATACAGTTTGAATGTCTTCCACTAAGGGCCAGGCTAGCAATTTGGGGTATGAATTTGTCACCTAACTGTTGTTTGTGTGATAGTAACACTGAGACAAGAGATCATCTATTTCTCAGATGCTCCTTCAGCGAGGATGTATGGTCGAAAGTAATCTTGAGACTCAGTCCAACCACCTTCACATTCATGACATGGGATACTATGGAAAGCTGGTGTACTTCAAGCTCGAAGACAGCACCTATGACCCTAAGACTTCTAGCAACTCAGTCGACTCTACATGCAATTTGGATAGAGCAAAATATTAGACTTTACTCTCAGATTTCTTCGACACCAGAAGAAACGTTCTGGCGTATACACTGCCTAATCTGTGATGCTCTCTTATCTCGCAGGAAAAGAAAGCAATTCAAGGATCTAATGCCTCTTCGACTTGCTATAAGTTGAATTATTTTAATATAGTTCTTCACTTGTTTTTTTTTTTTGTTGGGCAAGGAAAAACTCTATAACTGGTCATGCTCTGCTTTGTAAGAATTTACAATCCTTTTCATTTTAATGAGTATTCAAATACTTAGCAAAAAAAAAAAAAATTGTCCTTGCTTTCTTGCAAGTTATTTGATGAATCTATTGCTAAGCTTTTATCTGGTTGTCCGATTCTCGAGAGCTTAACGTTGCATTTAATGTATGAACTGAGGGTTCTTGATCTCAGCAAATCACATCATCTTAGAACATTAGAAATCGAAAGCACCTTTTGGTTTTGTGATGTTCTCATATTTTACCTCTTTTAAGCATTCATTTAGCTTAAGTTTTTTCTCTTTTGCATATGTCTCATAGCATTTTTTTAGTGTTTTGATCTCATTTAGAGTTTAGAGAGTTCATACTAGATCCTAGAGAGTCTTTCATGTTTTGGAGTATGTTTAGGTGCTTTGGAGACTTTGGAGACATTGGAAGAGCTTGCACTTGGACTTAGATCGTGAGAAGATGGCTAGAAGCAATGGTGAACTCGGACAGACTACACCGGCCCACAACACCGGCCCGTCACTGACCAGTATTGCAGCCTTGGCCAAGGCAGGAAGGACAACGGACTAAGACTGGCCTTGAGAAAAAGGGTAGTTTAGGTTTGGGGTTTCATGGTTAAAGATGCTAGGGTTAGAGACATCTTAGGCATTGTGTAGATGTAAATTTATCCTTATGTGCATATGTTTCCTTTTACTCTTAGCATTTTGCTAAAGCTTGCTCATTCATAGAGAGATCCCTTGCATTGGAGTAACCACATACATTTGAGATCATCTTAATCTCAAGACCTTTACCATAGCCAAATGAATTCACTTTCTTGCATGAACATGATTCACTTGAAACAATTAGATGAATGTCTAAGGATTGGATGATAGTAATGCTTGTGTAGGTTGAGACTTGGGCTTGATTCATGTAGGGATATATATGGCTAACTCTTTTTGAGTAGACTTGTTTGATCGCATCCTAGAGCTAACAACTTGGACATTGAGTTTGAATTCTTTTAATGATACTCGTGGATTTGAGTTCCCACCTTCAACCCTCTCTCTCTTCTTGTTCTTATTTGTTTGCTTGAGGGCAAGCAAATGAATAAGTTTGGAGTTGATGTTCTCATATTTTACCTCTTTTAAGCATTCATTTAGCTTAGGTTTTGTCTCTTTTGCATATGTCTCATAGCATTCTTTTGTGTTTTGTTTTCATTTAGAGTTTAGAGGGTTCATACTAGATCCTAGAGAGTCATGCATGTTTTGGAGTATGTTTAAGTGCTTTGGAGACCTTTGGAGACCTTGGAAGAGCTTGCACTTGGACTTGGATAGTGAGAAGACGGCTAGAAGCAATGGTGAACTCGGACTGACCACACCGGCCCGTCACCGACCGGGATTGCAGCCTTGGCCAAGGCAGGAAGGACACCAGGCCATCACAACGGACTAAGACTGGCCGGTGTCGAGGAGCGTCTACTTCTTCTTCCTTACCACACCGGCCCGATCTTGACCGGTGTTCAGCGCTCGGTACTTAGCCGAAGCTCAGACAGATCCTACACCGTCCTGCAACACCCCTCGACCACCATCCGGCGTTGCAGCTTCAGGACACGCCATACCGCCCCTCGACCACTCGGTGTGTGCACCGTCCGGTACTTAGCCAAAGCACAGATAGGTCGAATACCACCCTGCCACACCAACCCATCTCGACCCGGCATGAAGGCTCTCGACCAAAGGCGTTCTACACTGGCCAGCTACACCGCCCGACCACCGTCCGATGTGAAGCAATCTGACCCAAACCCGATCGGGTCAAGACCCGGTCGCCCACCTTTGCTTTAAATATTTTATAAACCTATTTTGGATCTTATCTCTTTTCTTTTGCAAAAACAATTTCATTTTTTAGGGTTCTAAGTGATTGTAAGAGCGATCTTCTTTTGTTTATGCAATTTAATCTTTTATTCTCTTAATCTCTATCATTTATCTCTTATTTCTTAATCATCTAGTCATATAACCATGAGATTTAACATCTTCTTCATGTAATTTGTTGGGTTCCTCATGGTTTGTGAGTATTCTTATATGATCTAAGGATGGAGTTGATTTAGGGTGATCAAATAGATAGTTTATGATGTTTATGGTTTAGAATTATTGATTTCCTTTCTATCTTAATGCTAGATTAAGCTTGAGAGAGTCAATCTAGATCTTTGGAAATTTCACACCCACAAGGTGTTTAATGAAATTCCCCAAAGAACTTAGAAAGAGATAAACATGCTTAGCCTATGAGAGTAGTTGTTTAAGATGTTTATTGGTTGATTTGAATGTTGATCTTTAATGCTTGCTAATGATTTTATCACAAATGAGAGTTTCATCTTGATTTAGTGATTAGCAAAGTGATTAGTGCCGTGAGAGAGAATTAGTCATAATTAGTGATCATAACATAGGGATTAGCATTGTGTGTGCATTTGGACATCATAAACTAGCTATAAGGTCACTCTATCTCCATAACCTCATCCTTGAATTCGCCTTTTTATTGTGTTTAACTTCGTTTAGTATTGTGTTTAACTTCGTTTAGTATTGCTAGTTCTTGTTTATTGCTCTTAAATTGGATTAGCTTGTTAGACTAAACTCAAAACAACCTTGTTTGGCTTGAATTAAGTAGTTCTATGCATTCTTAGTGATTGAAACATCAAATCCATTTGGATTGATCCTTAAGTTCTACACTGATATGAGTAGGCTTGAGTAATTGATACGAAATATCTACTATCATTTTGGAGGGCAACGCAAATTGTCGCACCACATATCCGTTGTCTCAAATCCACAAACTCTGAGTTTCCATCTACTTTAGTTGATGTCTCGTCTCTAACCGAAGCTAAACTCGACATTAGCTTTCACGAACGGAAGTTTGGTTCTCCTCAAGACAGTGTCCTAAAGATGGTAAACAAGTTGCAGAATTTAGAGAATCTTACTTTTGGTGCAAACTTTCTCAAGGTATGTTTTCGAGTATTCCAATGTGATATGGTCATGCTTACGTTCTCTAATGCCTACAACCCTCTATTTTGAAGAATCATTTACTTAAATCTGTTAGCCAATGAATTAGTTTTCATTAACCTCTGATTTTGCAATTTCTAAGAAGTCGCTTTAGATGTGTGAAAAAATATGATCAATGATTTTTGTCTTGCTTCCATCCTTTTTTCTTTTCTTTAATTTCATGAGTCTATGTATTTGATATGTCATTATCTGTTTGTCCGTTTTGTTAGATTTTATCTGTTGCCGAGCTCTGTGGTGTTCCATTTCCGATGTTCAAGGTTAAAACTTTGACGTTTGAGACAAGGATATCTCAATATGTAATGCCTGCTATAGTAAATATGCTAAAAAACTCAACCGAATTAAAGATACTAATCGTAAACACAATGGACCGTGGCACCATACCGGTATGTTTACCATAACCCTCTTTTATTTTCTTTAACTTTGAAGAATTTAAGAACACTACAAGAAAATAAGGTTGTTTCTGACGGAATTTCCGACAGGTTTGAGTCCGTTGAAAATTTCCGACGATATTTCTACGATTTTTGAAGAAATTTCTACTTTTTCGACGGAATATTTTTATTATTATTTTTTTTTTTAATAATATATCCGTAGAATATTTGTGATAGATTTCTGATGGATTTTCTTTATTCTTATTTTTCAAGATTTTTATTTATATATTGTTTAATGGATTTCTGGCGGACTTGATATTTTTAAGCGCCAAAATTTTCAAATTTTTTAATAAAGCACCAACATTTCGATTAGGTGGTAAAATATTTTTGTTTTCTACGGATTTTTAACGAAATGTTTTCTTTTATTGAATATTTTATAAGAATACCATGTCCTTGCACTTTGAGTTTGTAGAATCTGAGATATTGACAATCTGTTTGCATAAATGAAAATCTTTTTTGTTGTACAGGAGGAATATCTTTACAACAACTTGGATTTGCATGGCTGGATGAATTCGGATCAATGCTGGGGTTCAAAAGCGAAGGTCTCTGAGAACATTCTCCGTTGGGGTCTACAGTCGAAGCATGTGGCTACGTTCATGGCGCTTATGCTTAAAACAACGAAGACATTAGAGAAGATGGTCATGAGGTTGGAATGTAATTTCCTTAAAGAAAGAGTGTTTAGAGAGTTGCTTGAGATGGTTCCAACGCTTTCTCATGGCAACAATGTCTCCGTTGTGCTTACCTCAACCAAGTTTAAAAATATGGTTTTTTTTTTTTTTTTGTCATCATTTTTTGCTACAACAAACCGGTCCAATAGCCAAATACCCCCACATATGGAGGGCAGGTGGAGTCGAACTCGACACCGATAAAATGACAGCAAAGGGGTGGTAACCACTGGCCCACTTGCTCATTATTTGGTTTAAAAATATGGTTTAGTCATTTAGTTTTGAATCTATTGAACATTCTACAGCAGATCTCATTTCAATTATTCTTGATGAAAACTTTTCTTCAATATTTTGTAGGATGAGGTTACGAAATAACCTTGAGACATTGTCGACTTAATTTTATGAATTTGGATGCACAGGTTTTAAAAATTTGAACCTTAATATTATAAATTGATTAGTTAAGTATAATTCTAATTCTTAACCCCAATTTTTAATTTTACCTTCAAACTCATTTCATTATTGCTAATTCAACATCGAAACTCAATAAATAAATTTTAACAATTTTATGAAGATTCGAAGATGACACTGAAACTATCTTATACTTTTGCCCTGCTCTTTCCAAGTATTATAAAGACTATTGGTTTTAAAACAGCAATACCATTAAATGGTACCAAATAATCAAAATATTAGTTTGACCAATTCAGCACGATTCAGCGACACTATTTATCTGAAAAAGACAAATAAACCTGTAGCTATTATCTTTCTTTCTCTTCACCACATTCAGCTTCTTCTTCTCTTTTTCTCTTTTTCTCTTTTTCTCTTTTTCTCTTCCTCTTCTTCTTTCTTCCTCTTCTTCCCATTCTTCTCTTTTTCTCTTCCTCTTCTTCTTTCTTCCTCTTCTTCCCATTCTTCTTTTTTTTTTTTTCTTATTCACGATAGTGGAAGATGGAAAAGATGGATGGTGGTGATAGTGTTCGTGACGGAAAATGGTGCTGATGGTGACTATGACGGTGATGGCGATGGTGACGATGGCGACGGTGATGGTGGTGGTGACAGTGATGGTGTCGGTGACGGTAGTGGAGAGTGGTGATGTAGTCGGTAACAACGACAGTACTGTTGAAGGTGGTGGAGGGTGGTGATTGTCAAATATCTGTATTAATGAGGTTATCGACATATATTATCTGGATATTTACTATGTTACCATGTTATAAATATCAGTTATTATTGTTCGCACGTTACAAGCATAAGATATTATTGTTAGCACGTTACAAACATATAATATTATTGTTGGCACATTACAAGTATCAGATATTATTGTTAGCACGTTAACAAACTTTTTTATTGATTGGTTTATCACATTGTGATATTTTACATGATTAATTAGACTGATTCTATACTATATGATAATTGGGTTAATTAACACGATAGACATAAACTTATCGCGATAACATATTAATTAACCAAATAGTTATCCACTAAAATCACAAATGGTTTTATGTTATCCACAAATATTATCTGGATATTTACTAGCTATGTTAGCACGATATAAATATTGAATATTATTATTAACACGTTAACATACTATATGATAATTGGGTTACCTTGATAAACATAAACTTATCGCGATAACATATTAATTATCATGTTAGCCAAATAGTTATCCATCACAAACTTACACTGCATTCACTCACTGCTCGTCTGAACTCTTCTTTGCGCTAAATATATGGATATTTTCATTAGGTTTTTGGAACAGTGTAGAGAGAAAGAGAGAAAGCTAATTATGAATTATTGGTTGCTAGTTTGTTAGTAAAATGGTCGACCAATGATATTTATTAAATTCACTCTTCAAGAAATTGAGTTTGATTATGGTTTCTAGGCGGCTTCACTGATACTTAAAATAAGTAGAAAGTGGCCTCGAAATCATTAAAAAAAAATATATTTTCTTTGTATATATTCATTCAGAAAGTGATCTGAATTTGCATAAGAGTGAAGTCCTTGTGGTAAAGATCATGTTTACAAAGGTAGTTAAGAGATATATTACTTGAAATATTTTTGTAACAAAACATTTGAGTGTTGAAATTGGCAGAAGAGTGAAGTCTCCTGCATATGTTTAGGAATCAGGAGCAAAGAGGAGGAGATGTCTTAAAACGTTTGGCCTCGATATATTGTGTTTCTCTTGAGAAAACAGCAATATTGGAACTTGTTTTTGACGAGGTGGTGTTGACCACTATTCTAGTGAGTTTTCCGGCGGAGACGTCTGTCGGAATGACTGGATTTTGGGCACGATGAAATCGTCGCTGTGAGCATTATAACATAGTCTATTCAATTGTCAAAATCAGAGTTGATTTGAATGTGAAATGGAGATTCAAAGTGTGTGACTTTAAAAGCTTGTGAAACTTTAAAATTTGGCTAAGTGTAAAACCATCAAATGTCCCACATTATAAACTTGAGTTGAAATCTTCTTCTATATATAATGGAGAACTCATAACAGTTTAGATATACTATGGTGTATTGGAGAGAGGAGATACTGGATCGAGCTCGAGTCTCGGTAAATGGGCCTACAACCAAAGATGATTCTTTTTATAGCCCGTTTTAATTTTGTATATGATCAATATAGAATTAAATACGGTCAAGCTGAAAAGTTTCCTCGTGAATACCGAAATTGATTCAAATTTATTGAGAAATTCTGTGACGATTCCTCTACATAATGGCTCAGATTAATGGTAGATTAATTGAACATTATTCTCCATTTTTGAGACTACCAAAAAAATGGTCTCTCTCATTCTTCCGTGAAATGTAAATAGCAATCTTTTCACTTTCGTCACTTTCTCTCTAATTTTTTCTATGAGAGTACTACACAGAAAAGCGTTTGTTAGATTCTATTATTGTGTTGTGCAAGACATAATAGTTGCAGTTATATCATGAGATTCAGAACGCAATGCAACCATCACACTATGGGGCGTTTACATAATTAAGGAAAGAGATTCGTCTCGACTCTGAAAATCTCATTCATAATTCTTGTATCAGTATCATCTTTGTATTATGTTTGTCGATTTGTTTTATGTAATTTCTTTACAAATTATCAGTTTGCCCATATCATAGAAATTGCGTTCATACAATCTTAATTATGTAAATTTTTGTTTATGCTTATTGCACTAACTAAAACTGATTATTTTGTGAAGTGTTTTTGTCATGAGAACATGAATTGGAAAATTCTTTGTGATTGCTTATTGATCTCGTTCGATCTATTTATTCTCGGATCAATGTTTAAATTTTTTTTTGCAATTTTTCAATCAATTGCTGAATTATCTCGATTAATTTATCTGATTTTATTGCAATTCATTCATAATATTTTGCAGATTTGTTTTTTTTTTTTAAATCTATCTTTATTAATATGAAAATCAAGTTGCATAAAAAAAAATATATAAAAGTAAACAAACGAAACAATAAAATAACGAAAATGAGTTTTAACGATTCTTTCCTCCGAGTTTTTCTCGCTAGAGTGTCCACACTTTCTTTCCTCATAATCGCATTTGATTTGATGCAATTTTCTTTGACTATGGTCTATCGTTTTTCATGTTGTATGTCATTGACACATTCCCAAGTAAGAGCTAAAAATATTCTTCGAAAAAGAACCCAAATTATTTATTCTTTCAATTGTATAAAGATTTGAGATTGCCAACTTTCAACGACTATAAAAATGTCGCCATACAACAAAGAGATTGCATTTTCTGCTCCAAAACCTCATCCCCTCCATGGCGGTTTCCATGGTGGTTGATTCTATGGTAACGCCATATCCAACAGAGTAAAATCATCGAAGAAAATCAAAATTAGATACCAAAACCGCCGACCAACATCGTATTCCAATGGCCAAAAGCGACCGATCACCATCATCTCTTCATGTAACTTCTCCGATGGATTATCTTCCATTAGTAGAAGGAAGATGAAAGCCTGATTACGATTCTGCCTCACTAGTTTTGGGATAAGAGATCCCAAAACATCTTTTGAACTCCATTGTGATTGGCCATCGATCGTGGGTCTGAAGACCACGTCGGAGATAACTGGTGAATAGTAGAAGAAAACGAAGCAACATCTTACTTTGACCGGTGCTTTAACAATCCCGATTCGAGATCGGAAGAAATCTGAATTGAAATGTTGACGACTCGCCTCATAAGGCGTTTCTCGAATCGTTATCGGTTTGAGAACCAACAAAATTATGGTCACTATTTTGATAACGCAGAGGAACGCTTGATTCCGGCGAGAACAATGAAGGGAAGCAGTTGATGACGACACAATACGTTTTAGATCAGCCATCGCTCTCTCACCACTTTGGTTGATGAAGAAAAGAAATTGGAACTTGATTTGTGGTAATGATCCGTCGGTGGAAGATTGGAAACAAAAAGAATAAAAACAACGGGAATAATGGTTAGAGAACCACCGGCAAATGCCAGCGGTCCCGGAAAAGCCAACGAATTAAACCGGTTTTCTCCTTATCGCCTGCGAATCGCCTCACGATAGCGAGAGAAAAACAGTTTACTACTTCTCTTTTGCAGATTTGTCTATTGCTTGCAGGTGGCGATTTATGGTTCTGAAATTTGTTAAACCAATTAACAAAAATTTGGAACAATTGATTGTGTTATAATAACAAGAAGTTATTTAGTGAATTTTTTTGATAAGAAGAGGTTTGTTCTATGCGATCGTTTTTTGGATCTACATTGATCTAGTTTTGCGATCATCACTGGCTTTTTCTTTTTTTTTTTTTTTTTTTTTTTTCAATTAACAAAAATTTGCGATCTTGTTTCAATCAGATTCAGACTTGATTTTCAATCTCTTCGGGCTTCGTCGCGATTTTCACCGGCTTAATCACCTTCTCATAAACGATTAGTGAAAGCTTGAATTTTGTTACAACATGGTTTTTATCGTGTTGAAAAACTGGTTATGTGAAAGACATGATTTTTAAAGTAGTGGTTCCCTCTGGTTGGGAGAAAGTCGTCATGTTGGTATATACCAGAAATCGATTCCTTTAGAGAGCGGCTTTAATCACATTTTCCCATTTGGCCAGGGATCGCTCCGAAATGGTCTGTTAACTGCTGAATCCCGTCCTGAGGATGCAGGGCCTCCGGGCTTAACCTCTTGTTCATTCAAAAAAAAAAAAAAAAAAGGCATGATTTTGCTTTTTGTACAATTATCACTTCGGTTAGTGTCTTTTAATTGGTTGAATTAAATAGTTATCGTAAAGTTTTTGGACAATTGATTCCAATTATTTGAATTGTGCTGGTGCTAACGTTTTATAATCTATTTAATAAAATCGTTGACACAATTCATCAAATTGATTCTATTTGGTTAAATTGATTGTAATTGTCTTTAGTACTGAAGCAGACACGAGTCGCGACTTTAAATGAAGAGTTGAAGAATTTCCCACCGATGGATTGAGCTCAAATTTTGATATAAGATAGATCAATGGATTAGCTTTCATTTGGAAGTGGTTTGAGGCCATTCCAACGGTGCGATCAAAAGTTATACCAGTTTTCGTGAAGACAGTCCAGTTTGGCGAGTAGAAGAAGCATGGTGTCGGTCGATACCGACTGCAGGAAACAGGAAACTCGACTTTTAAAAAGTCTAGAGAGTTTGCAACTTGGTCCAGAAGTCCTTAATTATTACAACAAGTCCCATAACGTGTTTTAACATTATAATTATGTTTTTCAGCCACTTTTGTGGGCTACGCTTTATTTTACTTTGGTTCTCTGTGAGAGAGATTGCTCTGAGGGTTTTTTGGGAGACAACTCCGAACCTCTTTATTTCTTATTGATTTCTTTTATGCAAATCTATTCAATCATGTTGCTTGTTTCAATCTCCATGTCTGAGTAGATCCACTTTAGGTTCAGGGTTCTCATAAGGGTTTTCTCTGAATGTTAGGTTAATTAGTTAATTAGGATTCACCATCTGAATTAGTTCTTCAGCATAGGTTGTTCTCATAGCTAATTCTAGGTTGGCGAATCTGGAACTTAGATCTTAGGATAATTGATTAGGCACGAAAGTGCGATTAATTACCTGATAGAACTTAGGGTGAGCAAAATAACCATTCGCAAAGAGATTTGGTTTAGTTGTTTTGTGAACATATCAAACCTGAACTAAAAGCTTGTTTAGACTTTAGGATTCGTAAAGAGATTTAGAATTTTAGGATTTAGACTTAGATAGTTTTCGCAACGAGAGTTGGTTAGCTATACTTTAGTGATTTGAGTTCAAGAACCGCGCTAAATCTGTATCATGTTAGTTAGTTTATCTACATTCATTGAATTCCTGAGAAATACACTGAGCCTATCTTCTTTCCAATTGACTTACAACTTGTTTAATTTATGCATTGCTTTCAATTACATCTTTTGGTTTAGCTTAATTCGAATCTAAATAATCTATTGTGTGATTTTCTTGAGTTCTTGTGTTCGACCCCTACACATATACTACAACAACTGCTTTAGTACTTATAGGATATTAATTTGAGCATATCAAATTTGGCGCCGTTGCCAGGGACTCAATTTCGCCATTAGATTTTAGTCTAGAATTTCAACTAAGCTCGACGGTGTCGATCGATACCCAACTGGTGTCAGTCGATACTCGTCGTAATTTTTTTTTTTTTTTGTTACTTACGTGCTTTGACTTTTGTGTTTCAGGTGTATGCTGGAGGTATCAAATGGCTTTGGATGCTGCGAGTAATGGGAATTTCAACACCAGGTATCCAGATGATGCTTATGTGCTGATTGAGAACTTGGCGTCTAGCAATAGCACCAAGAATGCATATTTTGAGCGAAAGAGGCTGAATGGAAATTTGGATGGATCGCATATTGCTGAGGTTCAGGCCAAACTAGATTCAGTGCACAATCTCCTGATGGGTAAGACGAAGAAAGTTGTTCACTTTGCTGATGAGAATGAAGTGAAAGGTGTTAACTACATTGGTGGTGCTGGATTTCAAAGTCAAAGGTATCAATACCCACCTCACCCACCCAAAACTCCTGAGAGCAAAGTTGAGTCTATGCTTGAACAGCTTCTTGAGGGACAACAGAAGATGACAGTGGACTTCAATGGGAAGATGGATGCTATGTACACATATCTGAATGGGAAAATCGAGGCTCTCAACATTCATCAGAAGATGCTAGAAACTCAGGTAGCTCAGACTGCAGCAGCAGTCAAGGGAAAGATGGTTCATTCACAGAATGAACATGTCCATGCAATCATTGTAAGAGGTGCTGAAGAGGTCAATCTAGGAGTGAAAATTGGCCTAACTGCAGGAAATTTCATCGATCTTGACGATGAGGATTCAGAAATTCCCAGAGTATCGACCGACACCAGCCCAGACACCTGCCCGAGTCGTTTCAAATCCACAAGTATCGATCAACA
Organism: Eutrema heterophyllum; assembly: GCA_002933915.1. Taxonomy (NCBI): domain Eukaryota; kingdom Viridiplantae; phylum Streptophyta; class Magnoliopsida; order Brassicales; family Brassicaceae; genus Eutrema; species Eutrema heterophyllum. Next base: position 380,007 of record PKMM01007473.1, on the reverse strand, counting down.
CCCCCCCCCCAAGTGTCGACCGATACGGAGACCGAGATCGAGAAGCCCAGTATCGATCGACACTCATCTGGTATCGGTCGACACCCCTCGCAGACCGAGCCAGAAACTGTGAAAACACCCAAGATTGTCGAGGAAAGGGTTTACAAACCTAAGGTGCCATATCCTATACCACCTAGACACCTCATGAATCCCATCTCTGCAGAGAAGTTGCTTGCTTTTGAGAAGATGGTCAGGAGGATTCCCCACACTATATCTTTTGAAGAAGCTTTTGAAAACCGTCCTTTGGAGTGTTACTTCCAAAATTGCAGAGAAACTGAGGAAGAGATCAAGACACTCTTTATCAAAGCCAGAAGTACACCACCTCCGATGAAACAACTGATTAAGAGGGAAGACCCATGAATATTCTCAGTTCCATGCTCTATCTCTGGAGTTAAATTCAAAGAGTCTATCATTGACTCTGGGGCTAGCGTCAATGTCATTTCAAGGGCAATTGCAGAGAGATTGGAAGCTGATATTCGATCTCCCAAGACATCTCTCACATTCGCGAACTGTTCCACCTCACTTCCATACGGTATAATCCTTGATTTGATGGTTGAAGTAGGAGATTGTCTGGTTCCTACTGATTTTCAGGTTGTGGAGATGAGTGCCAAATCTAGTACGCAGTTGATTCTTGGAAGACCGTTTATGGCTACGGTTGGTGCCATTATGGACACACCCAATAAGAGAATATCGTTCTCATATATTGACAAGGAGGTGTACTACAAAGCCATTCCTACTAGAGGACCTACCACGCATGTCTCTTGCATCGCTGTTGTCACAGAAGAGACGTTGACAGCTGATCCTTTGGAAGAGCCTCCTGAAGTGCCAACTGTCATGGACATTCTAGATAGTCCTTCTGTCATCACCAAGAAAGACATCAAAAAGGCTAAGGCAAAGAAGGAGGTAAAGAGCAGAGGAGTAAAAGGTGCTCCTTTTATGACTTTAATATCTCAGAAGTGTGATGGGGATTCGATTGAGTACAAGGTGAAGTGCAAAGGAACCTCAAAACTATTCTCCAAGGCTAGAATCATTCTTACTCCGGAACTGAAAAAGAAAGGAAAAGAGGTTATAGAGAGCATGTTGAGTAGAACTCTGAGTCTGCAAGTGTCTAGTTGTAGAACTTGCATGGGAGTGAGTTCTCAACCTCGCTATGACTGATCACATGAGCTAAAGTCAAGCTAATGACTTAAAACAAGCACTTGGTGGGAGGCAACCCACTGGTAAGTCTGTATATAAGTCTTTTGTTTTTGTTTTTGTTTTTGGTTTTATGTTTTGTGTCTTGTGTTTTGCGTGAATCAGTTACAGAGGATCGGTATCGATCGACACCACATGCATCAATGACGATGAGAAGAAGTTTCTGTGTCAGCCTAAGCCTGGTATCGCTTGATACCAGTGCTGTGTGTCTGTCGACACCTCTACCCCAATTCGGTAACTTCTCTGATTTTCACGTTTCAACTCGACTGTTATGTTTCTTTTACTGACTCTAGACTAGATAACACTAGGGACAGTGTTGTTCAAGTCTGGGGGAGGTAGTCGCTGACATTATGTTTGTTTTTCTTAGAGTCAGTCGTTTTTGTGTCAAATTTGTTTTATTGAGTCAAAATTCTGTTGGAGATTATGATATTGTTCTTGAATCTACTGCTTTGATTTTGCTTTTGAGTGACCAGTTTTACAGAATCAGTTCTAGATCGACTAATGAAAAATCCAAAGGCTGGCCAGTTAACTAGAAGACACATGTTTCCAGCAGAGTTCTTTTAAAACTTGAGCCAAATTTTCGCACTTCATCGATGTGGTTAGTGTCCATAGAGTTTGATTCCTCATTCATATCTGACAAAGGAACCCTTGTGTTGAAAGTAATGGTATCTCTCTCCCCTGTTATAAGTTAATAAATAAGAGCATAAAAGATGAAATGATTTTCTTCTGAGTAGAGGGATAGGAAAATTTCCAGCGATCCCATTATTCTACTTGTGAGGGAATGATCACACAAAAGTTGGAGGCGAGACTAGGATTTTTATATGATGCCATTATTCGCCTACACCCTTCGATACATTGAGAGGGAAGAACCGGAGATTCGGTGGCAAACACCATCAATACTCGCGTCTCATACCTTGATGTGTATATGCGGATCTTTAAAAAAAAAAAGGAACATAATAAGAAATAATTCTGGGGGAAAGAAAAGTGATACAAAAAGTGTGAAATTGGGTGGTTCCTTGTCATGATATTGTATGGGAAAGAATCTAGAAGGTTCTTGGTATTAATCACAGCGATGAAACTGGCGATGATGGGTTTATTTGAATGAAGCTGCGAAATAATGTGTGTAGTCTGAGGAAGCTGCGAATGCCTAAGGAGAAGTACATGGTGGTTAGTCTTGGAACTGGTTAGGTGACATTTGGGTGCTTGGAAAAATGGTCATTGCAGTGTTTCAAGAACATGTGAGTCTCCGTGTTTTCAAACCTCTTTCTCTGGTTTAGTTTTCTATTTGCTTGAGGGCAAGCAAAGGCTAAGTGTGGAGGAGTTGATATATCATGGTTTTTACCCCATTTAAGCCATGATATAAGTCCGTTTTATAGAGTATTTATACTATTTTGTAGTGTTTTAGAGTCTTTTACAGGTTTTATCACGTTTGGAGCATAATTGGAGATATTGGAGCTTTTTGGTGCATTTTAGAGCAATACAGAAGTTCGTGTAGCTGAGTATCCGATTTGAAGTCTCAGTATCGATCGATACTGACTAGTATCGGTCGATACTCACTGAATCAGACACGAGTCGCAACTTTAAATGAAGAGTTGAAGAACTTCCCACCGATGGATTGAGATCAAATTTTGATACAAGATAGATCAATGGATTAGCTTTCATTTGGAAGTAGTGTAAGGCCATTCCAACGGTGCAATCAAAAGTTTTGCCAGTTTTCGTGAAGACAGTCCAGTCTGGCGAGGAGAAGAAGCAGGGTGTCGGTCGATACCGACTGCAGGAAAACAAGAAACTCGACTTTTTACAAGTCTGGAGAGTTTGCACCTTGGTCCAGAAGTCCTTAATTATTACAAGAAGCCCCATAACGTGTTTTAACATTATAATTAGGTTTTTCAGCCACTTTTGTTGTCTACGCTTTATTTTACTGTGGTTCTCTGTGAGAGAGATTGCTCTGAGGGTTTTTTGGGAGACAACTCCGAACCCCTTTGTTTCTTATTGATTTCTTTTATGCAAATCTAGAAGACTGGCCAGTTAACTAGAAGACACATGTTTCCAGCAGAGTTCTTTTAAAACCTGAGCCAAATTTTCGCACTTCATCGATGTGGTTAGTGTCCATAGAGTTTGATTCCTCATTCATATCTGACAAAGGAACCCTTGTGTTTAAAGTAATTGTATCTCTCTCCCCTGTTATAAGTTAATAAATAAGAGCATAAAAGATGAAATGATTTTCTTCTGAGTAGAGGGCTAGGAAAATTTCCAGCGATCCCATTATTCTACTTGTGAGGGAATGATCACACAAAGGTTGGAAGCGAGGCTATGATTTTCCTATGATGCCATTATTCGCCTACACCCTTCGATACATTGAGAGGGAATAACCGAGGATTCGGTGGCAAACACCATCAATACTCGCGTCTTATACCTTGATGTGTATATGCGGATCTAAACAAAAAAAAAAGAACATAATAAGAAATAAGTCTGGGGGAGAGAAAAGTGATACAAAAATGTGAAATTGGGTGGTTCCTTGTCATGATATTGTATGGGAAAGAATCTAGAAGGTTCTTGGTATTAATCACAGCGATGAAACTGGCGATGATGGGTTTATTTGAATGAAGCTGCGAAATAATGTGTGTAGTCTGGGGAAACTGCGAATGCCTAAGGAGAGGTACATGGTGGTTAGTCTTGGAACTGGTTAGGTGACATTTGGATGCTTGGGAAAAGGGTCATTGCAGTGTTTCAAGAACATGTGAGTCTCCGTGTTTTCAAACCTCTTTCTCTGGTTTAGTTTTCTATTTGCTTGAGGGCAAGCAAAGGCTAAGTGTGGGGGAGTTGATATATCATGGTTTTTACCCCATTTAAGCCATGATATAAGTCCGTTTTATAGAGTATTTATACTATTTTGTAGTGTTTTAGAGTCTTTTACAGGTTTTATCACGTTTGGAGCATAATTGGAGATATTGGAGATTTTTGGTGCATTTTAGAGCAATACAGAAGTTCGTGTAGCTGAGTACCCGATTTGAAGTCTCAGTATCGATCGATACTGACTAGTATCGGTCGATACTCACTGAAGCAGACACGAGTCGCAACTTTAAATGAAGAGTTGAAGAACTTCCCACCGATGGATTGAGCTCAAATTTTGATACAAGATAGATCAATGGATTAGCTTTCATTTGGAAGTGGTTTGAGGCCATTCCAACGGTGCGATCAAAAGTTTTGCCAGTTTTCGTGAAGACAGTCCAGTCTGGCGAGCAGAAGAAGCAGGGTGTCGGTCGATACTACTAATGGTGTCGGTCGATACCAACTGCAGGAAAACAGGAAACTCAACTTTTTACAAGTCTGGAGAGTTTGCACATTGGTCTAGAAGTCCTTAATTATTACAAAAAGCCCCAGAACGTGTTTTAACATTATAATTAGGTTTTTCAGCCACTTTTGTGGGCTACGCTTTATTTTACTTTGGTTCTCTGTGAGAGAGATTGCTCTGAGGAATTTTTGGGAGATAACTCTGAACTCCTTTGTTTCTTATTGATTTCTTTTATGCAAATCTATTCAATCATGTTGCTTGTTTCAATCTCCATGTCTGAGTAGATCCACTTTAGGTTCAGGGTTCTGATAAGGGTTTTCTCTGAATGTTAGGTTAATTAGTTAATTATGATTCACCATCTGAATTAGTTCTTCACCATAGGTTGTTCTCATAGCTAATTCTAGGTTGACGAATCTGGAACATAGATCTTAGGATAATTGATTAGACATTGATTAGGCACGCAAGTGCGATTAATTACCAGATAGAACTTAGGGTGAGCAAAATAACTATTCGCAAAGAGATTTGGTTTAGTTTTTTTGTGAACATATCAAACCTGAACTAAAAGCTGGTTTAGACTTTAGGATTCGCAAAGAGATTTGGAATTCTAGGATTTAGACTTAGATAGTTTTCGCAACGAGAGTTGGTTAGCTATACTTTAGTGATTTGAGTTCAAGAACCGCGCTAAATCTGAATCTTGTTAGTTAGTTTATCTGCATTCATTGAATTCCTGAGAAATACCCTGAGCCTATCTTCTTTCCAATTGACTTACAACTTGTTTAATTTACGCATTGCTTTCAATTACATCTTTTGGTTTAGCTTAATTCGAATCTAAATAATATATTGTGTGATTTTTTTGAGTTCTTGTGTTCGACCCTTACACATACTACAACAACTGCTTTAGTACTTATATGATATTATTTTGAGCATATCATCGACGCACCAAATTCAGTTTGGTAGTGGTCTACCAAATGTGATTGTGCCAAATTCTGATTTTTATCAGATTGTCACATTAGTGCCTAGTGATGTAAGCGCATGACTAATGCTAGACTAGTTTGATGGTACTTGATTCATAATGTGATAGTGAAAGATGTTTATGTCTCTAACCATGCTAAAATTAGAGAAGTAACTCAAGGAGAATAGCCTATGCTTCCTTTTAAGAATACTAATATGAGAACTCTAGTCAGTGTTGAATCTTGTACCATGAGGACGTTTTGTGCAAAACGTGAATCAAATCCGCCTGATCAAACTGCTGTATAAGTCTACAGTGAGTTGAATACTTCTAAGGAATTTTTGAGTTTCCTTAATAAAAATTACAAAGCTAAGAACGCATGTTCTAAGAAATTTGTCGTGACGAAATTTCTGAACTTTAAATTGGTGGACTTTAAGTCCATCATGGAAAAAGTCAAACAAATGTGATTGCTGACGCATGAGATAATGGTTGAAGTGATGTCAATTTCTCTGTCATACCAACTATGTTGCTTATTTGAGAAATTTTCATTGGCTTGGAAAGATTTCAAAAATTATATCTTGCATAAGCGAAAGGCTGAGAGCCTTAGAGACTTGATTATCAGACAGTAGATTGAATCTATAAACCGCAAAGCATATAATGTTTACATATGTGAACAATATGCGAAAGTGGTTAGGCACAATTACAAAGAGAAACATAAAATTTTCTATGAAAGCCTCCACTAGCTAGCTTCATAAAGCAAAATGATTAAAAAAAGTTCAATGGAAAAGGTCACAAGGGTGGTATGATGGGTCACAAGGCTGACATATGTCGTAGCAATGCTAACAAATGTTGTAGCAAGATTGACCATGCAAAGACAATGGAAAATCCCAGACCAATCTGACATAAACAAACACGTGTAGTGTAGTTACATAAGTCAAACTGGTTGGGAACAATCAAATGGAATCGTGGCATTACAGTGCTACCACCATTGATATCTATTTTAATAGATGTACATATTTGATAAGAAGCAAGAATGTGGCTTTGAAAAAGTTCAAAGCATACAATATGGTAATAAAAAACCAACTTGAGAAAACTATGAAAATAGTAATGCGTGATAAAAGGAGACGGATTTGATGAACATTAAATGTGTTCTTTAGATAACATGACATTATTCGTTGAAAACTGCTCCTTAATCACTTCAATCTAGTGGAGTTGCGAAATAAAAAATCTAGAACTCTTATAAAGATGATGAATGTAAAGTTGCATGATTCTGAGTTGCCTCAGAAAATGGGAGGGGGAGGGAGCGTTGCTTACCACATAAAGTTATTGGCAAGACGCCATATGAACTACCGAAAGTGTGGGGGTGCCTGGCAAAAGTCGCAGTGCCACTTCCTAAAATGGTCACAATTGGACAAAGGTGGATTGTATTTTCATCGGATATGTACACAACAGTAGTGTTTATCGGTTTCTTGTTCATAAATCAGATGTACCGAATATCCATATTAATACAATAATGGAATCAAAGAATGTATATTTCTTTGAACACGTGTTTCGGTGCAAGGATAAACCAAATCCAAAATGAACTCATGAAGAAAAAGACGTTATCACCTCTGCAAATGAGGCGATTACTTCGGGCACATCGTGAGATGTTACATAAGAAACTATTAATCTTTGGTAAAGATTTTTTAACGGTCTTTCCGGGAGAATGCACCATGAACTTTCACTAAAGCCATATCTACACCAGATAAACCTTCGTGGAAGGAAGATGTTATCAGTGATATCGACTCCATTATGAAAACCATATTTGGGAGATAATTGATATGTCACAAGGGCTTAAAGTCTGAGGGTGTAAATTGATTTTCAAAACTGAAAACCAATGGCTTAGTCGAAAAGACACAAAGTCTATAGACTTGTAAAGTCTATAGACTTGTGAAGTCTATAGACTTGTGAAGTCTCTGTTTGGGCTTACAAAATCTCTGAATCAGTAGCATGAAATATTTGACTTTGTCAAATAGTTTTAGCATCAATGAATGTGATAAGTGCACGTATACATCAAAAGTACTCCACACATATAAATTTTGTATTATTTGCATGTACATCACATTGTTTGAAGCAATAAAGACATGGTCGAATAAACTAAGATTTGTCTTAGTGTGAAGTTTGACGTGTAAGATATGGGTGGAATGGATGTGATTCTAACGATTAAGACCACTAGATATTTCAAAGGAATAATCCTATCTCAAGCTTGTTATGCTAAAATGTTACTTGAGAGATTCAAGATCTGCTCAAGTGTGATCGGAAGTATGAAATACTTTACCGAGTGTACTATACTCTATCCGGCGGACTCATTCCATGTACTAAGTCGCTACACGAGTAATTCAGGTTGTAAACACTAGAAAGCTGTAACTAGAGAATTGAGCTACATGCGATTTACTAAAAGTTATGGGTTGCATTATGGTAAAGAACCAATAGTTTTGGAAGGATACAATTATGTTAATTAGTTATCAGATTTCAGAAACTAATAGTCCATAAGTTGAAATGTCTTTACGCATTGTGGTGCAACAACATCATGAAAATCTTCCAACCAAACTCTGATCAGATTGATCATGGAACCTAAGTTCATAGATTTAGATAATTTTAAGGAAGTTGAATGGTTTCGAAACTTGGTGGAAAATATCATGATGTGGGAAAAAACTAGTGTGAACATTACGTATACACAATATTAGTCAATTGACTATAGCTCGGGCACTGAGTTTTTTTGTATAATGGTTAGTCATATTGTTTTTTTTAAATGACATAAAACCATTAGACAATTGATCTTAGGTGGTGTAATCTCGAGATTATATCCAATTAGATGACAACCTAGGATTCACTTATTAAAGGTGTGTCACGAGATCAAATTGTATAATCATCAAGAGGAATGGTTAAAGCCTATGACTTAAGAGAAAGTTTGATGGGAACCCCACCTACGTGATTGGAGATCCCAAAAAGTAGGTTCAAAGGGAAAATTAAGTCAAACTGAATCTGCTAAGAGCACTGTGAGACTCTTGTCTCTTCCCAGTTCATAGAATGATGAACAGTGCTTCTTGTATGTGTAAAGGATAAGTGATGCTTTTAATGATTTGAGTCCATAGCTTTGAGATATATCTGGAGTATTACATGATACTCCTTAAAACAAAGCTAATGGCAAATCACCTTGTGAGTGTGAAATGGGGCCATTTCTAGGAGAATGAAGGTCATACTATATTCTCCAAGTTCACTCATGATTAACCAGCCATGTTCACGACCAAAATGAACACAATAGAGAACCTAGTTCTGTGAGAAAATGAAGTTATGTTATAGCTATTGTCTCGGTTTACATCAAAGTCTAGGTAGTTCAAGACATCATGTTCACCTCCTGGTCGAGTAAATCCGATAGCTATTAACAATGACTCGTTCAAGGCTGAAAAATGTTACCAACTCATATACAGTGGATTTTTCACTTGTACTTTGAAAAGTCCTTCTTTCGATTCATCATGTGATTAGAGTCATTTCTACTCATGTGGGGTATTGTTGGAACTTGTTTTCTGCGAAGTGGTGTGACCACTATTCCGGTGAGTTTTCCGGCGGAGATGTATGTCGGAATGACCGGATTTTGGGGAGGATGAAATTGTCACCGTGAGCACTATAACATAGTGTATTCACTTTTCAAAATCGGAGTTGATGTGAATGAGAAATGGAGATCCAAAATGGGTGACTTTGAAATATTTGTGAAGCTTTAAAATTTGGCTAAGTGTAAAAATTAGCAAAATGTCCCACATTGGAAAGTTGAGGTGAAATCATATTGTATATATAGTGGAGAACCAAGGTTTAAAAAGCCTTGGATACACTATCGAGCTCGAGTCTCGGATCTCGGTAAATGGGCCTACGACCAAAGATAATTCTTTTTGCAGCCCGTTTTAATTTTGTATCTGATCAATATATAATTAAATACGGTCAAGCTGAAAATTCTCCTCGTGAATACAGAAATTGATTCAAATTTATTGAGAAATTCTATACCCATTCCTCTCCATAATGGCTCAGATTAATGGTAGATTAATTAAGCATTATTCTCCCTATTTGAGACTAAAAAAAATGGTCTCTCTCATTTTTCCATGAAATGTAAAATACAATCTCTGCACTTTCTTCACTTTTTCTCTATTTTTTTTCTAGGAGAGTACAACACAGAAAAACGTTCATTAGATTTTGTTCTTGGGTTGTGCAAGACAGAAGTTGCAGTTATATCCTGAGATTCGGAATGCCATGTAACCGTCACACTACGGGGCATTTACAAAATTAAGGAAAAATATTCGTCTCGACTCTGCAAATCTCATTCCTAATTCAGGTATCGGAATCATCATTTTATTATGTTTATCGCTTTGTTTTTCTGTAATTTGCTTACAAATTATCAGTTTGCACATGTCGTAGAAATTAATTCCTACAAGCAACACAGTAAATAGTTGGCAAAGACTGGAGCGTTAAACCTGATGACTTGAGAAACAAGATATAACTAGGCGTTGGTATTTCGGCAGAAGCTACAACCCTTAGCTTTACATAGGTTTAGGAAGATTCTGGATTTGCTTGACAATACACATCACGAAATAAAAAAAGAAATTCATATTTGAGTTAGGAACAACAATTGATAATTTTGAGGACTGAGATTGAATCCATGATTAGATGGAAGAGTTAACAAAAAGACCAAGGGAGTTCTCGTCGTAGGACTTTCAAATCTAAAAACAACATTTTTAGTGTTGGTGTTAAATCACATCAGTTAGTTAAACCCACATCAGTCGGTTAAATCAAGATCGCCGTCGCGAGATTGGCGGACGTGTTGGCGAGATCGGCGGAGAGAATCGGAAGAGACAAGAGCATGGTGAGAAAAAGAAGAAGAAGAAGCCTGAGTTTAATAAAGGGCAAAATGTTGAAAAGTTTAATAATTAATAGATAATAATTTAGAATTAACATAAAATGAACAGTATAGTCCTAACTATTTTCTCTAAACTCTTTGATACGAAAAACACATTTAATGAACAGAGATTACCCACAAATCCACACCTTGGATCGATTCGGCTGGAAAAAATAACAAAATCTTACCCATAGATTCTGAAGTGTTGAACTCGATTTGGAGTTCAAATGGTAGCCATTAGTAGAATTAGTGAAATAAATACAGAGAATTATAAATATATGACACATTTTAAAAATTATTGTCCTCTAAAAACTTTATGAATTTTTGCCATTTTTTGACTAAAATACTTTTTAATAAATTAAAAAAAATACAAAATAAATGATTTTAAATTCTTAGAAAAACGGAAAATTCCAAAAAGGAAATAAATATATATTCGATAATCGTTTAATTCTGATTTAAAAAATATTTTTTTCACAATATCTACGAAATGTAGAATGTGTATCTTACAAATTGTAACAATTTTACAATTTTGTAGAATTTATTTTCTGGTATTTGCTCTATAATCTACCAAACTTAGAATCGATATTCTACCACTTATTATGCATTCTATTGGGTCTATAGAATAGATATTCTACAACTTGTTTTGCATTATACAGATTTTTGAATACATATTTTTACTTTTTTCTCTACATTCTACTTTTTGCAGAATAGAAGTTCTGGTGTTTTGTCTTTGTTCTATGGAACGTAGAATATATATTCTACCAAATAGTTAACAAAATAATCAGAATAATGATTCGTTTGAACCCAAAAAATGATTCCTTTTAAAAGGATGTGAACCACGAAACTAGCAAAATCAGAAATAGATACATAGAAGAGCTTGACAAAAAGTGGCAAAATGAGGAACATCAAAAAACACATGTGCTAGAGTGAAAATCATCATAAACCTAGGAGAAGAAACATGAAACAGCTTCTGGAATCGAGGAAAACAAACGTAGCAATTGAGATGTTTTGATTTTAGCAAACAGTTTCCAAAAAGAAGACACAAGACAAACTAAAACACAAATCAAGGTCTGAAGGATTTTTGCATCTAACAAATCAAAGAGTCAAAGATTTTCGATTTTCGCTTTCACCAAATCGAAGAGTAAAGCGAAGATGTCAGAGAAAGAGTAAGATGAGTTGCGTTTACCTTGCGCCGGCGTAAGATTTTGAGGCGGAGACGGTGGAGGAACGGCGGAGGAATGACGGTGATGAGATTGAAAAGATGATCACGACTACGGCGGAGAAGCGAGGAGGAGAAGGGAGACGGTGGAGGAACGGCGGAGGAATGACGGTGATGAGATTGAGAAGATGACGACTATGGCGGAGAAGTCGAGGAGAAGGGAGACAGTGGAGGAATGACGGTGATGAGATTGAGGAGATGACGACTACGACGGAGAAGTCAAGGAGAAGGGGTTAGGTTTTTTTCTTGTCGGTGACTAATTACTAATTTTGGTTGGAGAAGTCGAGGAGAAGTCGACTTACCAGCTTTTTTATATATTTACCCAATTTTCTATTATTTTTATTTGTAATAGTTTTTATAAAAGTTAAAAAAATATATTTGCTATAGAATATTAAGGATAATTTTGGATTAACATTATTTGAAATCTTAATAGAACAATGTGTAGTTTTTAAAATCTTAAGAGGACAATAGTAATCAGAATTTGTCTATATAATTCTCCCAAATAAATATGAGTGAGAACTAATTGAGTGGTAATGGACAACACAAATATGATGATGGATTGGAACTCTGGTTTGCCACAAGAATATGATTTCAAACTCCTTACATTTGTTTCATAAACTAAGAATGATGTAATACTCGATGTAAAAAAGTAGTTTTTGGGTTGAATAAATTTTACATTCATTCAAAAAAAAAGAGTGGTAATGTTCAACAAAAAAAAAACTCATTGAGTGGAATAAATAAATGGATAATTGTAAATTTAGTACAAAAAATCAGAACTATTGTCCCCTTAGTATTTCATTGATTTACTATTGTCCCATTAGTGTTTATATTAATGTTAATCCAGTTTTACCCTTTAATTATGAATTATTCATAATAATATATGAATTAACAAAACTTAATTTAATTAAATATTGTAAAAAAAAAAATTACTTAAGTAAATCCAAATAAAACAAGATCCACGACAAAAAAAAGTATTCTTCCCCGATTAAAAAAAAAAATTCCTCCTCCTCGCCATCGGCAATATCGTCATCTCCGACGCCGATTGTATCTTAGGTAAGTGGGAATTATCCGGCGTCCCTCCTCCTCTTCCCCCTCACCGGTTTTTTCAGTTAATTTTGGTTTCTATGGTTTTATTTGCATGTGTTTGGTGTCGATTTTTTAGATTTGTGAGTTAGGAGTTTTGATTTGTGGGTTTTGAAGAAAATCGTGAATTAGAAGCACTCATTCTTCAACTGTGTTCGACTCGAGGGATTTTCTGTGTGTATTGTGTTTCTTTTCCTAAAGAAATCGAGTGACTTTCTCACCGCCTAATTAGTAATATGTATGTCAAGAAACCCGATTGCAACTTTCTGTGTTCTGTGTTAAGCTCAAGTGACTTTCTGTGTTCTGTGTGTATCTCAATTGCAACTTTCGATTATTGATTCTTCGACTTGGCGTTGTTTGAGGATAGCTAAATCTGTTGTTTCTGTGTTATGTGTGTATCTATAAAGATGTTTACTCGAACTGTTGATTGGTTGCTTATTTGATTTTCTCAAATCTGAATTGGTTGAGCTGGAGTGACTTTATGTGATATTAAATTTTTATATTTTTTATGCCAGGCAAAAAGTGGTGTTAAAGTCTTAACTCCTACTAATCATCTCTTTATTATCTTTATAAGGTACATACTTCTCCATTGGAATCTTTCATTCCTTAATATTCCATTACCAGCACTGTTTTGGCATGCATCAATCACTTCTGTTATGTCTATTTAACTCTTGTCTAATTGTCACACTAAACTCCCTTGTTATTACTTTGGTTATATTCTCGAAAACTTTTGTGAACAATGTAATTAGTATTAGTTCCACGAATGAAGCACTGGATTGGATTTGAATCATATTTGGGGTTCGGTGAGTTCAATAAGTCATGAAACTGTGTTTTTTAGTTTCCCATGGTCCACTGCCTACTATGTTTGTGTTCACGATGATGACTAGAATTTGCAGATGTCACATTCAACATGTGCATGTGTTTGCAGATCATGTAAATTTTTTTTTGTAGCATTCTTAAGTAATCGTTTTCCTTATGATTTAGGAATAATTGTTGGTTCTTTTTCTCCTTTGAATGGCACGATTAGTAATTTGTGTGTCAAGAAACCCGATTGCAACTTTCTGTGTTTTGTGTTCAGAAGAATTGATTTTTTAGTATGCTAAAACGCTCATCTTTCTATTACTTCACACCATTAACTATTTCTCCTGAACTATTTATCACTATCATTTGGGTTCTGTTTTGTCTACATTTGTTGTCAGGTCAAGTCCATACACTTTGATTCAAAGGTCTAGATTTTGATTTACATGAATTATATTTCAAAGTTTCATTTGTTTTTGTATCATTTCTGTTCTTGTTTGTATACATGGGATTGTTGGTTCTTTGAATCTGACTTCTTAAAAGTTTTTGCGAATTTAGTGTCAAGTTGATGTTGTTGTGAATTAAATAGATGTTGTTTTTTTTTTTCATCTTTGTAGGTATGGATATTGAGTTGCCAAAACTACTCTTTAGGCCAGGAAGTGAGCCGCAAGTAGAAAAGATTAACAACCGCTGCATGATAGCGATTCTTACACAACTGAAGGCAGCTCTGCCAAATGTGTACAAGAAAGTTTTGAGCGATCCAGTCTTTGGTCTGATTGTAGCAATGCATGAAAACGGTATCGGGTATTCAGCCAGATTGATCCACAGCTTCATGTGTAAGCAGCTCATTACAGACAAGAAGCATGAGCTATGGTTCGTGTTTGCAAGGAGGCTTGTACGTTTTTCTTAGCAAGAATTTCACGCAGTTACTGGGTTGAACTACAAAGACGTTGACAACTGCAACTTCGATAAATGAAAGGATGATGGCGGTTTTTGGAGTAATTTGCTAATGACTAACAAAGGAATTAGCATAAAGAAGTTATTAGAGGAACACCTAGAAGATGTTAACAAGTGGAAGCATGAGGACATATTGAGATTGGTGTACTTGTGTGTCATTGCGGGATTGGTAATGGCGCAGGATGCGAAGGTCAATATCCCACAAAAATACATCAAATTGGTGATGGATATTGGTAAGCTTCGGAAGTACCCATGGGGTCGTCACTCATTTGCCCATCTAGTTGATAACATCATCAAAACCCGGGTGAGGCTGACGCAGACCAAAGGTTACACTTTGGAAGGCTTCTCGTTGGCATTTCAGATCTGGATTATGGAGGCAATTCCAGATTTTGGTACAATGTTGGGCCAAAGACTCACCAACGATATAACAGAAGTTCCTAGATGCTCTAAGTGGAGAGGAGCTGCGAGAGTATCCTATGAAGAGATTATGCAACTAGAGAGCACTTTTACAAAGGAGGTGAGTAGTGTTTTTTAAAAAGAACATTTCATTTCGTATAACTTCTTAAAAAGAACATTTCATTTCGATTCTAACAATTTTTTTTATATTTTTATAGGATGTTCTGTATCCATACATATCTTCTACAAGGAATTTCGATATAATCGATTATGTTGAATTCTTAAAGGTCGATGAAATGACTGATGGCAGAGTTAATCGTATGAAAACGATGATCAGAGAGAGAAACGACTGGAGTCAGCATATTTGGGAGATTGAAGAAGCTTGTAGCACATCTTCAGTTGTTAATGTCCAAGCTACAGAGGCTATTGCAGAGAATGAGTTTCTTGATGATGAAAGTGAAGTTGGAACTCCAAATACGGTAGAAAGCTCAGTACCTGGTTCGAGCCATGGCAAGAAAAGGCTCGCTGATCGTGGTGCAGAGACACGCAAGTACACATTTTTGTGTCAACGATCAGCAGTAAAACAGAAAACTCTTGATGAAGACATGAAGTCATTCATTCAAGGAATGTTTCAGACTTTTGTCACCACTTTGGAGGAGAAACTTGAGAAAAGAATTGACGACCGATTGGGAAAAATGGAGAATCAATTCACACAGCTTAGATACTTCATCACTGTAGCAGGATTTACAAGAAACAACGGAGAGCCATCTACCTCGCCGATTCCTTCCACTATCGACACTTCTCAACCCAAAAAATTGGTAAGAAAGACAAGAAACAACGGAGAGCCATCTACCTCGTTGATTCCCTCGACCCGCGAGACTTCATCCAAACAACATGGTAAGAAAGACAAGAAACTCTAAGTCATGATTACTTTATGGTTAATCTCCTTTGAATATCGTGAGTTGTTTGTTTATTAAAACACACATAACAATGTACCATGAGTTTGTAACATATTATGAGTATGTCTTTGTAATGGTACACATAACAATGTAATATGAGTTTTTGGAACATACGATTGTCTTTCTTTTTGTTAATTTTTTTTTTAAACGTAACGTTCTTAGTTTATGTTATAAATACTGATCTTTTATGTATTAACAGGCCGAAATATTAGATGGAGTAACCGATAATCTACATGAAGTACTTTTGAGTCAGGTTTCAGATATTGATCTGGGAATGGGTACACAAGATTTCCTCCAAAAAACCATGGGCCATCTCTCTCAAGATTCATTTGTAACCGGTTTTGATCATACGCAGCCTTCAAAGGCCGAAAAACCAAAAACGAATGGAGAAAAGTCCAAAAACGAATTAGAGTTGTTAGACCATAGACGAAACCAAAAAAAATATGATGATTACCCATTGGTTTACTTGACAGACGATTCATGGGAAAAACTTCAAGCGTGGGCTATGTCGCCCAAGTAAGTCCTCCCATATTTTTTTGTTGAAATTTTATACATTCCATGTTTGACTAATTAATGATTATTTGGAATTTGTTATACTATTTCAGGGATTTACAGTTTGATCCAAGTGTTTTTTCCTTTGATTTATGTAATCGTATAATTCAACCAAAAGAATGGCTTCACTCCGCTGTAAGTATTAATCTTAAAAATATCATCGAAATTTTACATAATTTTATACATATTTACATGTTATACATTTTTCAGGATATGGACGCCGTTATGTATTTATTCCGGGAGAACACTTCTTTGCGCCGATGGAAACCAGATCGTGTTGCCTTCATGAACTGTTTATTCGGCGTCCAAATCAATAATGCGTACAAAAAATTGTTGGAGAATAAAAAGGGATACAAATTGGATCCTTGGCTCTTACATTACAGAACCGGTGAGCTTCCATCTCATGGAAGAACAAGAAAATTTTGGGGTGTCGACGTTGATCGTGTCTATGGTCCGGTTCATGTCAATGGTAATCACTGGATTTCTTTGTGCATCAATTTTGTGCAGAGAACAATTGAAGTCTTTGATTGTTCCGACAAGAAAAACAACAGGCACATCGAAGCATTCACAGTCATAATCCCTCGAATGGTGAAGGAAGTTCAATCACCAAAAAACAGGAAACATCTGAATATTACACCATATTCAGTCATCTATGTTCCAATGCAGCCACACCTTAATAAGAGTAAATGTTCTTGTGGAGTCTATGCGTTGAAATTCATTGAGTGTCACCTGCTTGCACTCAATATTTCTTTGTTGGACGATGACAACATAAGAGAGGCTAGGCATAAGATTGCATTTGATCTTTAGGAAGCGGCAAATGATCACGTGTTCATTGACCGAATGTCGAAGTATGAACCTACACCGACTGCTGCGTCCGAGGTTAAAGAAATAGATTGAGATCAACATTTTAGTTTTTCATTTAGACGATTTTTTTCTTTGTAATGATACACATTTTAGTTATTTATTTACACTGATTTTCTTATGTCATCTTCTTGATTTGAGTAGTGTCTTTTTCTTTTTCAAAAGTTCAAGAATATAAAACTTCTTTGAAATCAATATAATGATTGATCAATATGTCGATAAAACAGGTTTTCATAAGGTTTCCAAAGAGATTCTTGCAACATAGAAAACAAAAGTTTTTCAAAGAAAATTCAAACGAACCAAAAAGCTATAAAAAAACAAAATAAAAGAGAGATAACCAACGCCTATATTGCTCTTTCACATGTCCCTCTCTTGTGACCTTCAATACCACACCGACTGCACTTGTGCTTCTTATACCCTTGTGAGGAACGTATCTTGTCTTCCACTGTTTCGTGTCTTCGTTTTCTTTGTCTACCTGCTGCTCTTCGTGTTTCCGGTGGTAAAACTAACGCATGTTCAACATCCACTGGGACACGCCATGCATCCTCAGGAACACCTATTGGATTAATGCATTCCTCATAAGCCGTTCTCCATGCAGCAGTACTATAACTTTCATCGCTGAATGGGTGTATTTCCTTGCCCACTGAAAAAGCTGCTGCAATGGCGTGTCTGCAAGGAATTTTTACTAAGTCGTACTTTCGACATGAACACGTTCTTCTGTCCAAATCAACAAGACAGTCGATTATGTCGCCTTTAACTAGAAATCGATTCTGGTTAACCGGATAAACAATAAATGTTTTACCCTTCTCAATCCTCCTTTTAATCTTTTTCTCCACCTCAATAGTTAAAGGGTCCTTCTGCTTTGAGCTTAATCTTCTACGCTCATAAAACCACCGAGTTAACATTTCTCTTATGATGTCCAACAAAGGAATTACTGGATACTCTCTAGGTGATCTCAATGCAGAATTTATCGATTCAGCTGGGTTAGTGGTTCTAACGTCATACCTGAAGCAGGAAATTTGCAACGAGCCCATTTTTCGACATCAGCCTCCACTAGATATTTTTCAACAAGCGGACTAATACCACAAATATCGTTGAATCTCCTCTCAAATTCAGCAACCCTATATTCTTTTGAAGCCTTTGAAATCAAGCCAGTCAAACCCCTTGTCTTGAAATAAGTTACCACATTATTCAACAAATGGTGGATGCAAATTCCATGTCTAGATTGCGGGTACACTTTAGCAAGTGATTTAATAACAGAAGAATTTCTATCTGACACAAAAGCCAAACATTGCTCATCTGCAATAACAACCTTTAGTTGCATTAAAAACCACTCCCATGACAAGTCATTTTCTGAATCGACAACCCCAACGGCAATTGGATACAAATTGGAGTTACCATCTAACGATGTAGCAACAAGCATAACTCCTTTGTATTTACTCTTCAAAAATGTACCATCAACAACAATGACCCTACGAATGGCTTTGTAGAATCCTCTTACCGATTGACCAAAAGAAATAAATAGATATTTGAATCTACCATCGCAATCCGTTACGTAATGAGTATGCGTACCCTGATTAGCTTCTTTCAACATGTGCAAGTATTTTGGAATTTTACCAAAACTTTTCTCCAGAATACCTCTAACAGCGTTAACTGCATACTCACGGGACTCCCATGCTTGCGAGTAAGAGATCTCGCATCCATGCTCCGTACGCATAATCTGTATGATTTCTCTCGGTTTAGGCCCTTCCTTAACACCCTCATATTTATGCATAATCAGACTGCCGATTGTTTTCGCTGAAGCTGTCCTAGCGAATTTGTTTTTTTTAGAAGGAGCACATGTATGTTCAGCCACATACTTGTTGATTTTGAAATACGTTGACCCATGTAGACCCTCTGTACGAACACGCCAATTGCAGACGGTATCTTTGCAGCGTATAAACCACAATTTTTTTGTTGATTGTACGACACTGTAGTCAAAGTTATACTTCATTGTTGCAATTTCCAGAGTTGCTTTCAAAGCATTTTTGCTTCTAAAATTTTTGTCCTTCTTTACAACATCAATCAACAAAAACCCAGCTTTATTATCACTGTCTTCTTTGTTTCCAGAAAGCACGCCATCATCACCATCATCGCAAACATTCAGAACGTTACAAACATTGGTTTTGAAGTCATCATTCCGATCTTTCACAAATTCTTCTGACTTTTGAGGCAATTTAGCATCATCTTCTCTACTACTTGTATCAAATGGCTCCTTATTCAAATCAATTGTAGCTGTAAACGTCACACACAAACGTATCGACGCATTCTTCTTTGCATACCCAACAAAATTTTTCACTTGACGATCATTTGTGATGATAACTGGGGGTGATCCTACGATCAAATCGCTCGGTAGATAACTGAATTCGACATTCTTTTTGACTATTTCATAGTCCTCTAAAACCATCGTTCTTAACCCCGCAAGAGTAGTACTTGATTCCAAAGTTAGTAATCTTCCTCGTTTTTCTTCATCAACAATAAAAATCCACTCCTTATTGATACCCAATATCCATACACCACATGTTACATAGATATGCATCATATTTGAAGGAGAAAGAAAAATTGGAAAACAAAGAAGGAGAGAGATCGTGAAGAAGAAAAAAACAAGGAAGAAGAGAAGAGAAATCGTGCAAAAAGAAAAAAAAAATATATCGTGCAAAAAACGTGCAAAAAGGAAAAAAAATTCCAAATATAAACATAGATCCTAGATTCGTGGTGATCATAGATTTTCTATTAGATTTTGTTTATTGCTTGGTAGAATATGTATTCTACATTCCGTAGAATGAAAACAACATGATAGAACTTATATTCTACAAAAAGTAGAATATAGAGAAAATGGTAGAATATGTATTCATAAATTGGTAGAATAAAAACAACATTCTAGATGACGGATTCTATAAGGACGGTAGAATGCAGAACAAATAGTAGAATAAAGTAGAATATGTATTCTATACTTAGTAGATTGTAGAGCAAATATTAGAAACCAAATTCTACAAATCGGTAGAACATGAAAATAAATATTTATAAAAAATTCTTTTTTCCTAAAACGAATTATACAATATATATATATCCTTCCTTATATAGAATATAAATATTTTATAAATAATTATTATGCATTTTTTACATTTAATAAAGGGTATTTTAGTTCAAAAGTGGCAAAAGTCAATTAAGTATTAAGGGGACAGTAGTTCTGATTTTTTGTACTATATTTAAAATTATCCCATAAATAAACCAATTCTAATAATTTATTCCACAAATTCTCCTGCAAAATAGTAGAATAATGTTTTTCTCTAGAATTTGTTCATTATTTTAAACTTTGTTGAATTATGTTTTCACACTTTTCAACCTAAATGGTGGAATTTTAGAGGAATGGTTAATTCCATCAATTTGTATTCAATCTAAATGGTAAAAAATTTAAAAGACTACTTCCACCAATTTTTGTTCCAAAAATTTATACCAGTTTTTAATTACACTACAATAATTGTTGAAAATAGCGAAGGACTGGCGAGGGCATCTCCGTAGCCATGACAATTAGCTACACAAATGTCAACGTATTGCGACAACAAAAAATGTTACTTTCGTAGCCAAACCTGTGGCGATTCTGTAGTGATCCGTAGCTACCTAGCTTGGGATGGAATCCGTAGGCGTTCCGTAGCAAAATAGCTAGCGACGAACAGCTTCGAATATTTTTGTTGCTAAATGGAAACGACAATGTGGCATCACCAATCCATCGCCACATAACAATGATTTAGCGACATAACAAACGTAGCTAAAATCTTTAGTGTGAGGAATGCTATCGTGGAGCTAATTAGTTATGCTATCTTAACATGTTCATATGATAATAAGTTAATAACTTTGATTTACTTGTGAAACAAATTGCATTACTTTTAGCCATTTTGTGATTAATGCCCATCAAAGAGAAAGTGCTTCATCCATAGAAGTCATAGAATAAAAAAATTTCTAGAAAGAATGCAACTTAACAAAAGAGACTCATCTAATTATAAATATTTAGACTCATTTTACCTAAGATTTATCTATTAAAATTGATTCTACGTTGTGTTAGATACATTTCTCCACAAATTGTCCAACCAAGAACGGTGAATATGTGCAAAGGTCATTCTACTCTGTTTTTAAAAAATATTCAAATCTAATCAATTCCTATATTTTAAACCCTAAATCTCAAATCCTAAAACTTAAATCCCAAACCCTAAATTATGAACTTTAACTCTTTAAATTTACACTTAGACATAAAAATTATTAAAAAAACTAGAAAACCAAATTATAAGCATTTAACGGATTGTGTTCAATAGCTACGTAATAATCGGTAGCTATTTCAATAAATTCTTGTAGTGTTACATAGGTGAAATTAAGTAGAATATAATTGATTGGATGGCTTAGAGTTCCAAATTATAAGTTTGGGGGTTCAATAAATAGATAAATAGTTTAGAGGTAAATAGTTAGGGTTTTATGATGGGGGATGGGTTTCAGCCGCCAACCCGTAGTTCGGAATTTTATCGGTAAATGACTCTTCTTTACCAACAAATTTGTGTCATTGTGTAAACGACTCTTTTTTTATTGGTAAATCGGACTTTGATTTTGTAAAGAAGAATTTGCATATGTTAGCACTTAATTTTAAGTTTTTTAGTTTTGTAACACTTTGTTTTTTTTGTTTTTTAGTGAATAAAAGACGATTTTACCTCTGTCTCTGTTTTTTTATGTACCGTTTACATCCGTATACGACGTAATGTCTATAGGTCAAATTGCCATAAATAGTAAAAATGCTAAAAATCTAATTATTTTACGAAAGTATTAAAAAACTTAACAAACTTAAAAGTGCTAATTTTTGCAAAACCCTCTTTCGTAAAAGCTCAAAAAAATTTCGGTGAAAAAAATACATAAAATAAACTCAGAGCTAAGTATTAGAATCCAACCGGAGATAAATTAGAGGAAGAAGACGAATGAGAAGGATTTTAGGGTTCTAAAAGGGGGAATATATGATAATTGCCCACACGGCATGGTCGCGAAGACGGAGGTTGAACAAGTAATGTTGCGACCCGAGTTCGAACGCCCACGGAACTACATCACGTTTGTGTGGGTACGGGGGGTTATCACATGGTTCCCCTGGCCCCGAGATTAGTCGGTTGGCCTGGCCCGACTGTGACCGCTCTCTTGGGAATGCAGCCCCCGAGTTAGCCTGGCCCGACAGTGACCGCCTCCGGCCGGTTTGACAAAAAAAAAAATATATATATATATATATATATATGATTATTCCATCAAATGGCGAAAGATATCGTTACTTAGTGTGGTACCAACTAAAATATTTGTACCAACTGAATTATAGAAACCAGGTTTGAACAATGAAATTGTACCGGAAAGAAGAGAAATTTGTTACTCCCGTTTGAGAAACAGGCCGGTTTACAAGTCATACTCCAAATAAGAGAAACTTGAAGAATGAAATTGTCCTGGAAATTACAAAGAGAAGTTTCAAAGGAATTTGAATGTAATATGAACACATTTACAAGTAATCCATATCTTGAATCAAAGCTTTAACATTGTCCTCAAAAAGCAACGTAACTATACAAGACTTTTTTTGTTTTTTTGTGTCTATTATTAATCTTTAGGACAATTTGTAAAAAGATTCAGTCATACAGAACCCACTCTAGTGGCAATTTTGGCAGGGTCTCATGAGATTCCACGAGAATTTTGCTCTGTCTTCTTCCACTTCAAACCAAACTTGCTAAACCAACTCCACCAACCTGTATGCTTACTGCTTTCAACGATGCTTTCATCTTTAGAAACCTGAACCGCTCCATCACTGTGCTCCTTCCATTTTCTGCTACTACTACTCAATATCTGTATACCGCACTCAATAATCTTGTCACTTTCCCTGAAGTTGAATTCAAACTGAATCTCGCTCGTAGTCGCATCCACTTCATCGCATCTGTGTTTGTTAAACAGCCGCCCATAAAATACTAACAGGTGAGGGAGTTTATGATAATGTGGCGCAGAGCATTCGTGAAACGTAACTTCATTGATGAGGACACCTTTGCATCTTAGAAAACAACGTATACGATCGCCTGACTTGGTCTGCAGGGTTGGTGAAAGCAGGAGGCAAGCCTTAAAACATGAAGACGCAGAGTGAGTCCCCGAAGAGATTGTTACGGAGTTTCCTTTGGCCTTGTGAGTGAACTCTGCTGGGACTTCTCTACCTGGTAACCATACACAATTGTAAGCCCAACGTTGTATGATTACTCTTCTTGCTTCTTCATCTAGTTTCAAACAGTTGCGGAACGTGAATTCTCTGTGAGAATGGTAGATTGAATAAGATACTCTTATGGCTTCTTTCTCCAATTCCGTACAGTTACAGTCGTTGAGAGTAAAAGACGCTATTGGTTCATAGAACGAGTAACTGACGCTTTTGAGCGATCCACAATCATCTGCATTGAGTCTGCAAAGCGAAGGCGGAAGAATCGGTAGTGACACCAGTTTTCTGCAATTTGAGATGTCAAGATTATTTAGAGAAGGGAGACCTATGACGCAATCTGGAATTCTCTCTATATCACTGTTACTTAGGAATAAACTATTTACACCCTCTGGGACATGTGTTAATCTCTTGAGGCTTCTGCTCCCTAGAAAAAATGTGTTAAGAAGAAGATAGCTTCCAGCAATGGATGCAGGAACATCTTCTATCTTTGTGTTTCCTAAATTGAGAAATCTGATGTTGCTAGAAAAATCTGGAAAACTTCTCAATCGTGAGCAACCCCTCATGTCGACTCTCTTCAGAGATGCTAAGTTGATGTTGGTGGGGATTACTCGTAGCTCTCTGCAATCATACAAATCTAAATATATCAGTTTGTGTAGATTCCTAAAAGAGGAGGGAAGCTCAACCAAACTTGTGCATCCCTCAAGTGACAATGTGTCGAGTTTAGTAGCCTTCGAAAGATCAGGGATTTCTTTCAGCTTAAGGGAATGGCTCAAATTCATCTTCTTGAGATTTGCAAGGGGCTACATGTGTCAAACGTACACAACAAATGAGAAATAATCATATGGCGTTGTTCAAGATTTTTATAAATAACAAACACCAACCTGGATTCCTCTCCAGAGCTTTTCGAGATTACTGCATTGCATATCAAGCTCAATGAGACATTCGGGAAGAAATGTTGGAGGAAGACGTTTTCCTGGGTAAGAATCCCAATGTAATAACTTTAGACGAGGTAGATACGTCATGTCCCCAAGTATGTGCAGCAAACTAAATTTTCCGTTGTAAAATCTTAAGAATCGGAGATTGCGCATGCCTTCAAAGACTCGCCCACTTATAGAAAACTCGTCAATCTTGGACATATCAAATGATATACCTATGATAGATCCAGTGCCCTAACATATTTCCAAAAGAGGACAGTGAAAAATTGTTAGAAAAATCAAAGATTTGTTCTTTAGAAAATATATATGTAAAAAACTTACTGTTTCATTTGCCAACACATTACGAATCTCTTCGGCCTCCAATAAAAACTGACGTTTCCCAGGTTCATCTGACTGTTCATAAACTACTTGTCTACCCAATTGTTGTAGTAGACAATGCATCGTTAACTGAGTAGCCATATTATAATCATAGCCTATCTGCACAAGAGATTTAACGGCTAGTGTCTTCAACCCATTTTCGACATCCAAATTACTGTCAGCAAGCATGGTTGTCACACGATCAACACGATTTTTGTTGAAGAAGCATGCAATGTGAAGGAATAGAGATTGATCTTTCTTCAATAATCTGTCATATCCCACTCTCAAAACGTCTTCGATTCTTCCATCAAGACTAGTTTCAATCCTAGATAACTGAAGTTCCCACTCCTGCTTGCTCTCCCCACGCAGAGATGAACCCACAACACAAAGGCCTAATGGAAGATCACCACAAAGGTTTGCTACTTTATTTGCAAGCTCTTCAAAACCATCACGTACAGAACTTTGTTTGAAAGCAGAGAGACATAAGATCTCAAGAGCTTCTTTTCTGGATGGAAAATCTACATGGTAGATTTCGTTAATCCCATGTGCCTTCAGAATCTTTTTGTCTTTTGTGATAACGATGATCCGACTTCCATAACCGAACCAAGAAATATCTTTAGCCAATACCTCTAATTGCTCTAGATCATCTACGTCATCAAGAATGATAAGCACTCTTTGATCTTGTAGCCATTCTTTTATTGCACCTAAATCATGTACCCTCATATCCCTTTGATTAAAAATCTTGGACAGAAGTTGGTTTTGCAAACCCAACTTCGAATCATAGTCATCAACACCCATTATGCTCTTATAACTCCCCCTAAGGTTCCCCATAAAACATCTAAGTCGAAACTCGTTAGAAAGTAGATTGTATAAAGCTCTAGCAATGGCAGTCTTACCAATTCCCGCAGGACCCCAAATTCCAATCATCTTCACTTCATCACACTCAAGGCATAACAAAGAGTCCAATTTTCTCAAGTGAGCTTGCAGTCCCACTATGTCGTCGAAATCCCTTGATAGTGTAACATTCAGTTTGCTCGAAACATCTGCAACAATCTTTTCGACCATGGCCGCTTCATCATCCCTAACAAAAGCAAACAAAATCTTAGTGGCGGGTCTTAAATGATAGAATCTCGTCCAATATTTAAACATTGATTAAGAAAGATAAAAGTAATTTTAATTCATTGCGCCAAAAGTTACAACAAACAAACCAGTTTAGAGAGTGTTCCCCTGCTATGTTTGCAACATATGCCAAAGCTTTGCTCCATCTTTGCTTCTCTTCCTCGGTTTTCCCTTCACATGTTCTCTCGAATGCTTTTCCAAAGTTCCCCTTCTGTTTCCGCACATCAGACGGATCAACGTCGTAAAAAACCGTCATCACGATCTGCCTCTGATCTTCTTTGCATTTCAAGATTTCAACCAATTCATCTAAGCACCAGCTCGAGGAAGCGTAGTTCTTCGAGAGCACCACGATCGAGACCCTCGATTCTCTAATCGCTTGTATGAGTTCAGGTCCGATCGTGTGGCCTCTCTCGATCTCCTGATCCTTAAACGTCATGATACCTTTGCTTGCAAAGTGATAGTGTAAATGACTTAGAACTCCTTTACGGACATCTGGACCGTGGAAGCTCGGGAAGATATGGAATCTCCTTGTGCCAAACGAAGAAGAAGCCATGAGAGATTAAGTAATAGAGAGGTTGAAGAAAGTTCTGTATCACAATGGCTTTGGATGATCTATCTATGGAGTAGAAAACAAGACCCTTCTTTATATATTGAATCAGAATGTGTAACGAGAGGAGAAATTTCAAACAAACATGTATCCCCAAAGTCGTCGAGGACCCCATTAGAGTTTGTTTTCTTGTGGTCTTCGAGGACCCCATTTTATATATTGATGCAAAATGTGTAACGAGAGGAGAAATTTCAAACAAGTTGTACACAAAAATACAAACACAAAATCTGAGTAATGTTAAGTTGAACAATGTAAATCACAAAATCGCAGTTATTTTAGGATACATGAACACATTTACAACTAGAACCCATAGCTTTATGTTGTCCCAAAAAAACAATGAATTTAATTAAGAGAAAATTCCTCAAAGTAATCCCATACCTAAGGAATATTACTATACTAACCTCAAACAAGTCTACCGTACTAAACTAACTTTAGAAAATTAGTTAATGTCCATTTTATCCATATGTTGTATTATATTACGAAAATGCTATTATCTCAATGTAAATTAATTTTTTTTATGTCAAAATTTTTTTATTTTTTTTTTATGAAAAAAACTTAATTTTTTTTGGTAGAAAAAAATATATTTAATTAATCTAATTTAATTAAAAAAAAAAAAATTCTTTTTATCTCTCGCTTCTTTTAGCGATGAACCCAGATCTTCTTCTTCTTCCTCCTTCTTACCCAGATCTTCACTTTCTTCTTCTTCCTCCTCCTTCTTACCCAGATCCTTCGTCAATCTCCGCAGTATTTGAGCGCCATAGTTTCCTCTTCTCAGCTTCCTCTATCTCTCTCCCGTTTCTCTCAGCGATGAACCCTAAATCGCACCGCCTTCATCTTCTGAACTTGTGCCCACGGCCAAACAGCCGCCGGAGAACATCTGTCTTCATCAACGACAACAACGCGTTTCAATTTTTTAGCTTTTCCATGTACTTTATTCCCTCCTTCTCATTCGTTAATTTCTTCTTTTCCAGATTTTGTTTTCCCCAAGTTAATGCTTGTATTCATTCTTCCTATGCACTACTAATTGGATCTGGATGCTGCATCATGAAGAAAAGGAGTTTGCTGTAAAAAAATTCCGGTCAAATAAACGCATTCCGGTGAGGAATGTTCAATTTTTTTTCTTTGGCGATAGATTTTTGTAACGTTTGGTGGAAGATTTGTGTGTAGATTTTGTTTTGGTAGATTTATTATCATTGGTTTGACGGTAGATTTGCTTATATATGATGGTAGTTTGTATACATATGACGGTAGATTTGTTTACATATCACGGTAGATTTATGACGATATGACGGTAGATTTGTTTATATATGACAGTAGATTTGTTTATATATGACGGTAGATTTGTTTATATATGACAGTAGATTTGTTTGCTAGATTTTGTTAACATAATAGTAGATTTATTGTTAACGACTGACTTATTCTTTCTTCTTCTCCGACAAGTACCTGGCTTTTTCTTCGGCCATATTACTGCCATCTAAAAATTCCGGTAACGGTTCTGAAATTTGAGGTGAGAAATAGTTTGTTGATGATGGTAGAGTTATATTAATTATTTGATGGTAGATTTGTTTGTTAATGATTGTCGAGTTATTGTTTTATATGATGGTAGATTTTTTATTGAATTGATGGTAGATGTGTTTGTTAATGATTGTCTAGTTATCGTTTTATATGATGGTAGATTTGTTAGTCACATATTTGAACTATATATATGAATGATGACATTTTTTTGTTCTTCTCTGACAGGTTATGGCCTTCGCGACGGCATATAAGTCTCCGGCGAGATTTTCGGCATCGTTCCGGCGTATTCTTCTATGGATTGTAGATTTGGATTTGGTAGATTTATTTTTGAAATGATGGTAGATTTGTTTTGAAATGATGGTAGATTTATTATTGAATTGATGGTAGATCTATATTTGAATTTGTACAAATGATAATTGGATTTTAGATGATGGTATTGTTTTGAAATTATAATTGTTGCAAAACGCTAAGTCATGTGTCAAACATTTCATCTTTTCTACCATGTTAGCTATCATTCACTTTTTTTACTTTCATTTTGCTTAATATGTATAACCAAGGTGAGTGAGAATTTTGCCAAAAACACATGATTCAACCCAATAATATACACGAAAAACACATATATTCTATAAACCAATACTGAAAACAAACGACCACAAACCAAAAAAATTACAAAGCTCATATGTCATATTTGACACATACACATCTCTTAATCATTTTTTGTTGAGTCGATGATTAATTGTGATTCTAGAAACATCTTTCATAAAAGCACTACTACAATTTTTTATGTGTCATTTGAACCAAAAAGACATAAGGTGAATGTTTAAGAGAACCAATAGACCCTAAGTTAAAAGATAGTTATTACACAAAAGAAAACCAAAAAGACATAAGGTGAATATTTAAGAGAACCAATAGAATATAAGTTCAAGGTTAATCTAAACCCGGAAAAAAGGGAGGATAACAAAATAAATCTACCATCATTACAATAAATCTACCATTAAACAATAAAAAATTATCATACTTAGTATAATTGGGTGCCAAAACACATGATTCAACCAAATAATATAGACGAAAAACACATTTATTATATAAACCAATACTGAAAACAAACGACCACAAACCAAAAAAATTACAAAGCTCATATGTCATATTTGATACATACCCATCTCTTAATCCTTTTTTGTTGAGTCGAGGATTAATTGTGATTCTAGAAACATCTTTCATAAAAGCACTACTACAATTTTTGATGTGTCATTTGAACCAAAAATAAACCAAAAGGACATAATGTGAATGTTTAAGAGAACCAATAGACCCTAAGTTAAAAGATAGTTATTACACAAAAGAAAACCAAAAAGACATAAGGTGAATGTTTAAGAGAACCAATAGGATATAAGTTCAAGGTTAATCTAAACCCGGAAAAAAAAAGAGGATAACAAAATAAATCTACCATTATTACAATAAATCTACCATTAAACAATAAAAAATTCTCATACTTAGTATAATTGGGTGCCTGTTTTTTTTTAAATCTGAGTTTTAGTGTAGGGCAAAAACGTCATTTCTTATTCTGGAAAAAGTCAAATGTATACCACCAAATAATGTCAATAAATCTACCATCATTAAAAGTCTATCACAACGCAAAATAAAAGTCTACCAACTGAAGGTTATCTGAGTAAATACCAAAAAAACTACTAAATCTACCGCCATTAACAATAAATCTACCGTCATTAATATTAAATCTACCACCATAACAAAACGAAATCACCGAGATGTTAGACGTTTTTATATCTACCACCATTACAAACAAATCTACCAAATTTTTTTAAATCTACCGTCACTAATATTAAATCTATTACTGTTACAAAACGATGTCACCAAGATTTTACACGGTTTTAAATCTACCGCTATAATAAATAAATCTACCAACCCAATAAAAATCTACCGTTGCCAATACAAATCTACCGTCAAAGAAATAAATCTACTGTCACAAAAAAATAATTCACACTGATTAATTTTACCACCAAAAGCAATAAGTCTACCATTTTGTAAGATTAATCTACCACCATTGTCAATAAATCTACCAAAAAAGTTAAACATTTACCGTTAGTCAACGGTTTGGTCGTAAAGTCTACCAACTCATAAACAAATCTACCATCAAAGACAATATATCTACCAAAAATAAATATATCTACCGCGTCGTTAAAATAAGTCTACCAAGATTTAACAAATCTACCAGCCATCAAACAAATCTACGGATCAAAATTTGAGCTGACCAACATCAAACAAGTATACCGTCAAAGAACGGTAGACTTATATTTTCCTGCGCGCTGGTTTTTGCCTACATGACAAAGAAAAAGTAATAGCAGTTTTGTAATTACGTTTTTTCTCAATAAAAGCGAGGAGAATATTTTCGATAGGAAGGTTAGTCTAGTAATACCAATAGACAAACTAATAATAAACATAAAAATAATGTTTAGTATAGTAATCCTCCCTTTAATTAAAATTTCTACAGCGATCACTCAGGATCTCTCAGGTTTTAAATTTTGATGGTATTCATCATACTAAAGGCTTAAGCTGAAGGTTAAGCGAGACACAAGTCAAATAACCAAGCCGTACAAAATCAAACAAATTTTTATCCGTAGGTCCACGTACGTTGATGTCATTTACTTGTGTCAACTTGTGACCCACTTGCATCCAAACTACCAGAAATCAGTATTCTAGTCACGGGTAAAGCTCCTGTTGAAGCTCTGCTGGACAAGTGGGCCATGCGTACAGTTAATTTGCAAGTAGTATAATCGAACTGGGACTATGATTGGATTGTAAAGGGTGGATTATTTTTAATTTGGAGAAATAGATTCGTTTCTATGATTTATTTGTTTATCTTAAATTCTTGAGAATGCCAGATATCGTAGTAAAGTAATGATCTAGCTATGGCCTATTTGTGTCTAATGTAGATCGATGCGCGTTACTCACTATCTTCTCCAAGTAGTTCTATTGCCTCATCTTGTGTAGAATTAGCAAGTAAAGAAATATGGAATAAGCAAATTATGTCTTAATTTTTCTGATAACAAATTTGTCCTAGCAATACTCTTTATTGTTCGTATATCCCCCGACCCATTTTTAATTCTTCCCCACTTTGCTTTAACTAGCTTCCATAGAAAAAGCTTCAATGTCTACTTCCCCACTTTACCGAACATGGCAGGATCAGCTTGATATTCATCATGTCTCTAAAATTCATGAATATATATATGATCAAAATTGAAAGGGCTTTCCGTCTCAAATGTGATATAATATGAGAAACCATGTTTGGAAATGAAAAAAAAAAAAAAAAATTTGTGTCCAAAAAGTGATGTGCGGGTAGCTCTACTGAAAAACATTATTTATCTTCATATATCAAACTTTTCAATACTCAGATGCCTAAAATTGTACTGAAGTACCATCTTCATTTTTATCGTCTTTGATCGTGATAGAACCACAACACCAATTTCCCAAAGAATGTGCATTCATACAATCACTACATATGAGAAGGCAAACATGAAAAATCCAATAATGTAATTTCCTGTTGGAAGTCAATTAGCTATCAATCCAAACACAAATCAAAGTCTGAAAATATAAAACTCCTGTCTTTACTCTATAGATACATTAGCCAGCAAGAACAGACAAACCTTAACGATTTGAAAGCCAAAAACCCAAGGGGGAAAAATATACCAAATTTCATTTAGAGGTTTAGAAAAGAGTGATCAACCTTATCTTCTGATTTAAGAACAATAGTTGCCCAACAAAGAACCGCAAATCAACGTTGGCGGTATGACCTCCTCTTGAGTGTTCCATAGAACCATATATCGTCTCATGCAACCCACGAGTGCAAACGAAATGAATAAAATAGAACTGGGAAGGTTATCACGTAGATTGCATTGATTTGTGCCACTAAATTCATTGAAAGAATCAAAAGGGTTTTGAAGATTGAGGACATGGTAGAAGTATTTTCTCCGATCTAATTGAGGACATGGTAAAAGTATTTATGGACGACTTTTCCGTGTATGGTGCTTCGTTTGCTTCTTGTTTGTCAAATCTTTGCAAGGTACTCACTAGGTGCGAAGAGGCGAATCTGGTTTTGAATCGAGAGAAGTGCCATTTCATGGTGAGATAAGGAATTGTCCTCAGTCACTTATGGTCTCAGGTTTTAACCCTATATGTAACTACCGCAAGTGCACAGCAATACAAAGTAGTAATGTAGGGATCGAATCCACAAGGACCAAGCGTTACGACTATGAGAATGCATGATGAAATTAAAGCTTAAGACGAATGACAGATTTTTGTTGGTTTTACGTTTTCGAAACTAAGAAGAACAACTAAAACAATGTAAATTCAAATAAAGAAAGCGTTAAGCCTCGGGTGACGTTGCGGGAAATCACGAATGACGGTTAATGCATCTTAAACAGGGGTTTGCTTTAAGAATCGTCTAGAACTCAAACCTAATAATAGATTAACCTCCTCCCGGAGTATTAATCCCTATGCTTTAAAACTATGAATACTAACTCCCGTTGAATTCAAATGTTTCAAGCATGCTTTTCTAGTTCGATTTGATAAGTTCACAACAACGCCTTAACATCAACTCCCGTTGGATAAGGACGCTTTGCTCATCTAGGATGATTCCGGCATATAGACTAACACTTCCGTGCGCTAGATAACCCAAGATCATGAACTAAGTGATCAATTTAATTCAAGCAATAAGAACTCCCTAGACGAAGAATCCACCGAATAAATCCCCGAGTAATCTATCCTAAACCGTCAAATCATGAAATCCCTTAACACCCTTGGCTTAACTAACAAACTACTCACTCATAATTGCAGAACAAACACAGAGAAATGATGAAGAACACATGATAACAAAACAGAAATAGAAGAGCTTAAGAAAACTTCTCCAATTTTACCAAGATCAAAGAGTCAAGTACAGAGACAAGTTAATATCATACATATGAAGTTCTTGCCCTTATTTTCGAGTTTTGGGCGTCAAAGAGAGAGAAAAAGTTTGGTGAAATAGTAAGAAACATGTTTTTACACTATTGACAGAGTCTGGATCGATCGATCCAGCTATGTGGATCGATCGATCCCATCTTTTTCTTCAGATCGACCGGTCTGAGCTCGGTCCATAATGTGTCCGAATGCGTGGATCGATCGATCCAACTTTGGGGATCGATCGATCCCATATTTTTCTTTAGATCGATCGGTCTGGATAGATCACAGCTCGGTCAAGAAGTTTGGCGATCTCTTGGATCGATCGATCCCATCTTTTTCGGCTCGGTTTCGCCGTTTTTCCGTTCTAAACTTCCGGATCCCGTCTCGAAGCGCCTTGAGACCTGAAATGACTCCTAAAAGACTAAAACACTCGAAAAAGACTCGATTATGTACAAAAAACACGAGTTGGAAAACGTCAAAAATGCAACACATCAGCTCTCCCAGACTTAGCTTTTTGCTTGTCCGCAAGCAAACAGAAATCTAAGAATAAGGAAGAAGTTTTGAAAACATGAAAACTTACCTTCTCCCTAGAATATCGCAATGACCGCTCAACTTAGTAATCCACGTATTGCTTCACCAAATCCAGAACAGACCATTATGTACTTTTCTGCAGTTATCGCAACTTCCCAAATTCGCCCCACGGTCTCAAAAAATAATCCGAAAGCCATCACCGCTAGGTCTCATCAAAGATAACAGTGCTAAAAGCTTTCTAGACTCTTTCCCTTTCGATATCGTAACGAGCCAACATTTATTTATTTATTTTTTTCGTATTTTTTCTCTCCCCAGACTTATTCATTTTATTCATCTTTCCCCCTTTTTTTTGTTTTTTTTTTTTTACGGTTCATGAGACGGTTTATGAGACGCGAGTATTGATGGTTTTTGCGACCGAATCCCCGGTTCACTCCCCGATTCACTTCCCTTGGCGATCTTTCATGAGACGCGAGTATTGATGGTTTTTGCCACCGAATCCCCGGTTCACTTCCGTGCCATTAGTATTATTTATATATATAGATGAATTTATTTTTAGGACCGGGAGAGGAGAATCATACTTTTCACAGATTGTCTTTGTCAGATACGAATGAGGAGTCAAGCTCTGAAAACGCTGATCACAATGACGAGGTAAAAAGAAGAACTCAGAAATTAGCTCAGGCTATCTGGATTTTTCTGGGGACGTGGGTGTTTTTGATTAGCCGGTCAACATCTAGATTTTTCATTAGTCTGATTCGGAGATAGTTCTGCAATAATGGTCACTCAGATGAAAAATTAGAACAATAATTTCGAAAGAAGGTTCGTAATTAAAATAAAAAACACACACACATTTTTTATTTTTTTTTTAGACTCGATTAAATGACTCGGGAAATGTAAAAACAAAATCCAAATAAAGCAAACATAAACAAAAGAAAATAGACGTCGTTAGTAGCTACTTCCCCCCAGAATTACTTCACACTGTCTCGGGGTGAGAATAAATCGCAGAGAGAAGTAAAAACGGATGTAAAAGCAGGAAAATAGAAATGGATAAGACAGTGGATAGAGTGAATACGCTGCTCAGCGGTGTGGGTCGTCTAGGCTCACGCTCCCGCTCTGGCCAGGGCGTCTCCTACGTCGTGCAACGCGTGCATCGGGGTCAGATAACTCCCCAGTATCAGCGGTCTCTGAGGTCCTGTGTCCAGCAACAACAGGATCATCGTCCTCGGCTCTGTCAGCATTCGCGGTTGGCTCCGCGCGGAAACAAGGAGGTGGGCGTGGGCATCTGATCTTCGCTAGTGCACCCCAAATTTTCCGCAGCATGCTGTGGTTCTTCCTTTGTGTCTCCACCATCCATGCTCTATATTCCCCTTCAGAAGCATCTGTAGAGAGAGGTGGAAAATCATACTCACCAGAGTACTCCGGAAGGAGCATCTCGATCGGGTCCTGAGATTGCGATGTATGTCCATGCTCCTGGTGGGTAAAGAAGTCCTCTACGGGATCATCCTCGAGGGGATGCTGTGGGGCACGGGAGGTCCCTCCTCTGCGTCTCGTGGTGGTAGTTGTGTCCGTGCATAGACGCTCTAGCGGAGGCAAGAACTCTATGTTGCCTAGACCGTTCACCGCAGTGATATCGGGCTGTGGAAGCGCGCAGTGCTGGACCCGTCTCTGTCGATCTGTGAACTCGTATATGTACCCGGTTTTGAGAATGTGGCAGGCCGTCAGATGTGTCTTGTCGATGTAACCAATCTTCGGCTTGCACTCATATCCGCTAAAAGTAATCCCGTGGTGCATGAATAAAAGTACGTACGGCGCCGGACTCGATCTTTGCAAACAGGATGTTGCTGATTATCTTGGCTACCACACGAATAGCGGGGTTCCGGATCAAGGCTTGCTTCGCTGCTCTGGATTGGAAAGTACCTGAAGCGATATGGTTCCACATTATGGGCTGATTTGGAAAATCATCGGGGAAGTGAGCGCCTCTCTTCCGGTGGTCGAACCCGTAGATCTTGTAGAGATCCGTGATCGATATCTCATATAATAAACCGCTGGAGAAGTATGTCAATTTTGCACCATCGACTCGTTCGTACCTCGGGTGGGCAAATGTGAGTCTGACGGAGGCTAGGAATTGCCGCACCAAATCAGGATAGACCGGATATTCTTTCGTGGCAATATGACCAAACCCAATCTTCTCCAGAATTGTTTCCACATCTTGTCGAATTCCCATTGCATCTAGAGTTGCCGGGCAAATGATCTTCATAGGATCCATTCTGACGGTAAGGAACCTGTTGTAAAACAGTGAGTCGAACTCGTCCCAAGCGTCACCTACTTTTCTTTCTTGATACCGCGTGTTTTTGCCAAGATGGTCCGGTTGAATGCCTTTGATCATGTTGAGATAGTAACTTTCGAACCGGGCGCCTTCACGTCGAGGCCATGGCGGTGCGTTTAATGGAGGCGGTTCTGAACTAGAGGCCACATTTGTATCAACCCGACGCTGCTTTGCTTCCTTCCGTTTCTTTGTTGCCAGCTCTTTGTCTTTTGCAGGAGGCATTGTCTGTGAAACAAATAACGTAAACGATTAAGATTTTGTTCCAAAATACGACAAAAATTCAAAATCGAATTTGAAATCACGGGTTCGAGAATTTGATTATGCAGGCAAATAAACATATCATCAACAATGTCAAACGCACAACAAACTCCAATTAGAACCTCCAAATTTCTCTAAATTTCTTTTTTTCTACAAATTTCTCAAAATTCTCATAATCCACAATTCAATCCAAGAGCACAAAAACGAGGTGTTTCTAAGCAATGCCCAACTCAAAATCGGTTCATAGCATGTGTACAAAGCATGAATCAATCCAAGAACAAGTTATAAACATGATTTTGATTTTCACAATTTCTACCTAAAATTTTCGGATTGAACAAGAGAGATTCGAGTGCCATACCTTTGCAGATCGAGAATGATGATAGCAGAAAGAGAAAGCGCTCGAAAAATCGAGTGGGATAGACCCAAAAATCGTTGAAATCCGTTGAGAAACAAGAAAGTTATGGAAATTTGATTTTGAAAACCCAAAATCCCCCCAAGAACACATGGTTGCGAAAATTGTTGAGAAAAATGGGGTTTTGGATCGATTTTATGGGAGAAAGAAGGAAGAATCTCGTTTTTCGGTTTAAATCCAGTGGGAATAAACCGGTTTTTTTTTTTTTTTTTTTTTTTTGTTAAGCCTGGATCGATCGATCCAGACCGTAGGATCGATCGATCCAACTTACCTATGCGGGTGGATCGATCTGCGCCAGTCGGTCGGGTGTTGCTCGGTCGGTCCAAAAGGTGGGCGACGTAATGGATCGATCGATCCAGTACGGGGATCGATCGATCCATCTTCTTTTTAAAAAAAAAAAAAAAAAAATAGAAAATTCAAATCAAAACGAAAATTTAGAAAAGTTAGTGAAAACGAATGAAAAAGAAAAATTATATACACTTACCGGTGGGTTGCCTCCCACCAAGCGCTCGTTTTTAGTCAATAGCTTGACTCCGGGGCCATTTAGGCGAGGGGAGGATCACCGAGAGGAACGGTGAATCCCGCAACGATTCCGCTGTCAGCGAGATATGGCTTAAGACGCTGACCATTGACAATGAATTCTCCTCCTTGTCGGTTACGCAATATGACGGCTCCGTAAGGATGGACTTCCTTAACCGTGAAAGGTCCGGACCATCTTGATTTTAACTTTCCCGGAAAAAGTCTCAAGCGAGAGTTGAAGAGTAGAACCTGATCATTGGCGGAGAAATTCTTCGGGATAATCTTCTTGTCATGATAGGCTTTGGTTTGTTCCTAGTAGATCTTTGAGTTCTCATACGCCGTTTGACGGATCTCATCCAACTCGTTGAGCTGAATCAATCTTCTTTCGGATGCGGCTTTGATGTCGAAATTTAACAATTTTACCGCCCAGGCCGCCTTGTATTCGAGTTCCACTAGAAGGTGACATGGTTTTCCATAGACAAGATGAAATGGGGTCGTGCCAAGAGGTGTCTTGTAGGCGGTTCTGTACGCCCACAGTGCGTCATCGAGTTTCACGGCCCAATCTTTACGTGTAATGTTCACCGTCTTTTGAAGAATATTCTTTATTTCACGGTTGGAAATTTCAACTTGTCTGCTTGTCTAAGGATGATAAGGAGTGGCTACTTTATGCGTAACGCCGTTCTTCCTTAAGAGCTTCTCGAACAGTTTGTTGATGAAATGCGATCCTCCGTCGCTTATCACGATTCTCGGGACTCCAAATCTCGGGAAAATGACTGATTTGAACATCTTTAGAACCACCTTGGAGTCGTTAGTTGGGCTAGCCATTGCTTCGATCCACTTGGACACGTAGTCCACAACAACAAGGATGTACTTATTCCCGAAAGAAGATGGAAAAGGACCCATGAAGTCGATTCCCCAACAGTCAAACACCTCAACTTCAAGAATAAAATTTTGAGGCATCTTGTTCCTTTTGCTGATGTTCCCTTGTCGTTCACAGGCGTCACACTTAGAAACAAAAGCGTGAACATCACGGAACATGGTCGGCCACCAGAAACCGGCCTGCAACACCTTAGAAACGGTCTTGAAGGTAGCAAAATGTCCTGCATAGTTCGACCCGTGGCAATGAAATAGAATTCCCGGGATTTCTTCCTCCGAGACACAACGTCTATAGAGACAATCGGAACAATGCCGGTACAAGTACGGTTCATCCCAAAAGTAATATCTGATGTTCCGCAAAAATTTCTTCTTTTTGTACCCCGCAAAACCGTCTGGTTTTACGTCTGTAGCAAGAAAATTGGCGATTTCTCCAAACCATGGGATTTCGGGAAGTTTACCAGCCCGAACGTACAATGAGCCATCCCGCAAAACTTCGATCGCATATACATTCTCCTCGGGGAGGTAGTCATTGATGGGAACCTCCTCGTCGATGCGCATTCTGGATAAATGATCGGCAACTCCATTCTCGATCCCCTTTCTGTCTTTAATCTCGAGATCAAATTCTTGCAACAACAGCATCCATCGCAACAACCTCGGTTTCGAATCCTTCTTGCTAAGTAGATACCTCAATGCAGCATGGTCAGTATGAACTAAGACTTTAGAGCCCACCAGATACGTTCTGAATTTTTCAAATGCGTATACGACCGCGAGAAGCTCTTTCTCCGTCGTACCGTATTTGCATTGAGCGTCATCAAGAGTTCTGCTGGCATAATAGATAACGTGCACTCTCTTGTCTTTTCGCTGTCCCAAAACAGCGCCCACTGCGTAGTCACTGGCGTCACACATTACCTCGAAAGGCAACTCCCAATCTGGCGGTTGTACAATAGGTGCGCTAACAAGTGCTCCTTTAATCATGTGAAAGGCCGCCAAACATTCGTCATTGAAATCGAACTTCACATCTTTGCACAGCAGCTGCGTCAAAGGTCTAGCGATCTTCGAGAAGTCCTTAATGAATCGCCTATAGAATCCAGCATGTCCGAGGAAACTCCCAATGCCTTTGACAGAAGTTGGTGGTTGCAAACTCGTCATCACCTCTTTTTTGACCTTGTCAACCTCGATTCCCTTCTCCGAAACCTTGTGGCCCAAAACGATTCCATCCTTTACCATGTGTTTCTCCTCACATCTCTTTAGCACCATGCATATATTAGAAAGACATTCAGAAAAGGAAGGTCCGTAGACAGAGAAATCGTCCATAACAACCTCCATTATGTCTTCAATCATGTCGGTGAAGATTGACATCATGCAGCGTTGAAATGTGGCTGGAGCATTACACAAACCAAATGGCATTCTGCGATAAGCATAATTGCCATAAGGACATGTGAATGTGGTCTTCTCCTGGTCATCGGGATGAATCGGAATCTGAAAGAAACCATAATATCCGTCTAGAAAACAGTAGTAAGGGTGGTTAGCCAATCTCTCAAGCATTTGATCAATAAATGGTAGAGGAAAATGATATTTTCGAGTTGCAGCATTCAATTTTCTATAATCCATGCACATTCTATGCCCAGTGACAGTTCTAGTCAGGATTAATTCATTTCTATCGTTTTCAACTACTGTCAAACCGCTTTTCTTAGGCACGACATGCACTGGACTCACCCACGTACTATCAGATATAGCATATATAATACCAGCTTCTATAAGTTTCATTATCTCTTTCTTTACAACATCTTTCAGATTCGGATTTAACCGTCTTAGATGTTCTACAGAAGTCATTGATTCATCTTCTAGATGTATCCTATGCATACAAAGGTCTGGTGAGATTCCTGTAATGTCATCTAGAGAATAGCCTAGTGCTTTACGATACTTTCTCAATTCACACAAAAGTAAGGCAGTCTCTACGTTGTTCAGTTCAGCATTGATGATGACAGGGTATGTGTAGTTAGGACCAAGAAACGCGTACCTTAGCCCCGTGGGAAGTGGTTTGAGCTCGAGCTTTGGAGCTTTCAGTTCGCTCCATGGGCTGTCATTAGGTGTGGGAGGCTTAACAATTGGCGGTTACTCCTCATCGTCATCAAGTGT
This sequence comes from Eutrema heterophyllum, assembly GCA_002933915.1. Classification (NCBI taxonomy): domain Eukaryota; kingdom Viridiplantae; phylum Streptophyta; class Magnoliopsida; order Brassicales; family Brassicaceae; genus Eutrema; species Eutrema heterophyllum. The sequence goes on along the minus strand of PKMM01007473.1, from coordinate 339,993 downwards.
AACGAATGCTACCATATTTTCCATCATCTTGCTGGAATCCAACATCTTCGCATAGCCCGTTGTGTCCTCGCTCAAGTACCCAAATTCTCCCTCGGATTGGGTCAAAGCGATCTCGAGAGGGTCATTCACCAGCATCTCATCCGCTACCCCTTCAGTGGCTTCGGTAACGCAGTCAATCCAGAATGTCTGTCCATCGATGATTGGCTTTTTCAGCATCTTATCCACTTCGAACTTCATTATTAGATTTCCTAAATGAAGATCGATCTTGCCCTTCTGCACATCAATAATGGGCTCCTTTGGCTCTGTTTCTAGCTCAAGAACTACAAAGTCTGCTGGTATATAACCATCTCCAATCTTCACCGGCAAGTCTTCCAGAATACCGAGTGGAATCTTCACAGAACGATCAGCAAACACCAATGACACTCTAGCTGGCTTAAATGACGTGAGACCGATGCGCTTAGCAACGGAATAGGGCATGAGGTTAACGCTAGCACCCAAATTGCAGAGAGAATGCTCAAAGGTTAGATGCCCAATTTGCACATATAGTACAAATCTCCCCGGATCTTCAAGTTTTTCGGGCATTCTTCCTTGCAACACGGCACTGCACTCTTTAGTAATCATCATTACGCATTCCTCACTTGTAATCTTGTTGGTGACCATGTCCTTCACGTACTTCTTCAAGGCAGAAACCATCTGAACCGCATCGATGAAAGGGAGTCTCACCGAAAGTTCGTTCACTAGCATTTTGCATTTTGCTTGCTCGAGATCTCTTTGCGTCTTCTTCGGGCGCCTAGGGTAGGGAACCTTAGGCACATAAACACGTGCTGGTGAAACTGCAGGTGCCTCCTCGACTTCGTGTGGTTTGGACGAGGAGTTGGCCTCATCAACTACGTCATATTCTCTCTCATCTACGGTCTCGGGAATCTTCTCTTTTCCCTTAGACTCGACCGCGGTTTCAATTTCTTTCCCGCTTCTCAATGTGATTGCTTGAACGAACTCATTCTTTGGGTTTTGTTCCCCTTTTCCCGGAAGAACCCCACTAGGTCTCTTGATTGCTTCCGCCGTTTGAGCCACTTGAGTGTCAAGTTTCTTCACATGAGTTTGAATGGCCTCGAATTTGCTGTTAAGATTCTGATACATTTCATCCACCTTGACGTTAATTTCATTAGCCGTCTTTTGTTGATTGACCATCAATTGTTGCATCATTGCCTCAAGCTTAGATTCTTGGCTGGGTTGAGGATTGTTGAATTGCTGTTTTTGCTGAAAACCGCCTTGGTTTTGGAAATTGTTCTGCCTTCGATCTTGCCCAAACTGCTGTCTTGGCTGATAACCGCCTTGGTTTGGTACAAACTGTTTTTGCTGGAATCCGCCTTGTGCATATGGCTTCCGTTCTTGACCTTGCACCCCTTGCTGACTTTGGAAACCCTTGGCGAATATGCTCACGCCCTGATTTGGAACGGTCGGTTTTGGCTGAAAGCCTGTTTGTTGCGGGTAAACTTGGTCTTCCGGGTTTTCAACGTTGGTGCTTCTGTATGAGAAATTGGGATGATTTCTGTAGTTCTGGTTGAAGCCTCTGTTGAAGAACCCCTGATTTTGTACGTAGTTCACCTCATCTTCACACTCTTGTTCTTGCTCAACACTCTCTTTGTAGAGTCCTTCTTCCCAAGTGTCTTCACAAGAGTTGGCAGCTTTTTGATTTCCTTTAAGTAGTGAAGCAATGCCATTAACCTTTGCGAAAAGCTCATCCATTCTTTGCGTTTCGACACCACTTACGCGTCTCGTTCTATCATACTCGGGATTTCGATGACTTGAACTCGCAGAGAGATTTTCAATAAGTTCATAAGCTTCCTCCTTGGTCTTTGTCATGAAGTTACCGTTGCTGGCCGCATTTAGACAATTTTTGGAATCCCAATCTACTCCATCGTACAAGATGTTCAGCACTTGTTCGTCGGAATAGCCATGATGAGGACATTCCCTTAGATATTCTCTAAATCTCTCCCATGCTTCATTGAAGGGCTCACCGCTGTTTTGCTGAAATCGAGTAATCTTGATTCTAAGAGAAGCGGTCTTGGATTTGGTGTAGAAGTGATCAAAGAAGGCTGACCTGATCGCGTCCCAAGAAGTCAAAGAACCCGGCTCTAGAGATTTGAGCCATCGCGCTGCTCGGTCAGCTAAGGAGAAGGAGAAAAGCTTGCACTTCAAATAGTCCGCAGGGACTCCATTTGAGCTCGTAGTGCTGCAAATCTCCTCGAACATTTTGATATGTTCCATGGGATTCTCCGAAGCTTTCCCATGGAACAGATGTCTCTCGACAAGAGCAATAATCTGAGGTTTGATCTCGAAGTTCTGCCTCTGAATAGGCGGTGGACGAATTGCGGTTCTGTCCTGGTAAAATTGGTGTGGAGTATCAATACCCCCGATAGGTCTGCGTGGAGGCTGTCTTTGATTCAAATGGTGTTGAGCAGCAGCAGCTTGCCTCCGAGCTTCAGCTCGTCTATGGACATCAGCAGCAGCAGCTGCTTGGTTTGCGTTGGCGTTTAGATCGCCATCGTCATCATGAGCAAGAGGAGGAGGGTTCAAGAGGTTCCCTTCCTCACCATACTCATGATGATCTTCTCCATCAACAGGCAGATTTTGATGGTCCGGTGGGTTAGCCATTTCTCTCCTTTGCAATCTAGCTCTGTTGTTCTCTCGTTCCACTCTTGCCAAATCTTCGTTGTTCAATTCAAGCAGGTTTTCAGAGCCTTGGCTTCTGGTCATGTAACTGAGATGCACAAAAAAGGGCAAAAATTAAACAAGTTAGTAACGACAAAAAGAAATTATTAGTGTGAACTTCCGTCCAAGACTCATAGGCAACAATTGGTCCCCGGCAACGGCGCCAAAAACTTGATGGTCTCAGGTTTTAACCCTATATGTAACTACCGCAAGTGCACAGCAATACGAAGTAGTAATGTAGGGATCGAATCCACAAGGACCAAGCGTTATGACTATGAGCATGCATGATGAAATTAAAGCTAAGACGAATGACAGATTTTTGTTGGTTTTACGTTTTCGAAACTAAGAAGAACAACTAAAACGATGTAAATTCAAATAAAGAAAGCGTTAAGCCTCGGGTGACGTTGCGGGAAATCACGAATGACGGTTAATGCATCTTAAACAGGGGTTTGCTTTAAGAATCGTCTAGAACTCAAACCTAATAATAGATTAACCTCCTCCCGGAGTATTAATCCCTATGCTTTAAAACTATGAATACTAACTCCCGTTGAATTCAAATGTTTCAAGCATGCTTTTCTAGTTCGATTTGATAAGTTCACAACAACGCCTTAACATCAACTCCCGTTGGATAAGGACGCTTTGCTCATCTAGGATGATTCCGGCATATAGACTAACACTTCCGTGCGCTAGATAACCCAAGATCATGAACTAAGTGATCAATTTAATTCAAGCAATAAGAACTCCGTAGACGAAGAATCCACCGAATAAATCCCCGAGTAATCTATCCTAAACCGTCAAATCATGAAATCCCTTAACACCCTTGGCTTAACTAACAAACTACTCACTCATAATTGCAGAACAAACACAGAGAAATGATGAAGAACACATGATAACAAAACAGAAATAGAAGAGCTTAAGAAAACTTCTCCAATTTTACCAAGATCAAAGAGTCAAGTACAGAGACAAGTTAATATCATACATATGAAGTTCTTGCCCTTATTTTCGAGTTTTGGGCGTCAAAGAGAGAGAGAAAGTTTGGTGAAATAGTAAGAAACATGTTTTTACACTATTGACAGAGTCTGGATCGATCGATCCAGCTATGTGGATCGATCGATCCCATC